>OY283151.1:124136903-124736903 GCA_958299815.1 Sarcophaga carnaria
GACTGACCAAGACAAGCTGTGTTTTCTACAAACTTGGTAAATACTCGATCTGAGCACAAGAAATGGCCTGGAATGTAGCTCATTTGATATTCTGATAAAAGGGATCCTGTTGATCCTAAAAGACCATAAGGCAGGATGTTGAGTTCCTTGTTTCGCAGCCTCCAAGAGTAAAGCATTGAAGCTAGACTACAAGGCTTTGAAACACTAAATTCGCCACACGTTATAACAATTCTTTTCTAGTGTAACTCGATTACTTTTGCTCTTGTATTTACTTCCAATTGAGGTTTTTTTGTTAAAAAGAAAATAAAAAAATCAACGAAAAAAAAAAACGGTGGCAAGTTATTAAAAATAAGAATAAAAAAAAAACAAAAAGTATTCAGTATTCCAACGTATTTTTTTCACAATTTTTTTTTAGACTTATTGGCTCTAGTTATTCCCTCCATCATGGCAACCCGCACTGTATGCTAAAAGAACATGCACGTGAATGCATAGTATTAAGTGAATGTATATGTATGTGTGTGTTATTTTTTTTACCGTTTTTTTAGCCGGTATTCATCTATGAATTGTTTTTTTTCTTTGTTTTTGTTTATCATTTCCACGTTTTTAGAAACGGTTTTTCGTTTTTGTTGTTTTTCATAGAAAAACAAAATTTTTGCTTTTAATATCTGTTGTTGTTGCTGTTGTTTCAATTTCTTTTTGTTTTTGTTGCTGTTCTGTTTGAAGTTTAGCTTCATTTTACTTTGACTTTCATTCAAGAAGATTTCTCCTCTTTTTGCTTCTCTAAACAAAATTTACCGCCATTGGTACATACAAATGTATAGAGAGACAGAGACAGACAAGCTTACAGCCAGAAATGTGGCGCAAAATTTTCAAAACATTTACAATAAGAAAAAACAACAACATAAAAGCACAAAACAAGTAGAATAACAGTAAAATAATAACAACACACTACAAATATGAAATTAAACCAAAAGAAAGCCAAACACACATACACACATAGAAATAAGTAAAAAAAAACCATGGCAACGCTGGGTTTCTCTGTGTGTGTAAGTGCAAGTAAGTGTTGTAAATATAGAGGAGTAAACCGAAATAGAGAAACGAATCATACAAAGAACAACAGCAACAGCAATATCAGCAACACAACAACATCGTCAACTCATCGTCTCTAATGAAAATTATGAAGAATTCCTGTGTTACAAAAACAAACAAAAACAAGTAAAAAAAAAAACATGGAGAACAGCGTAAAACAACAACACATTCCCGCCAAAAAACATTGACGAACTTTAGAAATGGGGTCCGGAGTTCTGTTGTTTATTTTTCTTCTTCTTCGTTTTCCTTTAACTTTTACCGTTAATGCAAATTAAAACTAAGTTTTGTTGTTGTTCTACATACGATAACTTAAAGAGTTTAAAGAGCAGACAGAAGTTAAAGCAAGAAATTTGATTTTAATTTTAAATTTTTAATCACAAAACATAGGGTTTTTTTTATAAGCAGGCCTATTTAGTGAATTCTTGGTACACATACATATGGCATACATATGTAGGCCGTCATTCTTTATTAAAATGGTTTTATTATGAAAAAGAAAAAAAAGCGAAATATTCCCAAAATTTACGTTTTCGTTTAAGGGCCTATTTACTTGTTATCATTTACCAAATCTCTGCTGCAACAATTGCCACTCATATAAAAAAAAATCTAAATGTTGCAAAAATGTCTCGTTTAAGAGTTTAGTTTCAGGTTTTCCTTCAGCACATGGCTAGGCAGCGTTATTCAGTAGACAAGAATGGAAGCGCTTTCCTAAGAGCTGATCTTAAAAAATAGCAGCAGAGTCTTATAAGATTTAAGTGTTTAACTTGGCTCATGGCATTTTAACTCCTAAACGTCTAAGATGATGTTGATTGAATAAAGGGTGTTCTCATCATCCTCGCCTCGAGAAAGCATGTCGGCATAGGTGATACTGTCACACGTGCCGGGCGTAACCGAGACGATGATCTAGACGAAAGGAATAGTGGAGACGCTTAGATGACTCCTCAACTTTCGATTCGCAATCCGGACGCGGATATGAACATGAAGGGGCCAAAGGGCCAAAAGGACTCCACTCCGAAGTAATACCACCGTAGTCCCGGAGTGGGTACAAACAAGTCCATAGGAGACGAGGGGGGGATTTAGTGGGTGAGGGCCCCACACACGGAGGATGTGACGACTTCCTCTATGGTGCGGTTAGGTACATTTACCCCTCCTCGGCGAAAAAAAAAAAAAAAAAAAATCATCCTCGCCTGGATACATGGAGATGTAGATATCGAGAGGAATAGATTAGACACTGAAAGACTATCCATCACAAGCAATATCGTAACTTTACTGATTTCTCTCGCACTATTCCTTACTTACATACTTGATTAGTCATTACAACCTTTTAGACAGGCTTACAAGTGAGCTTTTCACACGATCCATGTTGTGTACGGGTTAAATGTATTCATGAGTGGTGGGACTTTCAGAAAGACAGATTTCTGAAAACTTTTCATGGCAATTGAATTTAATTTCGAGAGTTTTTGCTGGAAAACACTTGAAAGCAAATTTGTTTTCATATTTCATTATTCTAAGCTGGGTTATGTGAACCACTGGATAGCGTCTAATAAGACACTGCGGCAGAAACGTTATCCTTTATAGCGGGCTATTCAAGCAGCTACACTGAGCGCCAACACTTTTGTTCTTAAGTGTAAAACAGTTTTGTCCTTAAGTATAAAAAAAAAGTTCCTTTATCATGAATTGTTGTTTTTGTTTTAATATTTTATAAGTAATACATAAACGTTTTTACTTTTCGAAATTTATTCGACTATTCTCATTTACTTCTCTCGCTTTCCTAAGAAAATGAATTATTTCAGTGATGTTTGCTCACTTTTGGTGCTCACTGTATATACAGACACACATAATTGATCATTACAACCACTCAGTCAGGATATATCTGAGCTTCCCACAGCACTTATGTTGTGTTGTTGATTTTCTGCTTGCTTCAGGATATGGCGCAGTGTGAATATATGGCAGATGTGGTGAGTGAGCTTAGCGCGTCTGATATGTCATTGCTAAGGTGTAAGCACAGCCTTGGCAAGTGTCTTTTGTTGTGCAAAAAACACGATGTAAGGACCAACACATCAGCTTTGGTTCTAGAAAGATTTAGCAATACCTACAACTCCATATTCTTTGTAACCCCGCCTTTAAAAAACGCCCGGTTGTATATGATTTTTAAAAGGAAAAATTCCAAGTGCCTTAAATGTTCTCAGTTATCAATTCTTTTATTGGAAATATGATACCAACGAGAGTGGTAGTGGGGTAAGGCCTTTAAAATCTCTTTCTTTTTTTAATTTAAAATCTTAAGAGTTCAATTTCAATTTCATTGACATGTTTTTACCTTTTATTTCCATTTTCAATAGACATCACCAAGAAAAAAAGAAAATTGTTTTCGTTCCTTGTTTTTTAGTGGCGTTAGTGGCTATATGCTGCATTGCTTTTCAAAAATAATTTTTTTTATTTATTTTTTTTTTATCACAATATTTTCAATTTAAAAAATGGTTTTTTGGGTTCCTTCAAAAAAGATTTCTTCTCTAAATTTGATATTTTTTTTTTGTTTTTTTTTTTGAGGGCGATTGTTAGAATTTAATTTCTAAATTTTTAATTTTTTTTTTTGGTGTTTGTTTTTGTAATACAAAAAACAAATTGAATGTTGCAACACTAACGGATATTTCTAAACTAATTTCAGTTAAAAACAAGCGGCTAAAACACCAAACAAAACAACAAAATAAATTGTAGATGCATAAAAAAAAAAAAATTTATATAATAATTTAAAAACGACAACAACACTAACAACAGAAAAAAAAAAACAAATAAAAACAAAATGGCTGACAGGAATAGGAAATGGTTGTTGAAAAAAAAAATATGGGAAAAAAACACACTGAAAACTACGCAATTTACGCATGCAGAGCATAGATAAAAAACACACACACACACACATACACACGCACTCACTCACTCCGCCATGCACATTACGCACATACAACATGCATAGAGGAGACAACATTAGCTGGGAGAGACAGCAACAACACCTATTTAGACTAAAAAAAAAAGAAAGAAAGCAATACAAAAGGGGTGACGACCACATGCTCATTCTCACTTCACACTGCGTTTTAATTTTTTTTGTTTCTTTTTTTTTTTTTTGCAGTTTATGCTCTAATCTGGCAGGCTTTGAATGCTCGCACTGTTCTGTTTTTTTCATGGAAACAAATCCTTTTTTGTGCTCTTGGGAGGGCCTTGAAGGGGTCACTGTCCTATTTTTCCTTGCAAAAATTTTTTTTTTCTAATTTTCTTATGGAGGCCTTGAAAGCTCTCATTGACCCGTTTTTTCTGTGAATTTTTTTCCACTTTTTTCTTGACAGGACTCACTGCCATATTGTTTGTTTTGTATTTTTTTACTCACTTGTTGTTGTTTTTGTTAAAACACCATTTTTGTTGTTGTTAAATTTTTTTCTTATGTTTTCTAACTTTAAAACTCGATTTTTTTGCATAATTTTTGACCATTTTTAGCTTATTTTTGTTGGTAAAAAAAATTATTTTTTAAAAAAAAAAAGGAAAAATTTATTGAAAAAAAATTTGAGTTTTTATTGTGGCTGAAACCATAATGATGACTAAATGATAATGGGCAACAATATTTGCCTTTAACAAAATAAAAAAATATTTACAACAACAACATTATTTTTTAGTTGCAAACATTTTTAATAAAAAAAAAAAATAAAAAAAAAAATCGAAAATCCTCCCAACCCCCTAAAAAAAAAATTAAAAAAGCGGCTGCACAACAAATGCCACATCATCATGAACATCATTACTGAAGCTGCCGCATCATTTAATTGCTGTCATGTTTTGGCATAAAAAAAAAATTGCCAGAAAAAACAACAGCGCCACCTTTATCTTCAACAGTAGCCATTATGTTGTTGTTGCCATCATGTTTCTGTTGCTGTTGCTACATATATTTACAGTTAAGGGTTATAAATCTATCGGTAGAACGAGGCGGCCTGGGCTAATTATCATGCAAAATGAAATTATGTATACGTTTAACGTTCATTCTCAACCCTTTTTAAAAAGTACTTTTTCCACATACCGTACCATAAAAAATGTACCCTATTGGCTGTCAATTAGGCCATAATGAACCTGAGGCCATTATGAACATGAGCATAAAAGCGTTCATAAAAATGGTTTTTAAAATTCTTAAAGTACCTTTTGTCTCCATTCTTTTCAAAAAGTACTTTTTTCATATAAAGTACCTCCAAAAATGTAGCCTATTGCTTGATAACTGGGCACTGAACACATATAATGAATAGTGCATGAAAATTACCATAGAAATTGTGTTTAAAGTTCCCAGAATATCTTTGGTTTTCCGTATAAAGTACCAGAAAAAAGTACCCTTGATACTATCTAACGGCCATAAACAAATGTAATCGTTCTACAGCATGTCGAAAACTATGGGTTCTCTACTACTCCTTGCCATTTCACTGGCAATGCAATTTGTGGCGATAATGCTATGTCCTAGAGCCCCTATAGGAATTACCTTTAAATGATCCGAAATTTTACTGAGAACTAGAATGTAGTTGGCAGGGTAAGAACAAATTAAAAGATTTCCAGGGAAAGTAACGTCACACCATTTACAATAAGACCATGGGGGGAGGCTAGGCATTCCATATGAAAGTTTAATATCAGTACCCTAACCGGCCTTACCGTTAGAACAGAAATTGGAATCGTAAAGTCATATTTTAACTACCTTGGCATTCGACTGGACTCTAGACAGACGTTCTGGACTCAGATACAACTGGCTGCAACCAAGGCAGCTAAGGTTACCTCTTTACTTAGCGGGCTTATGGCCAATATTGGTGGTCCTATACAGAGCAGACGCAGATTAATGATGGCAATAACGGACTCTATTCTGCTTTACGGCAGTGAGATCTGGGCGGAGGCATTGAAGGTTGACTGTAGAAGGAAAATCTTATCATCGGTACAACGAACCGCTGCACTCAGCAATAATGGTAATCAGTACCTATAGGTCTACAGGCAAGTGAGCGGAAGAGAGTGTGGGAGGCTAAAAACGTGCACGGAGAGACAGTAAATGTCGACGACGCCAGAAAGCGATCCATACAACAATGGCAAGAGGAATGGAGCACTGAGACGAGTGGTAGATGGACGGCAAAACTTCTCCCAGATATTACCCGCTGGATGGAGAGGAAATTTGGTGAGGTTAACTACTACCTGACACAACTGTTATCTGGACACGGTTATTTTTGTAAGTACCTATTTAGAATGGGGAAGATGACACGACCAAATTGCATCTATGATGATGCGTCGATTGATGATGCGGAACACACTTTTTTTATTACGAGAGATGGAGACTGCAAAGAAGGAGTCCTGAGGCCAAAGTCGGCGTCAGTACTATCGAGAACTTCTGCGATGTAATTCTGAACAGTGAGGAGAATTGGAATAGTATAGTCAGATACGCGGAGGACTTACTGAAATCTAAGAAAATTGACTTGGATGAGAGAAGTAGAATGGACGTTTAAACACCTTCTCGGAATTCGTGACGCAATCCGGACACGGATATGGATATGAAGGGGCCAAATGGCCAGACGGAGCCCACTTCGAAGTAATACCACAGTAGTTCCGCAGTGGGCATAAGGAGTCCAAAAGAGGAGGGGGTGATCAATATAGATGACTAACCGCTCATCATATCTATCAGGCTATAGTGTCACGATAATTGCTCTCCGATCACCAGACGTAAATCTCTACTACTCTGGAGACGAATTGTTGCACTTCTTCCAAAATTTTTATACCCCAGAGCTTGTGGACCAGCATCTGCCGTTTGTAGCGCCTTAAAAAATCTTTTTTACCACACCATTATGAAAAAGGTTAATCAAGGCAATTTTTAATATGCTTTTATAATACAATATATGCTCTCATGTATTCTATATGATTGCATATGCAAAAAACATCATTTTTTTTTTGCTTTTTGAGGTTTTCCATTAACATTCATTTTTTATTTTTTGTTTTTATTGTTGGTTCTATTCGATTTTTATTTCTGCATGGCTGCCTCCAATTTTTTCCTGATTTTAATCCTGGCTGTTAATTTATTTACTGGCCAAATAAAAAATTAGGGAGCTACCTGTTATCGAGGGTATTTGTGATAACAAATAAGTTTCAGTTGAGTCTTCTTTTCATCCTTGGGGCTTGAAATGGTTTACGGATGGATCAAAGAGTGTAGGAGCCAATGCAGTTGTAGAGGCCATGTTATTCGATTTTAACGAGTTTATACCTCTTGCTATTCTATATAAACAGGGTTATATCTCTTGCTATTCTATATAAACAGGGTTATATCTCTTGCTATTCTATATAAACAGGTTTATATCTCTTGCTATTCTATATAAACAGGTTTATATCTCTTGCTATTCTATATAAACAGGTTTATATCTCTTGCTATTCTATATAAACAGGTTTATATCTCTTGCTATTCTATATAAACAGGTTTATATCTCATGCTATTCTATATAAACAGGTTTATATCTCATGCTATTCTATATAAACAAGTTTATATCTCATGCTATTCTATATAAACAAGTTTATATCTCATGCTATTCTATATAAACAGGTATATATCTCATGCTATTCTATATAAACAGGTATATATCTCATGCTATTCTATATAAACAGGTTTATATCTCATGCTATTCTATATAAACAGGTTTATATCTCATGCTATTCTATATAAACAGGTTTATATCTCATGCTATTCTATATAAACAGGTTTATATCTCATGCTATTCTATATAAACAGGTTTATATCTCATGCTATTCTATATAAACAGGTTTATATCTCATGCTATTCTATATAAACAGGTTTATATCTCATGCTATTCTATATAAACAGGTTTATATCTCATGCTATTCTATATAAAGAAGTTTATATTTCTTGCTATTTTATATAAAGAAGTTTATATCTCATGCTATTCTATATAAAGAAGTTTATATCTCATGCTATTCTATATAAACTCGTTTATATTTCTTGCTATTTTATATAAACTCGTTTATATTTCTTGCTATTTTATATAAACTCGTTTATATTTCTTGCTAATTTATATAAACTCGTTTATATTTCTTGCTATTCTATATAAACTCGTTTATATTTCTTGCTATTCTATATAAACTCGTTTATATTTCTTGCTATTCTATATAAACTCGTTTATATTTCTTGCTATTCTATATAAACTCGTTTATATTTCTTGCTATTCTATATAAACTCGTTTATATTTCTTGCTATTCTATATAAACAAGTTTATATTTCTTGCTATTCTATATAAACAAGTTTATATCTCATGCTATTCTATATAAACAGGTTTAAATCTCATGCTATTCTATATAAACAGGTTTAAATCTCATGCTATTCTATATAAACAGGTTTATATCTCATGCTATTCTATATAAACAGGTTTATATCTCATGCTATTCTATATAAACAGGTTTATATCTCATGCTATTCTATATAAACAGGTTTATATCTCATGCTATTCTATATAAACAGGTTTATATCTCATGCTATTCTATATAAACAGGTTTATATCTCATGCTATTCTATATAAACAGGTTTATATCTCATGCTATTCTATATAAACAGGTTTATATCTCATGCTATTCTATATAAACAGGTTTATATCTCATGCTATTCTATATAAACAGGTTTATATCTCATGCTATTCTATATAAACAGGTTTATATCGCATGCTATTCTATATAAACAGGTTTATATCGCATGCTATTCTATATAAACAGGTTTATATCGCATGCTATTCTGTATAAGCGAGTTTATATGTCATACTATATGATATAAACAGGTTTATATTTCATGCTATTCTATATAAACAGGTTTATATTTCATGCTATTCTATATAAACAGGTTTATATTTCATGCTATTCTATATAAACAGGTTTATATTTCATGCTATTCTATATAAACAGGTTTATATTTCATGCTATTCTATATAAACAGGTTTATATTTCATGCTATTCTATATAAACAGGTTTATATTTCATGCTATTCTATATAAACAGGTTTATATTTCATGCTATTCTATATAAACAGGTTTATATTTCATGCTATTCTATATAAACAGGTTTATATTTCATGCTATTCTATATAAACAGGTTTATATTTCATGCTATTCTATATAAACAGGTTTATATCTCATGATATTCTATATAAACAGGTTTATATCTCATGCTATTCTATATAAACAGGTTTATATCTCATGCTATTCTATATAAACAGGTTTATATCTTTTGCTATACTATATAAGCGAGTTTATATGTCATACTATCCGATATAAACAGGTTTATATTTCATGCTATTCTATATAAACTCGTTTATATTTCTTGCTATTCTATATAAACTCGTTTATATTTCTTGCTATTCTATATAAACTCGTTTATATTTCTTGCTATTCTATATAAACTCGTTTATATTTCTTGCTATTCTATATAAACTCGTTTATATTTCTTGCTATTCTATATAAACTCGTTTATATTTCTTGCTATTCTATATAAACTCGTTTATATTTCTTGCTATTCTATATAAACTCGTTTATATTTCTTGCTATTCTATATAAACTCGTTTATATTTCTTGCTATTCTATATAAACTCGTTTATATTTCTTGCTATTCTATATAAACTCGTTTATATTTCTTGCTATTCTATATAAACTCGTTTATATTTCTTGCTATTCTATATAAACAAGTTTATATCTCATGCTATTCTATATAAACAAGTTTATATCTCATGCTATTCTATATAAACAAGTTTATATCTCATGCTATTCTATATAAACAAGTTTATATCTCATGCTATTCTATATAAACAAGTTTATATCTCATGCTATTCTATATAAACAAGTTTATATCTCATGCTATTCTATATAAACAAGTTTATATCTCATGCTATTCTATATAAACAGGTTTATATTTCATGCTATTCTATATAAACAGGTTTATATTTCATGCTATTCTATATAAACAGGTTTATATCTCATGCTATTCTGTATAAGCGAGTTTATGTCATACTATATGATATAAACAGGTTTATATTTCATGCTATTCGATATAGATTCTATATAAGCGAATTTATATCTCATGCTAGAGATGTAAGTGTAACCCTATTGCCTTGTAAGCTTTAAATCAAGGATTTTATGAGTGCGTGGTTATGTTTTATGTTGCATATGCATTTTTGCATATTTTTGGGGCGGTTATCATGCGATGTTATTTTTGTGTATAATATTTCTCATCATGTTCTTTGTTGTCAGATTTTTTTTATGTTTTTAATTAACCACCAACACTATTTTTAATAATTTTTTTTGTTTGTATTTTTGTATTAATTTCTTTTTTATTATTAATATTTAATGTTTTTTACATAATCGAATTGCGTAAAAAAACAACAGACATAAAACATGTTTTAATAACATGTTTTGGGTGGCATTATAATAAAAATTTATTAAAAAACAATACGAAATAAAATGAAAAACTTAAAAATGCTTATACAACCATATGCTGCTGCTCATATTAAAATATTAATTTAAACACAATATCACGGATAATGAGGAAAATATTATTATGGATTATTGTGAAATTTTATTTTTTGTTTGTTTGTTTTAATAGGCAGAGAAAGGTCATTGAACTCGGTTAAATAAAAAAGTTTACTTAACTAAAAGGAGTATATAGTCCCAGAGATCTGTAATTGCATGAAAGCCAATTCTGTTCTCTTTTTGAAAATTTTTTTTATTCAATATTTGTCTAATATGCCAACGAATATTTGTTATACATAAAACCCGAATCAGACTGGGAATATATTCAGATTCGAATAAGGTTAGAAAGTGTAATTTTGAATCTAAGAAAGGCAATATAATCTATAATTTGTAGACACTGTAGCAATTTTCACTTTTTGACCATGTTTCTGTAGAATATTTGCCTAATATCCCAACACTAATTGTTATATTTAAAAGCAAGAGTACAATGCATACAAAAGTTCTCATTTGCTGTCTTCCTACATTGCGCTCTTCTCCATATTTAACCCCAAGTGAATAGTTTTTATTTCCAAACCCTATGATTTTGGGAATGTTTTGTAACAAGACTTAGTAATAATTAAGTTAATTGGGCGCATACCCTTATAAGAGTCGGACTTATAGACAGAGGACGGGACCTATTCATTCAAGCACTAAGCTCATCAATAGTCTCGAGATTAGCATGGAACTGTATGGGTAAGATGAGTCAGCTAGGCAGAGGAAAGAGAAGCACTCTGTGATTTTGGTATAAGACTATTGGGGAATAGTAGCCCGTCTTCTAGGGAGACATTCAAAGAAAATTTGTTTGGAATTAAAAACGCTTCAAACTCAATATAAAGATTCTACAATGAATGGAACGTCTCACCAGAACACATACTGTACGGCGCCAATTATTAAAATGGCTTTGGCAGTAAATGAAGGCAAAACCCTGTATATGTTGTCGACAAGTAGGGACATGAGGCGTATAAATATACTTTCGGTGTCTATCTTGGCTCCGCCGTTCAAGATCAAGCGTACGAACACTCTTACCAACAGGTTTTATTATGGTCTCATTAGGCATTTGAGCAGCAGAGTCATGGACACTATTAAGCACCGATGAAGCTGACATAAGAGTATTCGAGAGAAGAGTCCAGTGTGAGTTGGCGATGATTTCCACATTCGATCCAATAATGAGCTGCATGAGCCCTTCAACGACATGGACGTTGGTTGTGCAACGCATTAACATCCAGCGGCAGCGCTGACTCGGCCATTTCGTTCGTATGGAAGAGAGGATGTTCCGGCGAGACGGGAATTTTATGCGGAAATTAGCGGAAGTTGACGGAGAGCACGACCAAATAAAGGAAGCTCTATAATCCATTGGTGTAACCAACTGACGAAGGTGAGCAAGAAGCAGAAGCATGTGTCCGAAACAGACTGAAATCCCATAAACGGCCCAACTAAGTAAGTTAGTGAAGCCAATTAATTTCAAAAAGAAACACCTACAAAAAGTGGCCAAACATTGGACCAAAGGCCCTTCAGGGAGACTATTTTTTTGTATAAAAATTTGTATTTCAAATAGAAAGTCACAGACTTATTGATTGACCCGTCCTCATAAGAAAATTTGCAAATTACTGTTAATGTGGTCTTATAAAAAATTAAAATAACTTCAGATTTCTTTTTTTTTGCCCAATTTAAATATTAAATAATAATAGTGAAGCAGCATTTAATTAAAAATAATTAAAAATTAATTTTATTCCACAAAACTTACCCTCAAAGCTGGGTTTTTTTGGGCAGGAAACATTAAAATTAAAAGCCTTTGCAAAAAAAGGCAGGCACACATACAGGCAGATGCTGAAGGAGAAACTGCAAATAATAAATGAAAAAAAATTTATAAAAAAAGAATAAATAATTAAAGAAATAAAAAACAATAAATAAAAAGCAATAAAATTATATTAAAAATACATTAACAGCGTATATACATATGTATATGTATGTATGTATATTATTTCGAATTTTTATTTATTTTTTCTGGATTTTAATTTTATTTTATCCTGGTTATTATGGCTGCTGGATGGATATTTCACATACGCATGCAGCAGCAAGCAGCAGCAGCAGCAACCCATTTGCATGGATTTTAACCACATTAAAATGTCTGACAATGACAGTGACAGGGACTTGGTTAAGTGACAACTCCCGAAGGGACGAAAGCATATGAAAAAAACAATCAAAAAAAATTTTTTTTACAAAAATTATGACCATTAATGGCTGGCGAAAAAAACTGTACTTTTTTAAGCCCACCCTCCTTTAGAGAACTCTGCGTCCAGTCCAATACGTAAAAAAAACAATTGGGAAAAACGCATTTTTTGGTTAAAAGTTATCTTTTTTTGACATTCTTTTTTAAATTTTTTTCGAAGGCTTTAAATGAAGTGGTTTGGGCAAGTACTATATACAGAAGAAAAAAATTCAATAAAAAAAATACAGAAAAAAAACAAGAAAAAATACATAAAATTAAACGCATTATTTTATGTATAATAACAGTGGGCTTAAAGCAAGAAAAAGAAGACGAAAGTGTAAAAAAGAGCACGCGCTCACTTACTTGCCACTTGTCCAAAAGCAATTACTTACTATTCTACATAAACAAGTTTATATCGCATGCTATTCTACATAAACAAGTTTATATCGCATGCTATTCTACATAAACAAGTTTATATCGCATGCTATTCTATATAAACAAGTTTATGTCGCATGCTATTCTATATAAACAAGTTTATATCGCATGCTATTCTATATAAACAAGTTTATATCGCATGCTATTCTATATAAACAAGTTTATATCGCATGCTATTCTATATAAACAAGTTTATATCGCATGCTATTCTATATAAACAAGTTTATATCGCATGCTATTCTATATAAACAAGTTTATATCGCATGCTATTCTATATAAAAAAACGAGAAAAAATACATAAAATTAAACGCATTATTTTATCTATAACAGTGGGCTTAAAGCAAGAAAAAGAAGACCCAAAATCCAGAAAAAGAGCACTCGCTCTGGGCAGAACCATAATTCTTACTAACTCCCACATATAAATCACTCACTTGAGGTGTCCATCATTACAGGATCAGCAAACCTCAAACACACACTTGTCACACCTAGAATTCATACGGCACCAACAGATTCCCACCTCTCACTTGCCGTACCCACAATTCCTACAGTATCTGTAGATGTTATCACTGCCTTGGAATATTCACATTTCCTACAGCACCAGCAGACCTCAAACACTCACTTTGCTTACCCACAATTCTGGATCTCAACCACTTACTTGACGTACCCAGAATTTCCCACAGAGAGAAGCCAGTTTTCGTGCCCTTAATTTAAAGGGCATTTCTGAACTAAAAAGTGCAGACATTACGGGACGTTTGGGACTCTTAAGGGTTGGGTTAGGTTAGGTCTGAGTGGTAGCTCTGATTTCACAAAGTTCACTTGAGCACGCATAGCGGCCCGTTGTGATGTTACGGGTGAACGCAGTCGCTGTACTGACCAAGTTCCAGCAAAATCAGGGAAGAGGAAGAAGTTGGTCAGCGCAAGGGCTGCACGAGCCTTAAGGGACTTTCGAACTCCACAGAAAGTAGAGAGTCTTAAGGGACTTTCGAACTCCATAGAAAGTAAAGAGTCTTAAGGGACTTTCTATGGAGTTCGCTTCGGTATAGAGATGACTTCACGTCACCAAGAACAGAATGCTTCTTAGGAACTTCCAAGTGATTGGGAGTAACCGCGAACATTGGAGAACTAGTTCTATCAACTTAGGAACGGGCTCTTTGGAAAATAGAAGGACAGCAGTGGTAATCACAGATTCCAGATTTAGGAAATCTATTCCGCGAGCTGTCTACTCACCAGAATTTCAACGGGTTGGAATATCTGAGAGGAAAACGTATCACATACATAACATAATTGGTCATTACAACCCTTCAAGTCAGGATTACGGCTTAGTTTCTCACACTACTTATGTTGTGTGTGTTTATTTTATACCTGAGTGGTGGGACCTACAGTTTTAAACTTGACTGCGAACGACAGATTTTTGAGAAACTTTTCCATGGCAATTTTATTTACTTTCAGAGTTTTTGCCAGAAATCTGCTGAGAGGAAGTCGCCGAAGAAATACTTTTTGTATTTTATTTTGATGTCTGTCGTGGGGCTCGAACCCTGGCTTTACGTCTAATAAGCCAACACACTACCTACTAGACTACGGCGACTCGTCTTTATATTCTTGCATAGTTATGTGACAATTAAGTGACTTTCAGAACTCAGAATTGACCATCTTAGTAAGAGTAAGTGGGTTAGCATCCAGAACTGTTCTATGCATTGGGGCAACTTTAACACTGATTTACGTAACTATGTTTGGCCTCAATTGGTAATAACGGCTTGGCATTCGCAAAAGTTCTATTCTGTCAACAGGTCACATGTAGATCCAGCAATAATGGTCGATTTGACTTTCGAAAGGAAAACACTGCAGAGATCTGGGTGCCAGTGTGAGTTCCTGATATTAAGGACCTCTATACCCAACCAATTTACCCGTTTAATTTCGATCTGGCCGAGTATATTATTAGAGAATTCGAAGAAGAATCTGACTTCGAATTCTGAAAATCTGATTTTAAAATGAGTGTTTCTACGCCCATGTCCAGATAGTTATACCATAGGGGATCATATAATCAGTCGGTATTGAGGAGTAAGATATGCGTATGCATCTGCTTAGGCCAGCAGTTTTTAGAGTTCAATTTGATTTTTCCAAGTGTTGCCTGCTGCTCTAGGAGAACATCGGTAAGAAGGCAATTCAGCATTGCGTGCCCTGAAATTATTTTCTAACCTCGTCTAGAATCTTGCAGTTCCTGTGCAGCTCCCATCCAGCAGTCGGTCGATCCATGTGACTGCTAAATATAGGCCTTTAATAAAAAATAAACATTGTTATGTTACTTGGCCATCAATTATCTTTCTCCAAGCCCACTGTGCAGCTAAATTTACATCGGATAGGGTAGTTTGTTGGTGTGGTCAAAAAGTGCGTAAAGTACAGTCAGTCGTTCAAACGAATATGCGTATTTTTTTTTTTTTTTGGGGGGTTTGCCGTTATATAAATAACGAGCCGAACATTATATACGGTTTAAAAAAACAAGGGAGAATGGGGGTTAAAGCTTATAATTTGGCTTTAAACTGTTGCCATTTTTTCGTTTGTTAACGTTGTTGTTGTTGCTTTCAAATGCATTTACAAAAAATTTATTGGAAAGAAAAATGTGGCAGCAGCCAGCCAGTATACTGACCAGAGAGTGGAGGAGAATTTTAATAGAACTGCAGTTTGCAGTTTGCTGCAGAGAAACCAAATGGCGAGACTCAAATGCACTGGGATACTTGCGATACCATTAATGCAGTCCAATGCAGTGAAGTTTTTTTTTGGAGGGAAGGAAGGGACACGGTTGATTTTCGGAAATGATTTCGTTTTTTCAGGCATTTTTTTTCGACTACTTTTTGGATTTTTGTGGTTTTAACAATGGACATGCGCCCTTATGACATAGAAATTGAAAAAAAGAAAGAAAACAAAAAAGAAACAAAAAAAAAGTGCAGAAAAAATCAAAATAAAATTGAAATTAAAAAATATAATTTTTGCGAACACAACCAAAAACAAAAATATTTTATTTCAACTACCAGGCATCCATTGTATCTTCTCGATATGATGATGTGTGGATCCAGGATATTAAAAATGTAGACTTAAAAAAAATAAAAACAAAACAAATAAAAAGTACATGATGGTCACCTTGTTAATACAGTCAAAATGAAATACGTGTGTTTTCCTACGGCAAGTAGTTGATGCAGAAGTTTTTTTCGGTAATTAAAAATCATAGGATGTCTCATTAAATTATTGGTATTTAAGGCTTCATTGCCTTAAGAAGGTTAGGGCATGGAGGCTACCTTTTCGTTTACCCTGCAGGCACAAGTAACTTTCATTTCGATTTTGATTACTTGTATACAAAATTCCCTGTAATTATGTTACGTATACATATTCGAAGTCGCCGTAGTCTAGTTATTAGACGTAAAGCCAGGGTTCGAGCCCCAGGCCAGACATCAAAATAAAATACAAAAAGTATTTCTTCGGCGACTTCCTCTCTCAGCAGAATTCTGGCAAAAACTCTGTGAGTAAATAAAATTACCATGAAAAAGTTTCTCAAAAATCTGTCGTTCGGAGTCGACTTTAAACTGGAGGTCCCACCACTCATGTATAAAATTAACACACACAATATATGGGGTGTGAGAAACTAGGACGTTGTACAATGGGTCAATTCGATCTCCGGGTACTGTACTTGTCTTAATTGACAAGTACATGTCCTCTAACCTAACCTAACCTAACCTAACCTAAGTTACGTTAGGTTTGGTTGTATGGGTATCCAACAACTTTCTAGAGGGCCTTCCTCGGAGCACTGAATTCGTAACATTTCATTCTGAACTCCGCTATTTCATGCCTAAACAAAGCCACTCTATATGCGGATAGGCTAAACTAACCTGGTGAATTCTCGAATCTGAAGACCTTCTCCGTCTAAGTAGCAATCTTATCTCAAAAAAAGCTGGATATGTCATAATAATATGCAGAAGGTTTGCAGTGAAATCCTAGAGCTTCCACGTCTCTGGAAGGACCAGAACCCTTCGGTGGTGTGGTACCGTATGCTTGAGAAAAAAAGAAGATAAAGAGAGGCGAAGACTTTTCTCAAATCAAATGGATTTGTGGCACTAAACACTCTTGTTTGGAAATCACAGCAATAGGAGATCTGCGTCATGCATCAGAGTATCAAGAATTAGGCCAGTCTTTTGACCGGGCCCTGTAGTGTCAATGTACACTTATTCAGAATAAGGGTTAGGTTAGGTTAGGTCGGAGTGGTAGCTCTGATATCACAAAGCTCACTTGAGCATGCTTAGGGGCCCGTTGTGATGCCAAGGGTGAACGCAGTCCCTGTACTAACCAAGTTCCACCAAAATGAGGGTTATTTCGAGGACATCCTGTGAGGGAATCATTAGAGCACAATCTTGGAACTTGTGGGGCCTTAATGACAGGCAGAAGAAAACACATACCAGGTGCTACGCAGATGTGAAATGTAATTCCTTACACCGTGTCGCATCCTGAAGTTTGTCAGGGCAATAGGCTTGGAGGACGATCGGGTAGTGGCCTTTACTATTCTTCTTCATTCGATATCCTTCCATATGCCTACACTTTAGGCAATGCTCAATGAGAATAAATAAAGCGATGAAAAACTCCCTACGCTGAGTGTGGCAGTAATCCAAAACTCCTTCTTAGCCTAGGATTTTTTTTAAACAAAATTTCAGAGTAAAATAATAACTTATTTTAGCCTCAGTCCCCGGAAAACTGTTACTAACAAAGCATTTAAAAAAGCTCAAACCCTCCCCGCTCGCTTTTATTGATTTAAATAACAATGCGCTGCGATAAGCACTTTTAAAAAGACAACACTGGGAATATTGAAAATATTGCCAATAATTGAATAAAACCTCTGCCCTCCTTTTTGAGGCATTGTTTTGTGCCCCCCTCTATAGCTATCTACGATAACAGCCACTGTTTTCCTCCCCTTCGTGCTACTTCTCCATCTTTCTGTGGGTTTTAATAAATATTTTAATTTTATTAAGGAAAACAACACAAAATGTATCCTTTTCTGTACTAAAAGCGCTGAATGCAAAAATGCACTTCAATTATGGTTTTAATTTTGGCATCATTAGGGTGCAACTTAGTTTTTCAGCGAAAAACAAAAAAAAAAAAAAAAGATTTCTTCAATCAATACGGGAATCAAATCAAACGTTTTAAGCTGCCTAAATTGGTTTATTTTTAGTAATGAAATATCTACTGCCACGCCCCTTATTTTTGTAAAATCAAACCTTAACTGTTAAAGAACGCCTTAAAGAAGTTCGGAAACATTTTTAAAAATCATTTAAAATAAAATGTTTAAGCCTTCTATCACTTTTCAAATAGAAAAAATCACTTATTATTGACAATTAAATAACTAATGCCACGCCCCCTTGTCTGTAAAACAAATTTATTAATTAAACCAAGCTTTGAAGTCTAGTTTAAAATCATCTCTTTAGCCTTTCTATATTTTTTCGAGCTGGTCTTACTATATAATCTTCCACTTAAGAACCTTTGGATATGTAAAAAAGATTAAAGCCACGCCCCTTTTTCATTAAAATTGTTTTTAAAAGAAAACAAACTCTTAAAATCTATTTTAAATCATCTTTAAACCCCCTTTTAATATATTCCACTAACTTTAATAGCTGCACCTGTCATCTTTAAGCCTCCATATTGTAAAAAAGATTAAAGCCACGCCCCTTTTTTTATTAAAATTGCTTTTAAAATGAAACAAACTCTTGAAATCTATTTTAAATCATCTTTACATGCATTTTTGAACATCTTACGCTAACTGTAATAGCTGCACCTATCATCTTTAAGCCTCCATAAAGTTTAAATAGTTTTTAACCACGCCCCCTTTACAGTAAAAGAATTTTTCAAGCTAAACAAATTATTTCTAACACTTATGAGACATCATTTTAGGCTGGTTTTACCATTTTATATGCTGTCTTTATGTGCCTTTAAAAGAAAAATATTTTATGCCACGCCCCTTTTTTTGTTTACGAAAAATTATGAATTAAACCAGATCCTTGAAGTATATTTTAAATCATCCGAGGCTCTTTCTTTCTAATGTAATAAGATTAGTTTCACTAGTTTGTCTTGAGTTCTACCAGTTTCTGTAATTAAAACTCAATTCTTAGTATTGTATGTACCGCCCTAATATTTTTGATTATTTTACATGTTTGTTGCATAACCGCAATGAACCAAAAAATATGAAAAAAAAAACCGAACTGACATTATCGTGATTGTAAATATACCAGGACATGGAGGTCCTTTTTAAATAATATAAATACAGGGTCACAGGGTATGAAATTAAGATTTCAGAAAATGTAATTTTCTTTAAGGGAAAACTTCAATTCGAATATTTCAAGAGAAAGGCGAAGAGACGAAAATGAAAAGTTTCTACAGGAAGATCCTTGGCAGTGCCGGCAAACTCTTCTCCAATAGTTCTTCAGTGCAAATTGACAGATACAGTTAAGGCAGCTAGAAGACTGTTGGAAAAGCAGTTCAGCTCTTGCACTATAAGACATAAGTTGAGAGCGTTAGACGCTACTATCCACAATAGATGTGCGAAATGACTTCAACACATCGCTTACCCTTAACCCTCTTGCAGTGCCAGCAAACTATTGGAGAAGTGTCTGCGCAAATTAATAGATACCGTCAAGGCAGCTAGAAGACTGTTGGAAAAGCAGTTCAACTCTTGCGCTGTATGCTATAAGACATAAGTTGAGAGGGTCCGGCTTAGACGCTACTATCCACAGTCGATGTGCGAAATGACTTTAACATATCGCTTACCCTTAACCCTCTTGCGACAGCCCAAAATGGGTAAAAGAAAAGGAGCGAAAACTATATCAAAAGGAACAACTGCTGCAATCAATTCAGTGCCATTATTTTGTTGACATCATATTAAACACCCTGTATTTCATTTACACGATGATTTTGTTCTGTTTTTGTGTTTTTGTTTACAAAACATTATCCTTGTTTTTGGTACCTTCCATTACTTGCATATCGTTTAAATGGGATATGCAAACACAATAAACATAAGTACTCTCCTTAGTCTCTCTTCTTTTACTTTTCGTTGTTGTTGTTGTTGTTGTTGTTACTGTTTTATTGAACCAAAAACAAAAATGCATTTTTAACGCATTTTCATATGGATGCAGTAGACGACAACATAACAATTCTTATCGCTTTGGTTGTTACACCAGGGCCACAGGACAAAAAAAAAATTATAGAAACAAAACACGAAAAAATATAACCAAAAAAAAGTACCAACATAAAGTACGAAAAATATTAATAAACAGGATACAAGCAGCAAAACCAACAACTAAAAGCAACAACCACATGATTGAAGTTAATAATAATGTTATCCATGTGAACAGTAAGAGAAAGAAGGGATAATTTTGTGGGCTTTTAAAAATTATTGAAAAAAAATTTAAAAAAAGTACTTTAAATAAAAAGGACCCGAAAAAATTGTTATATTTTTTACTAGAGAATGAAAAGTCTTTATGAAAAAAAGGTCCTTTTTTGGAAAAAGTACTTTTAGGAAAAGTACCAAATAATTATATTATAAATAATAATTAAATAAAAAGGACCTGAAAAAAATTGTCATATTTTTACTGGAATATGAAAAGTCTTTCTGAAAAAAGTCCGTTTTTGGAAAGGCTTTTTTTGGAAAAAGTACTTTTAGGAAAAGTACCAAATAATTATATTATAAATAATAATTAAATAAAAAAGACCTGAAAAAACTTGTCATATTTTTTACTGGAATATGAAGTCTTTATGAAAAAAGTCCTTTTTTTGGAAAAGTCCTTTTTTTTGGAAAAAGTACTTCTAGGAAAAGTACCAACACAAATCGGGTTTTATTTTGTTGACGTGAAAATAACACTCAATTTTGGGATGGCACTTTTAGTAAAAAGTACCTTTTGGAAAAAGTACGTTTTGGAAAAAAATTCCTTAGCGTTCTTCAGGCTCTTGAGCCTTGAGCATTTACATTATTTGGTTAAAAATAAGTACGAAAAACTTTTCTAACTACCAAAAAGTTCTTATTCAGCTAGCTGAATACCAGTTTTCAGTTAAGAGGCTGCTGTGAATTGTCTTTAAATGCTATTCAGCCAGCTAAATTCGATTTTTATTTTAGCTGAATAAGAGATTTTGGAATAATTTAACATAGTAGATGTTATAAAGCAATAATAAAACTTGAGAAATGTCTTTTCAGCTAGCTGAATTGAGGTTTATATAGCTGAATACTAATTTTTGCATTACAAAAGCCTTTAAGTTCAATAGAATGCTAAAGAAAACTGCTTATTACCTATTCAGCTAGCTGAATAATGTTATTAAGACAAGTAATATCAAGAAAGTAGCAGAAAACAACCAAAGAAAAATCCATGCAGCTTGCTGAATTAGATCATACTTAATTTTCATTTGCATGCGAATTGTCACAGCAAATTTACAGCAGACATTAAAAACAAGATTTTTGTTTTTAATTTTGAAATATGTTGCCCATCATTAACGAATGACTGATGGGTTTGGTACTCTGTTGGATTCTCTGTATCCCCCCATTAAACTGGTACAGAACGCGGGAATATTGATTAAGTAGTTGGTTGACTGGCTGGCTGACTGGTTGAGTGGCTAATACATCAGGTTTAGATCCTTTACTTTTCAATTATAACAGTCATTAATCAATATTAATTAAAAAAAATGCAAAGGAAACAGCCAAATCAAGACAGTGCTGCTGATGATGATGGAAACTGGTATGGAACTGCTAATATTTTCTACTCAAGGCAGGTTAATAAAATGCATTTGTTATCCAAAATTCCTACTGATATAAAGGGCAGTTAAATTACTATTAAAAGACTTTTATTGAAAGCTTTGAAATGCAATTCAGAAACTCCTTTAAAATCATGATTAAACAACTTTAAAGCGGCATTGAGCCTGCTGAATTAGATTGTGATTTAGTATTTGTATTTAAAATCTTTTAAAATTGATATTCAGCTAGCTGAATAAGATTTGTAATAGCTGAATTTAAATAAATTATTTCGAAAGTGTTATTCAGCTAGCTGAATATCAATTTTTATATAGTAATCACTTTAAAAATGCATTATAGTTGTTATTAAGCTTGGCATAGATACCAGTTAATGCATTATTTATTTAAAAAATTTTAAAATAGGTATTAAAGCCGTTGAAAAGAGAATTCAGCTAGCTGAATAAGGTTTTTAAGTTAATTTTCACATTTAAAATCGCTTAAAAATAATTATTCAGCTGGCTGCATTAGATATTTAGTTAGCTGAATTGTATTTTTGAATGGTATTTTTCTAAAAATGATGTTAAGATGCTATTCAGGCGGCTGAATTATATTATTATGTTATTCAACAAACTGATGTATTCCTCAAACATTATTAAAATCTATTTGAGAATGTTAATATACGATCTTCATAGCTGAATTTGATTTTCAGTTAGCTGAATTGCAATTTTTTAATTAAAAAATTTGTTTAAGTATTTGACAATATTAATAAATAATATCAAAAGGCTATTCAGCTAGCTGAATTACCTTTTTCTTAATTAAAAGGCCATTATTTTGGTCTATTGCTCTTTTTATTCAAAAATATGTTGAAATATTGTGTGAAATCTTGCACTTGTTTATATTTTAAATTGTTAATTAACTTTCTTATGCATAATGCTAACCCTATCCTCTATCTTACCATACAACCCTAGTAGCCTAGCCACCCTTAACTTAGAGTGAAAGACTTAATAACCACGAAAAAAAAATTGAAAAATTTTTTTGTTTAAATATGCCTTGCAACGTCTCTCTAAAGCCCTGTCCTGTCCTGTTGTTCTTATAGATTTTAATGATAAAATAAAAGCCTGGTTAATGCATTTTCATTAAACCCTTCTCTCCCACTTTCCTTCTCCTCTCAACACTTTCTATGGGGTTATCAAGAAGGGTTGGACAACTGCATGCCGAAAATGCAATGCATTGACTGTCAAACTGTATGCTACTGTGTGCTACAACAGGCCTTCTTGTCGTTGTTGTTTGGTTATTGTATACGAAATTTCAACGTTTTTTCTACTTTTTTTTTTTTAATGATATTTTGCTGAATAAAAGAAAAAATATTTTTTAATTAATGCACTTCAGTTTTCAAGTGGTAAATGTTTTCTGTGTGTGTGTGTTTTTGGAAACAAAAAAAAAAACAAGAATTTGTTTTTAATATTTTTCCTCATTTATCATCATCTCTGTATGGCTGACGCTGAATACAATAGAATACATTGCATACACACAGCCACAGCCTCTGCCTCAGTCGCATTAATACAACAGGATGTTTATTTATGTACTCGGTTATCATTGCAACCATTATTCGATTAACATTCAAACAATATGGATTTTTTTCTGCTCTCTTTTTTTCTAACCGGGTTTTTTGTTTGCTTTTGTTTTTGTAGCAAAAACAAATAACCAACGTGAATGCATTTTAAGTGCATGCCTGGCAACACCCCATTTCCCATCAGCCTTCTTGCTTTCAACCGAACAAATAATGTAATGGGGCTCTAATACACATAAAGAGACGATAAAAAAGAAGAGAGAGAGATACGGAGAAGGAGAGATAATTAGCGCCAAGGGAATCGTCAATATGGATAAAATTCAATTCAATTGAAAACGTTCCCAAGTAAATAATAAAGAAATGGGAGTAGATTTGTTGTTGCGAATTGATGGCAACACCCTGCATCTATTGATAACTCTACTCACTGTACTACCAGATTGGCAGGATCTTCATCGATACAACGGATAAAGAAAAATGAAAGATGGAAGCCTTTTGAAGGCTCCATACGGATACGGTAAACGTTACTATGCCTTTTAGCGAAAACCGGAGGAATCTTATAAAACATCTTTGGAGAATTATATGACTCGATCCGTTCTCTAAAACTATCTGGATATATCTGCTTAAACTCCAAAGAAGCACTATCGATATGGCTCATTGGTCTATAACGCCTTGCAAATGATTTCTGCAGAAGCTATAGAGATAAGGAAGAAGAGGAGACTGTTCTTCACTTATGAGGTACATGGCCAGCACTAGGTTGAAGGCGAAAATGACACCACGTTGCTCTCTATAGAGACGACCTGGAGTAACTGTTGTGTTAATATGTATTCAGCTGATTAAAAATCATATTCAGTTGACAAAATAACATTTTCTAATGTTTATGGAGCTCTATTAGGTTATTCTTGGTTCACAGACGCAATTCAGCTAGCTGAATAAGTAAATATTTGCTTTGTGATGTTAGGTTAGGTTAGGTTAGAGGACGTGTACCTATCAGTCAAGACAGGTACAGTACCCGGAGGTCAGATTGACCCATTGTACAACGTCCTAAAGGAGGGAAGGATAGTGTAGGGGGTGGGATGAAAGGAGGGTATATGGGAAGGGGGGGGGGGGGCAGTGGAAAGCGGAGGAATCACACAGACCAGACACAACAAAAGGATGGGAGAGCGCGACTACACCGATGAAGTCCTAGCCTCTCAACCAGCCTAAGCCACTAATGAATCTGTGGAGAGCCTTGTTGTCGTCTCTCGACACAGAATTCAAAATCTCAAAGAAGGGCCTACCAAGGGTCCTCAACCTCAATCTACCAAGGGCTGGGCAGTTACAGAGGAGGTGTTCGATAGTCTCCAACTCCTCCTCATCGCAACACGCCCTGCAATAGTCCGGCTGGGATCTATTCCAGATCCCCGTCAGTGACCTAATCTCGCAGTGCCCCGTGATAAAACCGACAAACAACCTTAAGCTGGCCTTATTCAAGCCCAGCAGCCAACCTGTTCTCTTACTGTCTACAGCAGGCCATAGACACCTAGAAACAAAACAACCCGATCCGTTCCCCCAACGCCTCTGATCTTTCTCCATGACCCATCCATTGATGAGGCCATAGAGGTGACAGATTGGGGGGTCAGGACCAACCATCAAATCGCCTATTGAAAGCGAACCTAGCCTAGCGAGGGCATCCGCCGTCTCATTGCCCGGTATTCCGCTATGTCCCGGAACCCAGCACAGACGGATACGGTCCGGTCCAAAAATTGTGATGTTACTTCATACAGAAAAAGTTATAAATTCAGAAAATTAAAGTTCTAAAGTACTCAGCTTTTAACTACAAAACAGAAAAAAAAATTATCACACATACCTGTTCAAACAGTCCTTTATTAATAGTTTTCACTCTTGACCTTTTTCTCCTTCACTTGACTTATTTTTTTTCTTCCTCTCCTTTTCTCATTCTTTTTTTGTTATTGTGCTACACACAAGTAATTGCTTGTAACTGCAAGTAATATCCTTGAAAGAGATCATCAATCTTTTACTCTTTTTTTCTTTCTTTCTACACTCTCTCTTGTTTAGTGTACGTCTCTCTCTCTCTCTCTCATATTCCCTGCCTTCTTCGGTTTTTTATTTTCAGTAGTTTTTCTTACTCTTTTTTTTTAATTTCGTGTGTAAACATCAATGGCAGCAGCAGCACTTAATTCAGTTGAATAATCTGTGTTTAGTTGTTGCATTTTAGTGGGGCTTGCCTGCTTTTTTGTTTAATTTTTTTTCTTTCTCCCCCGCCTGCCAAAAACGAAAAACAAGAAAAACAAGTTTTTTAAAAGCAATAAAACGTAGAGGAAAACGAAAACACAACAATAAAGCAAAAAGGAATTGAGTGGGTTGTTTAAAAAACGGAGTGGCCAGATGGAATTTTTTTTAACATAATTTTGGAGACGAGGAAGAGCACCTCAATTACCTGAGCTTCTACCATTCAGATGGTCTTATTGATCTGTTGATAAGGAATATTTACTTGGAATCTAAGTGGATTCATTAGATCCCCAGGATAGTTCCAGAATTAAGGGAAAATAAAATACTGTGCTACCACAACTGATGCAACAATTAAGCCGGTTGCAGTTTCATAAAGCCGTAGATATGCCGATAGGGTTCTAAATCAACAGGCTTCGTTGTAAATTTTTCTAATAAAATTTCATCAGCTTCTGAAGTTTATTTCTCATCCGCTGATTCCGTAAACAAGCAATATGTGGGTCTCGGAGAACGTAGAAACGATTCTGGAAAAGCCATTGCATCCCGATAAAGTGAATATTTGGTGCGTATTATTGTTTGGGAGAGTCATTGGAACGTATATCTGGAAAATGTCACAAGGACAACCGACTAACAAGTAAGAGCACTATGGCCATAGGATAAGCGACTTTGGCTTGTAATTGAGGATTGATGAATCACGTAAAACACTCGACTTTGACTTCATGGGTTGAAAACTTCCGAAAAAAAAAGTAATTTAACGTTTTGTCATCGTGTAATGGCCACCAAGATCATTAGATTTTATGTCGTTAGATTCTTTTTGTGAGGCAAAAACTGAATAACCCTTTATGTTTTATTTAAAACTATTTCACGCAATTTGCTAAGGTATGGCATCTCTATCGTTTTCATTTAACAAAAACACAACAACAAAAACCTAATTTTTCAAAAGTTAGTCAGTAAGTCAAAACTACAAGAGAGTGGCCAGCCAGGCACTTGAAGAAAATCATTTAAAAAAAGGAACTAAAAGCAATTACACACTACTTTGTATTCTTATTTTTTTTAGTTTTCTCTCTTGCCCTCTCTCTTTTTTACACTCTCCGTAGTTTTTACAATTAGTTGTTGTTCCTTTTGTGATAAAAAGAAAATTTTGTTTTTGTTTTCTTTCTATACGAAGTCATGAAATTCATTCTCTCACTTTTAGCTACTGTTGTTGTTATAAAAACTTTTTGTTTTTGTTGTTTTTTTCGTTTATCAAAATCATTTAATTTTTTTTATTCTCTTCTTTTTATTTAGTTTCAGCTGTTTGTTGTTGTTGTTGTTGTTTTTATAATAATAAAGTATTATGGTTGGCGCTGCCAACTGCAGCCGAGACGACGGGATTATTGCATCCAATGACCTCGAACTTGTGCCGGTTATTCATTTTTAGTTCGTGCTGCACTTTGAATTTTCGAAAAAAAAAAGAAAATGAAAAACGAACAAAATGACAACACCACAAAATAGAAGTTCTCTTTTTGTTTTTTTGATGGTGTGCTCTTTTCCTTTTTAAAGAGGAGTAATACGAAAACAACAGCAGAAAAAAATATCTGAAATAGTATTTGTGTGCATTAAAAAAATAACAACAACATAGAGTGACAGATTTTCAACAAAACAATAGTTGCACTGGTTGTTGTTGTTGATAAAATAAAAAGAGTGCAACACTAAAAGAATTTTAAAGGAAAATAACAATAACAACATCGTTTTTTGTATACAAAATAACCTGTTTTAGTAGTAGTTTAGAACATTAACATTCATATGTATGCATATACATATGCTCTCATTTTATTCTCTGTAATTAAACATAAACAAACCTATTTGTCTGTGTGTTATCATTACAGTGTGTTAATTTTTCTTATAAAACAGTCACCACGGAATGATAACACAAGAGCTGTAAACATTCAATGCAAGGACTCATGGTAATTCAACAGGCGTTGCAATAAATTTAAACAGCAGGTAATAAAATTAGTTGTGGTCAGTAAATCAGAGCTTGTGCTGCACTTAAAAAATATAAATTAAATAGAAATACAGTCAAAGAAAAAGGTTTACGTACACCTGAGTATATGCAAGCTTTAAAGGCCATACAAAATCTAAGGAATGAAACGCTGAGTAGTCGAAATAAGTACCGTCGCAACAGGAGATTAACCGCCGCTAATAATGGCAGATAAATTTTGAGAATAATGCACTGAATTTATGCCATAATGAACAGGCCGCTGTATATGATTGTGTAGACTAGAGCTATGGAGGCTATGGTCAAGATAATAGAAGAAATCTAACAAGAGATTACTGCAGAATATGCAATTCACTAACAAACTTGCTGCAGAAAAGGCAAGTTATCGACATATTTACTGTAGAAAATGCAAGTCATCGATAAATGTAGTGCAAAAAATGGAAGTCATCGACAAATTTACAAGAAAGGACTGAGAGTAACAAAAGTGATTAGAGCAGTTATGGATCTACATATCTTTCTAAGAGAGATGGACTATTCTGCAGCACGCTAATAAATCGAGGTGAAAGAGAACAGGGGCGGGTGTCCACGAGTGAAATATTTAGCGGGAGACACTCCTCTCAAGCCAAATAGATACTTGTGACAATCTAAACTTCTCTTCAATGAGAGAGATTTGAGCCATGCACCCACAAATTATGTTACTTTTGGACCTAACCTGGGTATTTTCCGAGAATATAGAGGCTCAAATAGATCAATTAATTTGAGCACAGACTTTAAGCAATACTGGATAGGATTGGTATCCTATCCGATAGGGAACATATAGGAGAAAGAATCGAGAAGCGTCCACGACACATTTACCTTGCAACACGCTCAACATTTTGGCTAATTAGAATTAAATCACTCTTATATCCATGCCAGAGTAAAAGTTGGTAATCTTGCTGGAACCACTCCATCTATTGACTTTAACAGGAGTCTCCCTATATGGAGGATAAGGAAATGGAGAAAATGTTGTGAGGGCACGAGGATGGATATATTCGAGCGCGGTACCTTCAGATTCTGCTGCAAGGAAGAGAAGTAGTGTAGCACGGGATATATGAAAGGATAGCAACTACTCAAGAATACGTGCTGGTTGATCCGGACTTGCTGTTACCCTATTGACGAAATTACGGTTTCTCAATTGAGTTTGCGATTCATAAAAGGATACAGATGGGAGGTCGCAGTGCAAAAGGCTATTCAGGAAATGTCTCTCAAAGCTGAACTACAGATTTGTTGAGACATTTAAGGGTTATGTTATGTGTTAGATAAACGGCTCATTTGGATGCTGTTTTTAAGGTCAGGAGATAATCTCTTCAGCCTAAAAGTTTTAAAAAATCCCAAACTGGTACAATAAAAAAAAAACTCATGGACAGATGAGCTTTTTAAAATAAAAATCCAGTTTCATTTTCAATCACCACCACCCACCTCCACTCACCTTAAAAAAAAACTTCTCTTGATTTGCGGCTATTCACTGCCAGCGGCCATAAAAAAACTAAAACTGGCTCTGGCTATGACTCTGAAACTGTGTGAAGAACAGCGAAAAAAGGAACGAAAAGTTCTAAAACGTTAAAAAAAGGGATACGAAGAATGACGCCAAAACGAAATAAATAAAAGGCACAACAAAAAAAAAAAAAAAAAAGAAAACAGAAACAGAAATGCAAAACAGCCAACAAAATTTGAGACGAACTTGAAAAGTTTTTCAGATTTCAAGTGGAGTTTTATACTGCTTTGCAACAAATAAACTGTGGCAAGCGAAATTATACACAGACTGACTCACCAATAGACCGAAAAACATACTGTTGAACAGACGGACGTTTACTCTTCTTTCTTCCCTCTCTCATACGAATTTTAACAAAAAAAAAGTGAATAGAGCCCCCTGTACAGCAGAATGAGAATTAGAGAGGCACAGAAATCATGGGGTATTGTTAGTAGTGTTGGGCTTGTGTTGCATGCACCATTTGCTTTGTTGGAGTTTTTTTCATAAAGACAATGATGCTACTCTTTAATCAAAACAATATAAGGGTGTAACAGATTTTTTTTTAACCGAAACAAAGCCCAATCATCACAGCCATCACAAGTACTGTACTGGGGAATAGAAACCTCAATCTCAAACCTGTTGCCTTAACGGAACTCGGTATAATGTGTGGAGTCAGTACTAATCTCGCTCTAAAAGGGGAACACCTACCTATGCTTTTCCTATGCTTTCAAGTTATCAGCCTATAAACCTAAGTGTTCGCAAACATTTTAACATTTCCTCACCACATGACCACTAAAAGAGGAATCACCCACTGTAGGGGTTCTTTAACCTTTAACTTAAGTTCACCTTTTCTAATCCACAAGCCTTGAAAATGTAATCACCTAAGTACGTGACTCATAAAAGTATAATTCCAGCAATTTGGACCACCGTAATGGTCATTTTAACATTTCCTCACCACATGACCACTAAAAGGGGAATCACCTACTGTAGGGGTACTTTAACCTTAAACTTAGTTCACCTTTTCTAATCCAGAAGCCTAGAAAATGTAATCACCTAAGTACGTAACTCCCAAAGTATAATTTCAGTATTTTGGACCACCATAATGGTCATTTTAACATTTCCTCACCACATGACCACTAAAAGGGGAATCACCTACTGTAGGGGTACTTTAACCTTAAACTAAGTCCACCTTTTCTAATCCTGAAGCCTAGCAAATATAATCACCTAACTACGTAACTCCCAAAGTATAATTTCAGTATTTTGGACCACCGTAATGGTCACCTCCATACCAAATCCATACAATTTTCAACGCAGTAGCCAAAATATAAATACGCATGTCACTCATGAAAATTGATGATTGAAAAGTATTGGTTGAATGGTATGGTATTGAATGAATGAATGAATGAATGGCTGGTTGATGGATGAAATGAACGTTTTAAAACGATTGAAAAATCAAATTGTGAACTCTGGGCAACAAAAAGGTGGAGGAAGTGTGCGGTGCATATTTTTTTTTTCGTCATAATGGCAGACGACGGCATCCTATAACAGAGATACACAACGATAAAGAGATGCAAAGATAAACGCAGGAGATTATTGTTTCACAAGTTTAAAAAATCAATAAATTTGTGGAGTTGCTTACACTAACATCACGTGAGGTGAGATGAGGTGACAAGATTTGCATGAAAATACAAGCAGCATTACATACATGGATGATGTAAGGAATTGCAATAAAAATTCCCCTTAAAGTCTTGATTTTACAGTGAAGTTTCGAAGATTTTCGGTTAGGAAACTGGGGGAATTGGGCTCTCTTTCCACTCCACAGCAAGGAACTATTGAGAAAAACCAATTTGTTGAAAATATAAAACGTGACACTCCTATTCTCCAACTCTGCGAAGTTCTCGGCAATACAATCGCGTAAAAATGGTCTCCCACCTTTAAGAGTTTCTACTATAGAAGGTTAGCCCTTTGGGCATTTACCCAAGAGGTGAAGAACAATCTACTTCTCCTTCTTGTCCCTGCAGCTCCTGCAGAAGTTTTTGGCCCAACGCATCTCTCATGACTACCCAAAATACAGTGTCCAATAATTGCATTAATAATTACGCTAAGCGTTATTCTTTGGAGTTTGAGCAGACTGTGCTATGCTGTGCTATCTTGACCTCATCCGCAATCTTTTATACGACATTTACGAATTCCATTTCTAATTAGGTTATGTTAGGTCGGAGTGGTAGCTCTCACTTGAGCACGCATAGCGGCCCGTTGTGATGCCACGGGTGAACGCATCGGTTTCTAATTAAGCCTCAAAGTTTTTCTACGGGGTCCCGAAACTTCAATGGTTTTTTCAAACCATTCGTGAAGATTTGTATCGAGTCATTCACGAGTTAGGACACGTTATGTAATCTTAATTCCATTTGCCGTTCTGACTGAAGGCTTTTTCTGGTACCACGGGAGGCAAAAGATTTAAAGACTAAACTCTGCGTGGCTAGGGCAACACCCCTTAAGGAGATATGTACGTTGGTTGTGGTTTAAATCCAAGAAAAGAGGAAAGCGTAAACTCAGTGTGGTGTTACACTATTAACCGCGTACCGTGATGCGGCAGGGTGACACAAAGGGGAAAGATCATGATCAAATAGAAGTATATCTTCGAATCGGCACTCACATGTGACATTTAGTATGTGGTGGGGCAGCTGTTCTACGCTTTGTTTTCAACCGTGCTATTAAGCATTGTGAGGTGGATTTCCGGCCCTAACGTTAAACGCAAAGGATTGATTGATTTCATTTGCCATTCTCCAGTTGCCCAAAGACGCTGATTATTAGCAGAGCTCTTACAGTAAAACGCAGAATGAAGAGGAGTAGGTGTGGGGTACCTTCATAATTGTCTTAGATTAGGTTAGGCTAGGTCGGAGTGGTAGCTCTGATATCACAAAGTTCACTTGAGCACGCATAGCAGCCCGTTGTGATGTCACGGGTGAACGCAGTCCCTGTACTGACCAAGTTCTACCAAAATCAGGGAAGAGAAATAAGTTGGTCAGCGCAAGGGTTGCACTAAAAAGCACCAAACAGGATTAAAATTATTTTAGAATTATCTTTACTTGGCTATCTAAATGAAAATCTCATAATTGTCTTATCTAGTTGAGAATAATTGTCCTACCAACGGATTCGCCTTTGCTGTATTGATTACATGGATTGAGATGATTGCCAAGAATTGAGGATGAAGATTAGGTGGGCCGACATCTGATTCAATTCAGAGTAGGGTGCCCATTTTCCTGAATTGCATTTAAATTCCGACTTAGAAAGCGATTTTTAACTGCGTGTCTGATTTGCAAAGTTGTGCTGCCATTGAAAATTTTCGTTGTGGGACTGTGATAAATTGGATTTCAATTGAAAAATTTGCCACTTAATTGCGGTTCCTTATAAGAAAGATCTTCTTCTCTCACACCTCATTAATTCCTTGTGGAGTTTTCTACGCCTTATTTGCTTAGGAAATCTTTATGACTTCCAGGAATTGTTTCCACTTCACCAGTCTATGTGCCATACCTCAGCGTTTTTGCGTGTTCTCTCCTCTTCTAATTAAACATTCATTATTATTTATTTGAGTTTTTCGTTTTGACTTGCCTCTTTAATTTATTACTTAAAAGAAATTTAATTAAAAGAAAATATGCTTGCTGGCCTTAGTCGGATGCATGATGATGATCGTGCATGGGATGTTTTTCAAAATCCATAGCCAACCAGCCAGCCAGCCAGCCAGTTTCGCAAGTTATTGGCTTACCAAAGTAAGAACCTCCTTTGAAGTCTGCTTCTCTTATGTAAAGTTTCAATTACACGTTGTAACAATTAGCAACATTGTTGCAAGTAACTGCTGCAACTGCCACAAGAAATAAGAAACACACACTGTGGATGCATGTGGAAAATCATTTCCCCTGCCCTCCCTCTTATATTTCCATTTCGTTTGGTTTTGGTAAGACATTGAAGTGTCATTTGCACGTTTCTAACTATTGTGGAATGATGGCTGGATGGCTAGATGGCTGGCTGGCTGGTTAGTTGGCATTGCTAAGCGTCTTATACATACTTCCTTAAAGAAGACGAAGGAGATAAACACGAAGCGAGAGAAGAAAAAGCAGACTTATTTAGCCTAAAAGCATTATTTGATTTATAGGCGATTTGGGTGCAGATACTGGGGTACTTAACGATGTGGCATTTAAATTAAAACTGGTAATAAAGACACCATCCAGCAAAACACCACGAATATGAGAGAGAGCTTCAGTGACGGCATGAGATGAGAGTCACTGGTGGAATATTGAAAAAATCCTAAATCATCTTGAATAATGTCAGTGATAAATTTATCATTTGGAATGCTCCACATGTCAAATTGGCCATAAATATCAAAAAAAATTATTCATTTGAAGTGTAATAGGATGGAAGAAATGAACAGGTTAAGGCATTTCTTCGACATCGTTGACCTTCTGGAACTCGGTGTAACGACAACTCGCTGATTTGGAATTCAAGCATAAGGAATTTTATTTCCATATAATGAACTAGGAATCCGTTGGATTTAAGAACTATGATTCCACTGTTGCTCTCCTAAATGAGCCATATTGAGCCATAATGAGCCACAAAAATTTTTGAAAGATTTTATATCTTCCACGCACATATAGAATGGGCATTATATCGCCAGGAAACGCCATTGTGATTGAGCTGAAGCACGACAGATATTAAGACTGTTAAGATGTTTAGGAAATATGACAGAAGTTTTAAACTTGAACATGAAGAAGTGACAGTTGAAGTATATTAAAGAGAGGATACACCACTACTCTGTCACTGTCCAGTGTTTTGCACCAACGACTGTCGCATTGTTAAGAAAGACCTTTTGCCACGACTTTTATGTATTGCTGGGTAGGATAAGAGAGCCCTGAGAGAACGACACTTACGAAGGGCGTAAGACTGTTTAGGACATATGCCACAAGGCTTAAACTTGGTTTTAAAATACTCTGATGGAGAAGGTATAAAACGTGCTCTTTTAGGCAGATCTGAGGTGTTATGAGGTCTCTTTTTATAACACACACCCCCATGAACATAAGAAGCATTCGGTTTGCCTCAAAGTTGTACCAATTTAGACATATTAGGAGGGGGGGGGGGTAGGTTGATATCACGATTACTCTTATTAGACGTCTAGATAGACGCCACAAGGCTTAAAATTTGCTCTTAAAACGTGCTCTTAAAGGTGGATCTACGGTGTTTTGAGGTCTCCCTTTATAACACACACTCAGTTGAACATAAGAAGCATTCGGTTTGCCTCAAAGTTTTACCAATTTAGACATATTAGAAGCGGTTAGTGATATTACGGTGACTCTTATTTGACGTCTAGATACGATTTTCAAATATTAAGAACGTTCAGCTGCTTGGGATATTGCCAGGACTGTCAGAAATCTACATTGAATGCTCTACAGTGGATTTTAAAATTTTTAGACAGCTTAGAACCAAACGATTAGATGACTAAAACTTTAAAACAAATTCCATATTGTAAAACCTAAAAAGGAAACTGAACTGCGGCCAACTTCACTCATATACATACATATATCGCAAGTATTTGTCATGAATAATCAACGAAAGATAGGGCAAGGAAAGACAAAGTCTTGCCATTGTTTAAACACACAATTGAACCACTAATTAGCAACGCACTGTAAATTGACACTTGGCCGTACAACAAATGGCTGAATATTGTTTCAATAAAACACAACACTGACAACAACAGCAACAGCAACATCATGAAGAAGTAGAAAAAGTCTTACCGCAACAACAATAAGCAAAGTAAACAATACTTTATTAAATGAAAACAACGCAAAGCAAAGAAATGAGAAGAAAAAACCTGTCAAGAAACATGAATGTTGGCAACACATCATAAATTCTTGCTTGCATTGTTGCAAGAATAAACAATTGCCACAAATAACTAAATGATGTTGCCCGTTGCCCGTTGCGCGTTGCTATCGCAATTATAATTGGTTTTGAGGTATGAAATGAGAAATATGTTGTACGTTGTTCAACTTGGATTCTCATCTATTTCTTGTAACTCATCTGTCGCCTCTGCCTCTTACCCAGGCATTGTTGCCACATAAAATTGTTGCTATTGCCTGGATTTCTTTAGCGGCTCTTGAGTTATGCCCCAGTCGCGTGTATTGAATTGACAATGAACATAAAACAATCAACCAATCAAGTGCTGCTCCGTCATCATCGTTGCTGGTCACAACTTTAATCGCTTCTTTTCCTCTGCACTTATCGCTTTTAACTGTCATGTCATCACGTGCTGGAACACTTCATAATTATGATAGAAATCCAACAGAGGAAGAGAAGCACAGTTTAAGGCAGGGAATAACTAGAATATTTACTTGTAATGAGCCGGGGAAAACATGCGAGTTCCATAAAAGCTTTGGATTTTACGGCGTAATAGGCTATGCAAGTCAAAACACAGAGACGCTAAAGTACCAAGAATGGGGATCTGTTGCCTACTAATACATATTTTTCTACCGTCTTTCTTTTAGGGCACATCTAGCCACAACACATTCCAAAAATAATTTGTATCTCCTCTATCCAAGGCATATCTAGAATCCTTTCTACCCTCAGAACTGTTTTCTGTTTCTTTTATTGTAAACAGGTTTAAGTTAAATATTCTTTAGAACTGCTTTATCTTATTCCCTTACAGTCTGTTTTCCTAATTCAATAGAATGTATAAGTAGGGGTCATCCCCTTAGTGTTGAAAATTCAAGTTTAACCACTGAACTATCATAGTTCTGCAGGTAGAGGAAGCCTCTCTTTCGTGTCTTCCAAGTAGAAAATTTGTGGAAATGTATGGCGTACATGACTGGAGGAGAAACGCACAAAGTGAAAATCAACCCCAAGATGCCAGATGCCTAGTGTTATTGGATATCCAGATTTTATTCTCTAAAGAGTAGCCTTTGGGAAATCTATTGCTATTAGACGATTTTAAGGACATGACCTTTGCCCTTTTTCGAATTTTACAGTCTGTTATCCTAATTCAATAGAATGTATAAGTAGGGGTCATCCCCTTAGTCTTGAAAATTCAAGTTTAACCACTTAACTATCATAGTTCTGCAGGTAGAGGATGCCTCTACACAGTATAAAGTCATAGAAAAGTTATTACAACTCTCTCGTAGCTTCCAAGCAGAAAATTTGTGGAAAAGTGTGGCGTATATGACTGGAGGAGAAACACACAAAGTGAAAATCAACCCTAAGATGCCAGATACCTGGTGTTATTCGATATCCAGATTTTATTTTCTATACAGTAGCCTTTGGGAAATCTATTGCTACTAGGCGATTTTAAGGACATGACCTTTGACCTTTTTCGAATTTTACAGTCTGTTATCCTAATTCAATAGACTGTATAAGTAGGGGTCATCCCCTTAGTGTTGAGAATTCAAGTTTAACCACTTAACTATCATAATTCTGCAGGTAGATGAAGCCTCTACACTGTATAAAGTCATAGAGAACTCTCTCGTGCCTTCTAAGCAAAAAATTTGTGGAAGTGTGTGGGCTTCATTACTGGAGGAGAAACACACAATGTGAAAATCAACCAAGATGCCAGATGTCTGGTGTTATTGGATATCCAGATTTTATTCTCTACAGAGTAGCCTTTGGGAAATCTATTGCTACCAGACGATTTTAAGGACATGACCTTTGACCTTTTTTGGATTTTTGTTCTTTCCCTATATTTAGGAAAGAATTGACAACATTTTACGACAAAAGAATACTTAAGCACATGAATTCCACCTTAATTTACATGACCTTTTCACCTTTTTAACTGAAAATGTAGGAAAAACTTACTTGAGAAAAGAGTTGTAAAGCGTGTAAAAATGCTATTTTCTTAAATAACCTTTGACCTTACGTTTAAGCATTAGCTTTGTAAATAAAGGATTTAAAAAATTTGCAATATTTTAGAAAAGTTTTGCATAAAAACCAAACACAAATGGGATAGTAGCTAAACTTTTGGTCTTGAGTGTAACAACAGCCTATTGACTCCTCTATAGGCTGGCACTAGCCAAGCAACAACAATTGGCAATAATTTTTAGCACTTCATCAACTAAAATGTTTGCCAGCAATTCACACACATTTTATGAGTGAATTTTTATGTTCAGAAAAAGAAAAAAAAAATTCAAAGGCCAACCGACCAATACTCTACGAACAAACAAACGGCTTAACTGATCTGCCATAAAAGAGCAAAAAGAAGAGACCAGAGTAGAGATTGGGGGGACAAAATCAATAGACAACCAAGAAAAATGCTTAAAATATAGGCTTTATAAGCAAAACAAAAAAAAACATACGTTTTTTTTTTTTTATTTAATAAAGTTTGTCTGTCTGTCGGTTCTTGCTGCGTTTACTTTGTTTTGCAAATATTTCTGGTATTCCTGTTGCACTTTGCGGTTTAAACGTTACCAACTTAAGTACAGCAAGCAGAACGAGAACAAGAAAAACCTGCTATGCTAATAGAAGAAGAAATACAACAATAAACCGAAGAAGTTGAAGAAGAGTACTCCACCTTAATAGTTGTGTGAGCATCTTAGAAATTTTGCCGACAACACGAACTTTGATTAGAGATTTCTTTTTCCCCCTGTATATATGTATAGTCAACAAGTAACATTACAAAGAAAGAAGAAAAAAAAAACAAAAACAAACAACAACACATTGTAAAAGAAATCTTTTCCGCTATTCGTTTTATACTCTGCTTAAAACACAACCTTAAAAAGAAATAACAACAACAGTTTTTGTAAAATAAATCTATACTGTATGCCCCACACCACCCTCTCTCTCTCTATAGAACTCTTTATACTATCACGACATTTATTAATTAAGCAATTCTGTGTTTTATTTCATATCTCTCTCTCTCCTTTCTTTGTCCCTCTTCCCACAAGAATATTAAGTTAGAGTGTGGAGCTGCATACGTCTGTACATAGTATCTTATCTCTTGCTGGACTAAAGTGGTTTGATTGGTTTTTTTTATTGTTTATCTGCTTTTAATAATTATAAATTAAAATATTTATGATTTTTAAATACGGTTTATAAATAAATAAACTTCATAAAGAACAACAAGAACAACAATGACACAAAACAAAACGAGGAAAAACAAAATCAACAAATAAATGAAAGCGCTGAGTGATGCAAAACTAGAAAAATATACATGAGGTGTAGTGGAAACTTATGTCTTGGAAATCAACAAGCAGTCGTGGCCGAGCGGTTAAGGCGTCTGACTAGAAATCAGATTCCCTCTGGGAGCGTAGGTTCGAATCCTACCGACTGCGAGAACTGAAATTCTTTTTGTTGTTTTTTTTTAATTTAATTTTTCTTTATTTGAAGTAACAAAGTTTTTTTTTATCATTATTTTATCATTTTTTTTTTATTATTTTCATTATTATTTTTTTATTATTTTTTTATTATATTTTTATTATTATTATTTTTTTATTATTATTTTTTTATTATTATTTTTTTTATTATTATTTTTATTATTATTATTTTTTTATTATTATTTTTTTATTATTATTTTTTTTATTATTATTTTTATTATTATTATTTTTTATTATTATTTTTTTATTATTATTTTTTTATTATTATTTTTTTATTATTATTTTGTTATTATTATTTTTTTATTTTTGTATTATTTCTTATTTTTTATTTTTGTATTATTTCTTATTATTTTTGTATTATTTCTTATTATTTTTCATTATTTTTTATTATTTTTTATTATTTTTTATTATTTTTTTATTATCTTTTATTATTTTTTTTCATTATTTTTTTTATTATTTTTTATTATTTTTTATTTTTTATTATTTTTTATTATTTTTTTTATATTATTTTTCATTATTTTTTTTTATTATTTTTCATTATTTTTTTTTTATTATTTTTCATTATTTTTCATTATTTTTCATTATTTTTCATTATTTTTTTTATTATTTTTTTTTATCATTATTTTATCATTATTTTATCATTTTTTTTTTATTATTTTCATTATTATTTTTTTATTATTTTTTTATTATTATTATTTTTTTATTATTATTTTTTTATTATTATTTTTTTTATTATTATTTTTATTATTATTATTTTTTTATTATTATTTTTTTATTATTATTTTTTTTATTATTATTTTTATTATTATTATTTTTTATTATTATTTTTTTATTATTATTTTTTTATTATTATTTTGTTATTATTATTTTTTTATTTTTGTATTATTTCTTATTATTTTTGTATTATTTCTTATTATTTTTCATTATTTTTTATTATTTTTTATTATTTTTTATTATTTTTTATTATTTTTTATTATTTTTTATTATCTTTTATTATTTTTTATTATTTTTTATTATTTTTCATTATTTTTTTTATTATTTTTCATTATTTTTCATTATTTTTCATTATTTTTCATTATTTTTTTTATTATTTTTTTTTATTATTTTTTATTATTTTTTATTATTTTTTATTATTTTTTATTAGATACGTAGGTATGCTGAAGAAACGCAGATTAACCAAGGATCACATATCAGATTCTGAATTTCTTACTTGAAATAACCAAGCTCACAGCTGACATGTATTGGGTTAATGATTATGAAGCGCTTCTGAGTTAAAAACATGCCAACATGTTCAAAACATTGAATGCCAGTCACCTTTATAAAGAGGTCTAAGCAGACACCCCTTATACGTTAGAGGGTTAAATTGAATTTGAAGTATAGGCTCATGACTACGGTTTACAGAGCGTATTTATATAAGCAGTCGTGGCCGAGCGGTTAAGGCGTCTGACTAGAAATCAGATTCCCTCTGGGAGCGTAGGTTCGAATCCTACCGACTGCGAAAGGAATACTGTTTTTAATTTTTAAACAAAATATTTTTAATTTGGACAAAATTTACCTTTATTTCAAAATGAGTTTCTCATCGCTAGGTAACAGAACCGAGAGGAAAAGGTGCATTCGTCTTGGAAACAGTATTTTCGTAGTTATCGATTATTTATTTTCAGCGCCTTACTCCTTCTCGACATTGGCTATTTCCGCAACAAGTTTTTCAGAGATTGGACAATAGAATAGTTACAAAATAATGCTGAGAGGCAGCGACGCAGCAGAAAACTAGGAGCAATCTTCTAATTGTTCGTTGGTTCCATATCACAAAAAAAAGCTCGAAATACGGGGCTATTTTTTCGCAGTCGGTAGGATTCGAACCTACGCTCCCAGAGGGAATCTGATTTCTAGTCAGACGCCTTAACCGCTCGGCCACGACTGCCTACAAAAGTTCAGACTGCAGTATGTGATGAAAGGCAGACCGTCAAATGTTAATGTGGACAATAAACCTACCGGATAAACCTCTTAAACTATGTGGATATTTTGAAGAAACTCTTCTACATTTTTTTGTAGAGATTTTAGATCCGAAGCTACTATGGGGTTTGGCAAAAATTATTAGTAGTAAACTGTGTAGTAACTCCTTAGGCTGATAGGGTGAAGAAAAAGGTTGATTTCAACACATATCATAATGCCGGGTACGTGTTTGAAAAATTAGAAGTTTACTGTTTAGGAGTTGCCTATTAATGACAGGGGGAAACTTCTCCCCTTAACTTATTCCCGTTCACGATATTCTGCTTCGAAAAGCAAATAAACAGACGTTTAAGCATTTTTTAACCATGCGGAGCCACTTACAGTGAATTTTCCAAAAAAATAAAAAAAAAAATGAACGAAGCTTATTATCGCAGTCGGTAGGATTCGAACCTACGCTCCCAGAGGGAATCTGATTTCTAGTCAGACGCCTTAACCGCTCGGCCACGACTGCTTACTGGGCATGGCGTTTCCAAGAAGCATTCGAAAGCTAAAAACTAAAAGCAAAATGTTTGTCCTTAAAATTTCAAAAATTTCTAAGAAATTCAATAGTCTCCCACACATTGCAAGGAATGATTCTTCTTCAATGCCAGCGGTATACGCAATTTGAATTCTTAGCCCGAGGCCTTTGCAAGCAGTCGTGGCCGAGCGGTTAAGGCGTCTGACTAGAAATCAGATTCCCTCTGGGAGCGTAGGTTCGAATCCTACCGACTGCGTACGCAACGCGCTCTATAATTTTTGCCTTATTTTAATATATATTTCGTGAATTAGATCTGAAGCAGCCCCTGACTTTTAAACTGCAGATAAGTGAAATACAGACGGCAATTGAATATTTAATGGGATGGGAAAGTAGGAGAAGGAACTCCAAGGAGTTTTTGTTTCTATTAAATAGCCGGGAAAATATTTTACATCAAATAGGAGTTATACTAGTGCAGCTAATGGCTGTAATTTGCATTTTAAAGTCCTCTAGAACTATTATTATTCGAAATTAAGTCTTGTATTAGAAGTCCTTTAATTACATTCTGGTAGCAATTGAATTTTTATTTTAAAGTTGAAGAACATCAAGTGCACTCGTGGCCGAGTGGTTAAGGCGTCTGACTCGAAATCAGATTCCCTCTGGGAGCGTAGGTTCGAATCCTACCGACTGCGTACGATTCGTCGGACCTATAGTTTTTGCCTTATTTTAATCCATATTTTATAAAGAAAGATATTTTATGAATTAAAATATGGCCCGCCTCTGACAGATTCCATCTGGGAGAGTGGGTTCGAGTCCTACCGACTGTGTTAATAGCACTGAATTCGAAAATGGAACAACAGTTACTAATAAAACATTTAGCGAAAAGTTCCTTTTTTGTATGTCCCCAATCGTAGAGCCCTATTTTTATTCTCGAAAATAATGTTATATTTTAAAATCCCTTCTCGAGAAGCAGTCGTGGCCGAGCGGTTAAGGCGTCTGACTAGAAATCAGATTCCCTCTGGGAGCGTAGGTTCGAATCCTACCGACTGCGAAGATACACCTTCTTCTTTTTTCATAACTTTTAAGATCAACGAATCATTTCAAAATCGTTAAATCAAAACGTATGGAAACAAGATATTCAATAATCTTTAAGTGTCCGGTGTCTTCAGATATGTTATCACAGTGCTATTTTACTATATTTGTATGAGGTGACAAGAGGAGTTAGTACCTGTGATCTAAACATTACGGGAACGATATATGCAGTCGTGGCCGAGCGGTTAAGGCGTCTGACTAGAAATCAGATTCCCTCTGGGAGCGTAGGTTCGAATCCTACCGACTGCGGAAAAGGTTCACTATTTTATACATGATGAACAAAGAATTCTGTTCTCAATGTTGGCAGCAGCTCTTTAACTTAAACTTTAAAACTGATGCTGAAATTGATGATTCACTTCTTAATTAAGGGCTAAAGTGGGTCAACTCATTTCCAATTTGGCAGATTTGCAGTGAAGGTCAAGGGTGACCAGTCCTAAGAACGTATTTTATAAGTGTAGTATATTGATGTACCTTTTATCGAATTTTTTGTAGAAAAATCCTTAGCAAACAACGCACATATCAAATGAAAACAAAGAGCAGCACAAACTCCTACTACGTTTTCATTTTCGTATGCTCATCTGCATGTGCCTAAGGCTTCATGAATTCTTTTCAGACAGCAAAACGTAAACGAAATATAAGAGCACCATTCATACGAATTTTAGATCCATATAACTATTCAAAAGGTGAAGAAGATTAACCCCTTTCGGGGTTAAAACTAATGGATTCACAAAAGCGAAAACTTATCTAAAAATAGCTAAGAAAGTGAATGTTTTTTTTAACAAAATTTTTGACTGTAAGTTACCACATATAAGCAGTCGTGGCCGAGCGGTTAAGGCGTCTGACTAGAAATCAGATTCCCTCTGGGAGCGTAGGTTCGAATCCTACCGACTGCGAAAACTATCACTTTTTTGATTTAAACACAACGGACTGGCTAAAAAAGCTTTGTAATCGTCGTGAGACTTGTTGCGCGCTCCTCTTCTCAAACTGTTTTAGCAGAACGAATGTATTGGATCGGGTTAGGTTGGATAGGATTCAATATGATAAATGAAATAAAATGAGTACTAAAAGACAACAGATTCACAGCTTCAATCCAAGGAAATTAGAACTTCACTGCGAATATAAATGTTTAGCTTAGTAAAGGTCTAGAGCTGACGAACTTTTTAATTTTCTATGAAAAAGGTTATGCGAAGTTTAATACGTCTAAAATAAACATCTTCGTGCTAAAAAAAAACCAATTTTTGACTCAATTTAAAAGATCAGCATGATATAAGCAGTCGTGGCCGAGCGGTTAAGGCGTCTGACTAGAAATCAGATTCCCTCTGGGAGCGTAGGTTCGAATCCTACCGACTGCGAAAGATTTATATTTTAAAGGGCATTCTTTAGATATTTCGATAATAAAAGTTTTCTACACATAATTTTTCATTATTTTTTCCACACAACAGGACACATACATACATATTTCTAAAACTTGAGCTAATTAATGTCCTTTTTTACGGTTCTTAAATTTAATTATAAATTAATTGAACAATTTGAATTATACTTACTGTGGCAGGGATATGATATAGCAGTCGTGGCCGAGTGGTTAAGGCGTCTGACTCGAAATCAGATTCCCTCTGGGAGCGTAGGTTCGAATCCTACCGGCTGCGTTCCATAGTGATTTTTTGGAAATTATTTGTGATGATTTTAATTTATATGATGAAAGTAAAGCCAGCCAGCCTGCAAATGAAAACAGAAATTCCAAATTATTTTATTGTCTAGCAATACAAATCAAAAGTTTTCTTACAGAGTACTTATTGGCTATTTATTGTCAAATATTTTATCAAAATATTGCTTAGGTTTTCATTAAAGGACCCTGTTCTTGAATAAGCGATACAATTAAAAGGGTTAGCCGTAGACATATATGAAGACTAGCAGCTGTAAACAATATTCTGGTTTTCATATCCTTCTGATAATTAAATCCCTGTGAAGCGGATGCACAAATACGTGGCGGCATTGAAGTGTCTATGTGAGGTGTGTATTACAACAACACTTCAGTCAACATGTCATGGTTTATGCCACGTGACAAATGCCTTTTCACTCCTTCTCTCTCCTTCACTTCCTTTCAATTAAATTTAACAGAAAAAAGCTACCAAACAATACAAAGCTTTGATGCCTTTTTCCAGTATTTAAAGGGCCGCGTTAATGGTTTTTAATTAAAACAACAACAAAATTTCTTGAATAATTAATAACGGGGAAGAAAACGCTCAATTTGGAGATTTTTTAAGCGAAAGAAAAAAATTCGAGCGTGAGACTGAAATTTTCCTGCAAAACACCAAATTGGTTACAGATTCTCAAGAAGGCAATGGAGGCAACATTGACCTGACAGTCTATGAACTCAAAATGAAGTGTAAAATGTAAATAACAAGGGATATGTATCGGCCTTCACAGATACCTTCAACGAATGATATATATTGGCTCAGCCTTTAGCAGGAAGGAAGTGCTAAGGCGGGCCCTTGATCCGACAAGCGGGTTGTTAAAGTCAATTATGTAAAGTAAGAACGTATAGGAGGGGGGTTTATTTTAATATTTAAACAAATTGATTACATATTCAGTTACTTTTTATGTTTAAATTAAAAATGTTTTGTTTTCTTGTAATTTTTTTTCTGATTTTTTTCTTAATCATGTTTCATGTTGAAATCCTAATTCACACACTTCACTTCTTGATGGTAAAAAAATAAATCATTCCACTGCCTGTTCGTGTTAAACAGCAATAAAATTATGAAATTATACACCGGCAGTCAAAACGTTTGTTAAAGAAAAAAAAACACAGTTTTTTCTTCTTCTTCTTCTTTTGTTTTCTTAATTATTTATTCTTAAGAAATAAGAAAAAAGGAAAAAAAATTAATTCCAATTTAGTCAGTTACTCAGTCTAATTACCACTTGCCAAACGGATAAGACAAGCAAGCCAGCAGCAAAGCAAGCACTCAAGTATGAAAATAAAAAATTTTGAAAGAAAAAAAATATCTTTTTACTCGCAGTCGGTAGGATTCGAACCTACGCTCCCAGAGGGAATCTGATTTCTAGTCAGACGCCTTAACCGCTCGGCCACGACTGCTTGTTGTCGTCTCAATGGAATATTGAAACATGTATTCTAAAGTGTTGCCATAAGCAAGTTTTATGCGTGCATTTAAATGTACAGAAATCCTGACAGATTAGCAGTAAGGCTTATAAAACTAGCAGCATACGTATTTTATTTGTGTTGCTTTTTTTATGATAATTTTTGTAATGATATCGTATCGCTTCATATCGTATAATTAAAGGCAACACATCATAAACACATCGTAAATATTGTTGCAACAAAAACAAAAACAAAAAAAGAATAATTAAGAGAAGAAGAACAAGAAAAGCAGAAGAAACATAATAATAATGAGTGCAACAACAGCTATCTGTTGCAAGTTGTAATTACGTTTTGTTTTTAAATGCCACTTAATGTTCGTTCTTAATGTTGTATTGCATGTTACTTTATACGCAGCCACCCATTTATTACTGAAGTAATCACCGCTTTTACATAACAAGTACCGCTGATCTACAAAACTTAAATCCACTCAAGAGTAATACGTTTGAGAAAGAAAGAAAAGGGGAATAATCGCTTCAAATGAAAAAGAGAGGAGAAGAGGGACATACTAGGAGGGTTCCAAATATAGCCAAGTGAACATAGAATTTTTATTTGTTTATTTCTCAACTTAAAATTCCTTTTAGATGATCGCTACAGTTTTCCTAAGCTTGGCCGCTCTACATATTTACCCTTAAGCTCTGATGGTGGAGGTCAGGTTAGGTTAGGTTAGAGGACGTGTACTTGTCATTTCAAACAAGTAAAGTACCCGGAGGTCGAATTGTCGCATTGTGCAACGTCTTAGTTTCTCACACCACTTATGTTACGTGTGTGTTAATTTTTATACATGAGTGGTGGGACCTACAGTTTAAAGTCGACTCCGAACGACAGATTTTTGAGAAACTTTTTTCATGGCAATTTTTTATTTACTCTCAGAGTTTTTGCCAGAAATCTGCTGAGAGGAAGTCGCCGAAGAAATACTTTTTGTATTTTATCTTGATATCTGGCCTGGGGCTCGAACCCTGGCTTTACGTCTAATAAGCCAACACACTACCTACCAGACTACGGCAACTTCATAAAAAGTTGTAAAGTTGTCCACACAATTTTTAAGGGCTCCTGTCTCCGCTCTGCGGTTACTTTCGTAGATAATTTTGCGTAAGCAACTGCTCATATCACTGGTGCGATGGGATTCCGCTGCTGTGGTCGAGAAGATTATTCTGCTCTACAAGGGATTTAATCTTCCAAATCTTGGGGCATTATCCTCGCTATAAGATTCTGAGTCAAGGATGCTTATTCGCTGATGAATTTTACGTATCCCTTAATGAGTTCTGGGGGCATTTGACTTTAACAAGGCATTGGTTTGGTGCTTTTGGTTTTTACCCGAAATTAGATTCGAGCAATAGGGGGGGCAAGGGATTTTTTATTTTTTTTCACGCCGAGGAGGGGTAAATGTACCTAAACGCACCATAGAGGAAGTCGTCACGTCCCCCGTCTGTGGACCCTCACCCACTAAATCCTCCCCTCGTCTCGTGGACTTGGAACTACGGTGGTATCACTTCGGAGTGGAGTCCCTTTGGCCCCTGCGTGTTCATATCCGCGTCCGGACTGCGTGTCGAAAGTTGAAGAGACATCTAAGTGTCTCCACTATTCCTTCCGTCCAGGTCCCTGCCTCGAATTCCGCTTGGCACGTGTGCCAGTTTCATCTATTCCGGCGTGCCCACATGTTCCGCAGCCTCAAGATCCCTCTTCTTCAGTCTTACAATGCTCTCCACGTAATTCGCCACTGAGGTCCAATTTTCTCTACTCTCGACAATGTTACCGGCCGTGATCGTCCCAACTATCGACGTCAGTGCAGAGGGCTAAGGGACAAGGACCGCTATTTTACATTGTATTTTGTTGTTGTTGTTTTTTGTTGCAATAGTTCATTGTACACAAAATTAATTTTGGATTGGATTTTTTTTTCAGACTGTGAATGCCTATTAAACTGTGAATTAAAAATAAACGATCGTTGCTAGAGCTCATTAGCATGCAACAGTGGATCTAAGCTGCAGCAATAACCACAACAACTACGACCACAATGATGATCATAAAGCCTGTTAACGATGATGATCTTCATGATGATGATGATGGTTTTTAAGTTGGTCGGTAGGTTGTTTGGCTGGCTGGCTATTTTGTTTGGTGGCAAAAAAAAAAAAAAATAAATGAAGACACACGGCACGTACAAACGTTAATTCCCTTCTGTTCATTTCACCATGGATAGACAGACAGACAGCTTAAAGCGAATGCATTGCTTGCAAATGTAGCGGCGCGCATGTGCCCGTATGTAAGTATCTGATGGGGAAACACACATCAGCCCGTGGTTGGTTATAAAAATTTGTTTGTTTGTTTGTGTTGCTGTTTAAACTTTTTCAAGGTTAATCGTACGAAATACGGCGGGTACTTTAACGTTTTTTTTACGATTTTTTCTGCTTATTTTCTTCTTTTTTTCTCTCTCTCTCTCTCTTCTTTTATTTTTACGACCTGTCATCAATTACAAATACGGTTGGGGTCTTCTATTTTTATTTCATTGCTGCTGTTATTGCTGTTGCTGTTGCTAATCATAATAACAACCAGTAGTTGTAGTTGAAACTGCAAAATTTTTATTTCCAAATGAAAGCGAAAATTGCAACAAAAAAAAAAATAGAAGAAGCTTAAAAAGGAATTGGTTTTCTTAAATCGGCGTAACAAATTAGTTTCAGAGTAACAAAGGATAGAGAATAGAGTGTACTTTACGTCTTATTAAGAATCGAAATTCTATTCCTTTCCGGCCTATTACTTACTGACCATTCCCAATGCCGCATTAAAAAACAACAGAAAACCAGAAGAAAAATAAAATAAAGGCGTTCATTTGTTTTATAAAAATTATTGAAGCATAACTAGGCAATGACCCCTTTGCCAATGAAGCGCATTTAGTTCAGGCCACTCAATAGAATATCGTATACACTACTACTCTCTCCCTCTTGCACTCTTGCTGTGTGTGCACCACATTAAGAACAGAAAGAAAGAAAGAAAAAAAGAAAACATTGCCTTGATAACAACAGAATAAAAACAACAAAAAAAAACCGATAACAACAATGATTTTGATTGTGGCAGTAAGAACATACAACAATACAAACACAAATAAATCGATTTTTTTTTTCTGTTATCATTTGGAATAAAATTTCTTCTTCTATTTAAATACCATGAGATGCCAACTGTCCTGATACACGAATGTAAAGCATCTGGGAGTTGTTTGAATCCAAAACTCTGTTGGAGGGTTAATATTATAGGGAGGGTATACAGGGATTTAGGCCTCCAAAAGGGCAAGGTTTGGCTGTTGATGTATTGGCTCTATCGGGCCGAGATGTGGTCGCTGACTGTTAGTTTAAGTGCCCAGGCAAACAAATGTTCCTATCATCAGAGCACTTTGTTGCACTCCAATTAAAGCACTCTGTGCTATGCTGTGTTGCTATGTTGGCCCTTTGACCTTCTTTTGCAGTTCAATTTTGGTACAAGCCGGTCTATACTGAGGATCTGCTACAATACTGGGACAGCTACGATTGGACTACATAGTGATTTGATTTCCACTAATTTTCTCGATAGGAGGTTAGATTTTAAGATTCCAACTAGAAATCTTTTGTCTAAAGATCGGAAGATTTCCGATTGGGCCTATCGGCTATAAAATTCTGTACAAAGTAGGCTTTGAGGAATATATATATATAATGGGTCCGCCATCTAACGTTTTTTTCTTTCAACTACTGCATATTTCGTGAATGGTAACACTTATTAGCTCATGTCTCATTTGACAGATAATTAGTTTTATCCTTCCACTGAACGAATATGGCTGTGTATACGATTGAACAACGCTGGGACATATTGGGACATTACTTTGAAAATCATGGTAATGTTGCAGAATGTGTGCGAAAATTGCGTACGGATTTGGAAGAAGAGAATCATCGTCAGCTTCGTATGTTCGTTATCTTGTGAAAAAAGTGAAAGAAACTGGCATCCTCATCGATAAATCAAAAAGTGAAAAGCCAAAAACACCCGAGAATATTGCTGCTATGACAGAAAGTGTGCGTGAAGCGCCATCAACATCAATTCACCGTCGTTCTCAACAATTGAACATTTCGGAGACATCATTGGGGCCAATTTTTGCATAACGACCTTGGTATGACGCCATACAAAGTCCAATTGGTTCAGGAGTTGAAGCTAATTGACCATCCAATGCGTTTTCGCTTCGCTAAGTGGGCCTACGATCGACTTACAGAAGATGCCGATTTTGGCAAAAAAAAAAAAAAAAAAATCATATTTTCAGATGAAGCTCATTTTGATCTTGGCGGCACAGAAAACGCACGCATACATTGAAAAGCCGACGCACCCAAAATGAGTCACTGTTTGGTGCGGATTTTGGTCCAGAAGCATAATTGGGCCATTTTTCTTCGAAAATGAGTAAGGAGTGGCCGTTACAGTCAATGGCGATCGTTTTTGGGCCATGTTGAACGAATTTTTGTTCACAAAAATTGAAGAGGAGGATATTGGCAACATTTGGTTTCAACAGGACGGCGCTACGTGCCACACAGCCGAAGCTACACTCGATGTTTTGCGCCCTGTTTTTGAATATCGCATTAACAGCCGCAGAGCCGATGTCGTTTGGCCACCTCGGAGCTGCGATTTGACACCGTTGGACTATTATTTGTGGGGTGCCGTCAAAGATAAGTGTTACGCCGACAAACCAGAGACAATTGACGCTTTAAAGGACAATATTCGTGAAGCCATTGGTGAAATACAACTGCTGCACTGAGGCAGCCATTTGACTGAAATTATTTTCCGTTATTAACCGGAAGGATTGTACTTTCAAATAAAAAAAGAAATTTGAGAAAATATTCTGTAGTTTTTTTTTAAACATTTTCAAAAAAAAAAAGTTATTTGGCGAACCCTTTACTAAGAGTTCTGACTGATTAGACAATCCTGACATCTGCTGAGTTTTCCAGGAGGCTTTCATGACCATATTGAAGGCGGCGCGATACTTCCCGCAGCATGAAATTTTCTCTAAAAATCTCATAATTTACCCTTACGAACGACACCTCAACATCAGTCACATACGATAAGAGATTTGCACTTTAGAATTCTCTTTAGGATCTTCTGGTCTAAAGATCTAGGGTTCCAATACATATAGGAATATCGTAAAAAATTGCATTACAGGGCTAGTTCAGAGATAACAATCTCCAATGTGTTGCAGGGCATACGTGATGAAATTGTCTCAGTTAAACTGGGCCCTCTTCTTGTGAAAAAATTTGTAAATGGGGCACCCAAAAGCGCCCTTTTTACTTTGGGAAAATTCTTATTTTAAATTAATTTTTAAAGGCATGGGTAATCGATAACTTATCGATAATTATTATAAAAAATAAAAACGTCCAAAACTAATTTATCACTCAAAAAGTCGATTCTCCCAAATTATCGTAAGAATTTTAAATGTAAGATGTCTGTCTTTTCTTGTTACTCACTGTACCCAGTATAGTTAATGCCTCAGTTACTCATTGTATGCAGTAAAACACTTGCACTTCGTTTAGGGAATTGTTGTTGATTCATTTTTTTCTTTATTTTTTGCTTTTTTTTGTTGAATGGAATCAACAGAAGAAAAATAAAGAAATCGATGCTGATGATGATAGAGATGACGACGATGACGATCGTGATCGCAATGCGTTTTCATCAATGCTGGCCTGGCGCTGGTCACCAGGGGCTGCATGAGAAAGGGGGGCAAAGTAATACATATACAATGCATTACAATACATTTTTTTTTTTATTATTATTGCTGATGTTGATGGTGTTTGTTTTTGTAACGTAGTACGTATTCGTATTGTAAATTCATTGATCGTTCATTGACTTGACATTTTTTTTTGTTCTGTACGTTTTTTGCTTTTTAAGGTTTTGATTATTGTTTATTTTAGCAACAACAACAAAAATAAAAAAATATTTCATTTCTACATAAAGAATCATCATCTGTGTGTTGTTATCGTATGAGTGAGTATGCCAAGTAAATATTGGAAAATTCATATGCAATGTGGAATGATTAAATAGGCTACTGGACAGGCTTTGATGGGGAGATGGATGTTCTTGGCTTTAAATTCAGAACTGTGTTCATCTAGGTTACCAAACCTTTAATTAAATAATATTATTGATCCGTAAAGACTCTTCTAAATGCTTAGTATAGGGTATTCCAAAGCAATCCATTCGCACTTTGTATACCAAAACTTTGTTTTGTTATTGCTCTCTAGGGAGTGTTGACAACAAAGAGAAGAATTTTTAGTTTAACAAGTTTTAATTTATGAGCGCATGTGTCTGACTGACTGACTCGATTTGTATTGAATTTTTGCAAAAAATAAAAAATAAAAATTCAAAAGCAGAGACAATTTGTTCCAAGTCAATGACCGTTGCCGGAGAAGGTGAAATATTGAAAATTTATTACAATTAATCCATAAAAATTAAAAGAAAATATTACTTTAGCATATCATTCATATTCATATAGAACATAATGAGAAACTTTTTATCATTAAAAAAAAAAATAGAATTTATATATTTATCGATAACAATTTTTAATGAAATTGATTTTTTTTTTGACTTGAGGAAAATAAATTAAAATTATTTATAATTTATTTAAAATTATAGTTATCGATAACAATTACCAATATAAACAAATCAAAATTATTAAGCTATCACTCTATACTCTACGTCTTTAAGAAAAATAAAAATTAATTTAATCACAGTTATCGAAAAATTGTATCATAAATTGTAAAGTTATCGATAACAATTACAAATGAAAACCAATCTAAATTATGAAGCTATCACTTTATATTCTTTGTCTTTATGAAAAATAAAAATTAAATTAATCATAAAACTTATCGAAAAATTGTGTCCTAAATTTTAAAGTTATCGATAACAATAACAAATGAAAACAAATCAAAATTATGAAGCTATCACTATGTCTTTATGAAAAATAAAAATTAATTTAATCACAAACTTATCGAAAAATAGTGTCCTAAATTGCAAAGTTATCGATAACGATTACAGATGAAAACGAATCAATACTATGAAACTATCACTCTATACTCTTTGTCTTTATGAAAAATAAAAATTAAATTAATCATAAACTTATCGAAAAATCGTATCCTAAATTGTGAAGTTATCGATAACAATTACAAAAGAAAACGAATCGAAATTATGAAGCTAGAGTATAGAGTGACTCTATGTCTTTATGAAAAATAAAAATTTAATTTAATAATAAACTTATCGAAAAATAGTGTCCTAAATTGTAAAGTTATCGATAACAATTAGATATGAAAATTAAATTTTTCAAAAAAAAAAAAAAATCAAAATTATGAAACTATTGTTACAACTCAATGATTAGGTTAGGTTAGTTAAGATGGCGGATTCCACCACTTAGGCTTCAACATGTTACAGGGCAGGTACAGGGTATTCCGCTTGCTTCGGTTAGCTTCGATATTATCAGTCCATCCCGTTGACAGCAAGAGGCGTACGTGCAATATTGCTAGACTCTGCTGAACAACAAGGCAAACGACTCTTGTCCTTAAGTCGCATAACCATCCAAGGTACAACAACCCTTTTTACGGGCCACTGTCCTTTTGGAAGGCATGCCGAAAGACTTGACATTTCCTCAAACGACTTCTGCAGGCGCTACGGGTCTGAGGAGAAGGAAAAGTCAGTCTTTTACCCATCATATGTCAGGGCAAGCTCTTGTGGCAAAGAGACGAAGGTTATTGACAACTCACTAACTGATGTTCTGTGACCGATATCTCTAATATATTGATTGCTGCAATAGCAAGATTTATTTTGAACAAGAGTTCGTTTTCTCTAGAAAATGTTTGATACCCGGGTAGAATGGTTGTGGTATCACAATGGGTCTAAATGCTGGCCTACCTTACCTAACCTAACGTAGTACGATTCGGACAAAGTTTACTATATTGGAGTTAAAAGATGATTGAACGATACACATCAGGATTACGACCTAGTTTCTCACACCACTTATGTTGTGTGCATTAATTTTTATCCATGAGTGGAGGGATCTACATTTTAAAGTCAAGTCCGAACGACAGATTTTTTTTAGAAACTTTTCATGGCAATTTTGTTTACTCTCAGAGTTTTTGCCAGAAATCTGCTGAGAGGAAGTCGCCGATGTTTTTTTTGTCATATTGCGTTTAGTCGGAGTTGCCTGACCTGGGGTTTGAGGTCTAATAAGACACAACACACTTCCTATTAGACCACGGCGACTTGGTCGATACAAGATATCGATAATCGAAGTTTAGAAATATAATTGACAAACACACCTCGTCTGAAAAATTGTGTGTTATTGGGATATCTGAGAGGTGAAGTTCATTGCAATAAAGAGTCGATCTTATACATGTTTTCGTCTTCTTAGTAAAAGTTAAAATCGTATTGAATCCGTAGACCCCTACGAAGCTCCAAGATCGGCCCACTTCCCCTAGAATGATACCGTAACTATAGTAGACGTGGCTTTGTCCTCATTCAGACTGGCCTGAGGGATGCAACTTATGGATGAAACTATAACCAGACAGTAGAGTTTTTACTCCGTCTTCAGATTAGTGATGTGGAAGCTGGTGTTAACTGTCGCAGGCAGGGATTGTTTTATAACTGCGGTGTAGATCTAAGACACTTGAAGCGTTAAGCTTCTACTACGGTTTACGGACTAGATTTTTAATAATTAATTATGTTATCTTTTTATCTCTTCTGAAATCTTTTAATTATATTACAACGTAAAAATCGATAATTATTCTCATTTCTAGAGTATCATATCATTATCGCTTCGTTTCGTATCTTTTAATTAAAAATTTTATTTCAATTTTATTATTTTATTTTTATTTACAATACGACTGTCTGTCTGTCTGTCTGTCGCTAAGTGTACGTTTAAACACTAAAAGATTCTCTATTCAAGGCAGTATATCTAGTAGAGATCACAACATTTTTTTCTTTTTTGTTTTTCTTTATAAACTTAGTTAAGCGCTATAAAAGCAAGAGGAGCAAGAGAAGTAGTGTATGTCACAGCATGATCTCTTGGAGTATGCACAAGAAGAAGAACAACAACAAAAAGAACTTATACCAGCCCAAAATATAAAGAAATTGGCAAATAAAATCTGAGAGCTGCTGGCAAAAATGGTGTTCGAAAACAAAAAAAAAAAACAAACAAAAAATGAAAGAAGCAACACAAGTACAGTCACGCCAATCGTTTTATTTTATTTTTATTGCCATTTTTTTAAGATTCTTTTTACGTTGTCCCCCTTTTCTCTTTCGTCTCTTTTCTTACTTCTTTTTTAATTTTTTTTTTATATTTTCTGGTTGTATAGCCAAAAGCTAAAATAGGATATGCTGTTGAAATTTTATGAAAAAAATTGGGGTCATTCCATAATTAGCGGAAAAATAACAGATTTTTTTTGTTATTTTATTGGTAACTGTACTACAGAGAATTTTATATATTCTATTAATATTTCTTTTCTATAGATATATTTGTATATGTTTGAAATTAGTAGTTATCGATAAGTTTTATAGAATTTTTTTAATTAATAATTCTAATTCCCTCATTAATTTTAATATATTTTCATTCGCAACAATCTATGCATATTTCTTTTGACACCAAAAGTTATCGATAACTTACTTTATAGGAGATTTTCTGTACTTCTACATTAGTGACAGTTTTTTTCATTTAACCAGAAGTTATCGACAATTTTCTATAGAAAATTCAATGTTATCGATATTTTCTGTAGGAAATTAAAAGTAATGGAAAATTAAAGATAATCGAAAATTAAATATAATCGATAAACGCATTTATCGAAACTTTTCATAGAAAACTCACAGTTAATGAACATTTTCTATGAAAAACATGAATTTATTTAAACTTTTTATGAAAGACATACAGTTATCGATAGTTGCATATAGAAAATTAAAAGTTATCGAAAATGTTCTATAAAAAATAGGGAGTCATCAAAATTTTTCTATGGAAAAAACGTAATTATCGAAACTTTTCTATGGAAAATATGGGAATCTTGAAGTTTTCAATTCTTTTTTTGTATATCGATAATTTTCTATAAGATTTTAAAAGTTTTCAAAAATTATCTACAGAAATTTCAGTTTTAGAAAAAATTTTATAGAAAATTCAAAGTTATCGAAAATTCGATAACTCGATAACTTTTGAAAGTTATGTATTATAATTCTATTCTATTAATAGTCATTTCTTTTCACCAAAAGTTTATACAAAGATATTCTTATCTACTAAATTTTTATCAAACAAAGAAGTTATCGATAACTTTTCGTAATAAATTGTTACGTCTAGATATTAATGTTATTTCTTTTTAAAATTAGTAGTGATCGAGAACTTTTCATAGAAATTTCTATTCTATTCTGCTTTTTTCTAACTAGAAGTTATCGATTATTTTTATGGGATTTTAATTCCTTAATATTTCTATTGTAAGAGTTTAACGTTCTGACATTTCTATTCTTGCCATATGTGCCTGATCTGTGTAAAACTCTCCATCCAAAGTTCTAAGGTACGTACCTAGACAGACACACAGTCTATAACCAATTGTACATCCATCCATCCATACGTCTGTGATCGTGATGATGACGTTGATAACGATGTTGCTGTAAGATTTTTAGGCGCACTGCCATAAAAATAAAACGAATTACTGACTGCCTGCAAACGTACATACATACATACATACATACATATATTCTATGGATCCTCTAGAGTAAACGGATGTGTGATAGCGTGCATGTATGTGTGTATGCACGTGTGTGTGAAAAATAACCATAAAGGAGGAGTACATGAGTAGAATGATCTTCCAAAATAGTAGACAATAAAACTCAATTCAATTCTATTCAATTCCATGCCATTGCTATACAATTCGATTCAATTTAACTGTGTTCTCTATGGCTTTAGCTCTTCTTATGGCCACATAAAACGTATAAAAATTTACAACAACTAACCAGAGTCAGAATCAGAGCCAGAGTCCCAGCAGCTAGAATCCATGTTTTTACTCTTCTGGTTGCATTTGGTAGCTTAATGCGATTTTTTTTAGCGATCGTTAAGTGCGTCATTAATTTAAGCAGCAGCAAGAGCAACAGCAACATCAGCAGCAGCAGCAGCAGCAATTTTGTGTGTCTTAAATACTAAATAATCCCCTGGATTGCTGTGTGCTCAAACCAGTGGCTGGTGGCCATCCCGTTCAGTGTTCTTTCTGTTTTTTTTTAATGTTTTTGGCATGAATACGAATGATTTGTTCGTTACGAATTCAGGTGTTTAAGGAATGTTGGCGTGTTTTTGTTTTTCTTTCTTTCTTCGCTTTTGTTAGTCGTATGGCCCTCTACGTTTGGAAGCGTTTGGCAATAAAACTGACGATATGGCGTGCCATGATGAAAATATAAAATATTTTAAAACTTTTCTTCTTCTTCTTCTTCTTTTTAAATAAATTAATTGAAAACAATTAGTTAAACACTGACTTGTTGGAATTTCTTATTTAAACGTTGGCAGTAACATCAATTCGTTTTAATTGTTTGATTATCTTGAAGAGATCATCATCATCATCATCGGAGGGAAATTGAAAATAAAGTCATTAGTTTCCTCAATGAAAGATTTTATCGCTCGCTTATATTTTCCTTTAATTTAATTTACTTTTCTTCTCAAGAAAGTTATCGATTTTGAGCAGTAAGAAACATTTTTGCAAAAATTTTTATTCGATTGATAGTAAAACCTTCTGTATTATATCACAAACATATTCTCCTTCTTTAATAGCTTTATCGTAAACTTTGTCTTAAGACTGAATAAGAATTTCTCGCATCTACTTTCGAATATCGTGATCAATATTATTTAAATCAAACCACCCCGGAGTTTTATTTGTCATTTTGTTGGTTTGTAGAAAAAAAGTTATCGATAACAATACTACAAACAAATTTATAATTTTATAAATTTATAATTTAATCAATCGATATCTATTATCGATATTTTTTTGAAATTTCTAGTATGGAAAATTTACCATGTCTCGATATTTCTTTCTATCGATATTTTTTTAACCAGAAGTATGTAACGATAACTTTTTAATGAAATTTTTATTTTCTTAATATTGTTTTATTTGAATTCGATAACTTTTTATAGATATTTTTAGTTTTGCCACATTTGTATTTAAACCAAAAGTTATCGATAGGTCTTTATATAAGCAATTTTCTATAACTTGTGTAATCTATAATCCTATATCTTAAGTAATGGATAACTTTTTAAAGAAATTTTTATTTTGTTAATATTTTTATTTTAACTCAGAAGTTATCGATAATTTTTTATAGAAAATTTTAGTTTTCAATATTTTTTAAGCCAACAATATCTCGATTACATCTTCGATAGTTCATAAGTATACATAAATTTTCTATAAACATAATTATTATACTTCGATAAATTTTAATTTTCTATAAATAATTTTCGATAACTATTTATTTTCTGTTAGAAAATATTTTAATGACTATAGGCTTTCTATAAAAAGTTGTTCAATAACAAGATAGTACTGAAATTTATTTTCGATAAATCTAATAGCAAAAAATATATCGATTACATTTTCGATAACTTTCTACAAAAAATATTAATACTCAATCTATAACTTTATATAGAACATTTATCGATAACTCATGAATTTGTATAGTAATAGTCCGATAGCTTTTAATTCTCTATAGAAAAAGTGGCGATTACATTTTCAATAACTTGTAAGTATGATTTTTATATAAACGGATATTAATTGTATGTCTTTGATAACAATTAATTGTGTGTAAGAAATTTTCTATAAAAAATTGTGCGATAACTTGTAAGCTTCTATAGAAAATATGGCAATTACACATTTGATAACTCCTATAATTTAAATTTATTTATAGAAAATGTATCAATTACCATTTTCAGTGAAGTAAAATTATAAATTTTATATAAAAATTTTTTAATTCTTGCGCTTCGATAACACACAATTTTCGATGCATGACTTTCTTGGGAAAATATTCCGTTAACTAATAATTTTCTTTAGAACATATGATTACATTTTTGATAACTCCGATGCTAATAATATATCGATTACATTTTCGATAACTCAAAAATGTATATTTTTTAATAAAAAACTATGTTTTATTTTACTTTTCTATGGAAAATTTTTGATAAATTTTGTATTTCTTAAATACAAAGAAAATACAAGAAAAATGTATGCAATTGCCCTTCGCTTCTCTTATCCTTTCTTCAAAATCTTTTTCTGATCACTGGGTGAAAGTGTAATAAATAATCTGATGGCTACAGAACATTTTTAAAGCCTTCTCTGGCTATATGTAGTTTTCATGCAATTTTTATAATTTTTTAAAAGTTTATATTCAATTAAAAAAATTTACTACCGTAACTAATCCAGCCATATTTGGGGTTTTTCATTGTTATTAAATTCTTTAATGCAATAAAAACAATATGAAATAAAATTAACAATTTTTAGCACGAAACAAATTACGAAATTAATGGAATAATTTTCTATGGCAATAAAAATTTTTTTTTGTGATTAAATTAAACAAAAAAAAAAATTAAAAATAAAATAAATCAAAAATAAAAAGAATAATAAAATAAATGCTAAAAAGAGTTGTTCATTAAAAAACTAAATGCATTCATAAGTATGCTTATAAAAATTTAATTATAAATTATTAAATTAATTAAAAATCAACAGACAAAATAAAATTATATATTCTTAACGAAGAATATCAAAAAAATAAAAAAATTAAATAAAAAACTTGGGAATAATTAAACATTTTTAGATGAGTCACTAGAAAAATTTCAATGCAATTCGTTACATTAAATACTCTGCTCACATTTGCATGTGTGTACACATTCCCAACTTCGCTATACAATACATGATTTAAAGTAAACAAAAACAAAAACAAAGATATTCAACGAAAATAATAACGTACGTATAACAAGTCTGTCTACAAGACGTAAAACCACGACCCACCTCAACATTGTTTACAAAAACAATTGAAAATAATAAATGAAACAACAACAACGAGAATAATAATAATAATAACAATCGGTTTCTTTTCTTTTATGGCATTCAACTAAAAACACAAAAGAATTCATCGTCGTAGTCGAGTCGTCTTTGTTATTATTGCTGCTGCTGCTGTTGTTGTTGTTTTGGTAGTCGTTTCTCTTTGCTATTTTTATATTTTTAACACATTTACAATAACAAAACAAAACTATAGACAATGAACTGTAGGGAAATAATATCAACAACAACAACAACAACAGCAATTGTATTAATATTTTACAAGAACAAATAAAAATGTAAACAATTCTTGGTCATCAACATCATCATCATCAACATCTAGCAGCAGCCATTATGTTTTAAATAACAAAAACAAACACAAAATTACACTTGAATAAACAATAATAAAGACAGAGACAGAGTGATGGAAAGAGACAATACGGTTTCTTTAAGCTCTTATTTTAATACAATAATAAAAACATCATTACGGTGTTGTAATTAGAAGCCAGGGAAGGGTATTAGGAAATGGTACGCATTATGATGGTAACTGTCTTTAGCATCTATTTAAAGTAGTAATCGAACATGTGTCGTGACAATAAATAAAAACTTGCATTCAACCAATAAAAAAAAACGGGATAGGGCTACTAGCTAGTAGGCCATGTCTGGAAAAAGAATTGGTATGGAAAAGCAAAGGAAAGTAATGAAAACAAACCTTGGATTTACAAATCAGCATCTGTAGGATGAGGAAAAGAGAGTAGTACAGTGTGACATGTGGCAATGCCATAAATACTCAATAAGGTCAAGCATTTCATCACGAATAGACTAATAAACGAACACAGTAAGGATGGAAGAGAAGGCAGGAAAATGAAGGGCAGAGATACAGAGTCAGCTCACAAGCCAGAGACGAAGCTCCTAGTTTCAAAAATCAAGGCCCTTGAAGAAAATTCGGCAAAGAACTTGTATTTTCGCACGAAATGGCAGATACACAGTCTGTGCTTCTCAAACTTCGGTTCCCTCACTTTATCACAAATCCTATATCCCACGCTAGTCTTTACTTTACTTTCAAGGCACAATGTCCCGTCAAAAACCTATCGAAATCCTAATATATTTAGGAACGATTTGGATCCGGTGGAACCTAAGCTTTTACAATCTCCTATAAGAGCCTGAAGATTTCCTATTCCGGCATGAGGAGACTCTGTTTACCTAGAATATATGCCTCAGGAGACAGCTTCACAAAATTCGAGCCCTTCTCCGTGCATTCCCCAACCAACTCATCTGCAATATCATTGCTCACACAGAACAATACACCAGAATCCAACACAGTACCACCTTGTTCCTATTCAGGACTTTCATGAGAGCCTTTCTGCATACTGAAACGGATCTCGAGCAAACAAAATTTCCCCCGATATTTAGGTGATCCTAAACACCCTAGGTAGGTAGGTAGAGGTGGCTGACCATCCAAGAAAATTGGATGGACACACTTAGGCCGCATTGGGCCCATTGTGTTACCACAGTTATCCGCTATCCCCTAGTCACGAAACCACTCGGAGCTCCTGATAAAGCGATTAAGGCTGCCAATGTCATTCCCTGCCAGTTCCTCCAGGTCATCCATGTAGTAAGCAGCCAAGTACTTCTTTCTCCTTTGGCAATGAGCCGGGCATGTACCCAGCAGGTGAGGGATAGTCTCCTCTTCTTCCTGATCTCTGCAGCTTCTGCAGAAATCGTTAGCAAGGTGTCCAAGGCCAATGCGCCTACCATGCGTATCCATAATGCAATGCCCCGTAATGACATCGATAACCACACTGAGCGTGCCTCTTTGGAGTTTACGTAGACTCATTGTGCGCCCCTCATCCAGCCTTGGCCAGATTTTACGAGCCGTTCTACCCGTGTCCGAGGCCGCCCACCTGGCGCTGACGGCATCGACGATCGCATTATCAATTATGAACCTGCAGGTCCTCATAGGGATGCCCAGATTCGAAAACTCATCGGAGAGTTCGATGGTCGTGCCCCGCCTGGCAAGTTCATCAGCTCTGCAGTTACCCGGAATACCACTGTGCCCCGGTATCCTTACGATATGGATATCATATCATTCCGCTATCTCGTCGAGATATCTGCGACAGCCGTACGCCGTCTTAGAGTTCATAACGTTGGAACTTAGAGCCCTGATAGCCGCCTGACTATCAGAGAGTATGGTGACGTTCCGCTTGCAGACCCTTCCGTTCCCAAGTAATCGCCCTAACCTGGAATATATTGCACTCACCAGGCAGCCCGTAGGACATTTTCATGTATAGGACATGCACTGAAGATCTTCTCAAACTTCAAAGGAGGAAGAGTTTGCGCAACCGTTGTTATGCCAAAGGTGAAGTAGGCACCTGGACTAGTACCATGTAGGTGGTCTCACTAATCTCTCTCGGGTATTGAAATTGGGAGTCTTCATCGGAAACTCCGGAGGGTTTAAGTGTTAAGGAAACTGAAAGAATGTGTTATGGCCCACGCTAGGCCTAAATGTGTGTTCTCTTTTTCCTTAAGTACTTTTTTCTACTTCTTAAATACTACTTTTCATAAGTACTGCTTTCAAAAGTACCTTAAGCATATTTTTCAAAGATTATTAAGTACTTTTTAGGTACTTTTTGGTACTTTTTAAATCCCTTAAATTTTGTTTTGTATGCTTAAAATTAAAACATATTTTTTATTGTTTTTCTTAATTTTATTTTAAATTTTTTTTAAATAATAATGATGAGCGAAAAGAGTAAAGTACAGTGAAGGTAAAAATAATAGGTCAGGGTAAGTGAAAAGAAATAAGATGAATGCCAGAGAAGGGAGTGAATGTGCACATGTGTTTAACCGAAACATTAAATATTGATTTATACTTTCTAAACAATATTACCAGGCCTGTAATTGGGCAGGAACTTGTGGATAGGTAGCATATTGCTGAGGTAAAAAGGCAGAACCCACTGTATAGGCAGCCGAAATTGGTTGTATAGATTGATAATGATTAGCTGCGACATAGGCAGCACTGAAAGGTTGCACGTAAGTGAAAGCAGTAGCGGGGTAGTAGGTAACAACGCCACCATTAGCTGTTGGTGTGGGATTAACAGCCACGGCAGTGTTGTTGGTAGAGGCCTGTGCGGGTGTATCCTCCTTCTTGGTAGTGGTTTCAATGTCTACCGCAGATTCAGCGGTTTCCTCTTCTCTTTCCTCACGGTTATCGGTTAAACGGGCTGGTTTTGCGGCAGTTAAACGTTGGTTTTGTGTCTCAGCCAAAGCTTCGGCTTGTGTTTCGATTTGTGGTTGTGGTTGCAACTGTTGTTGTTGGCGTGGCGTTGCATACAAAGCTTGGGGTTGGTTTTGATTTTCTGCTAGAGCTTGAGCTTGTTGCAAACGGGCAATTATCAATTGCTTTAGGCGGGCTGGTGAATTGTAATTGTATTCAGGATGTTGAGCTTGAGGTTGTGGTTGGAATTGCGGTTGAGGTTGGGGCTGTTGCTGGAATTGAGGTTGAGGTTGGGGCTGTTGCTGAAATTGAGGTTTAGGTTGGGGCTGTTGCTGGAATTGAGGTTGAGGTTGGGGCTGTTGCTGAAATTGAGGTTGAGGTTGGGGCTGTTGCTGGAATTGAGGTTGAGGTTGGGGCTGTTGCTGGAATTGAGGTTGAGGTTCGGGCTGTTGCTGAAATTGAGGTTGAGGTTTTTGCTGAAATTGAGGTTGAGGTTGTTGTTGGGGTTGGGGTTGGGAATGCGACTCCTCCAAGTTATTAAAGTCCTGTTGGAGATTTGGTCTCTGCTGTTCATTTTGTGTTTGGGTTTCTGGCAAATTATTAAAGCCTGCTTCATTGTTAGCAGAGCCAGCATTGAAATTATTTTCTTGTCCGCCATTGAATTCAAATTGCTGGGGTTCAGCTAAATTATTAAAACCCTGAGAGTTTTCAAAGCCATTATTGCCATCATTTCCATTAGAGGATGCAAAATTTTGCGTTTCATCCAAGGGGGCACCATATACCAATTGGGGTCTGGGCTGAGGTTCACTCAGGTTATCAAAACCAGAGTTGCTAGGCTGCTGAGCGGCATTATTGCCTTGTTGGTTAACGAAAGGAAATAGAGGCTGTTCCTTAGGCAAATTAAATTCACGATTGGGACGATAACCGGCCGATGGATAGGGTGTAGGGCGTGTTTCTACACGCTGTAGGCGTATTGTATAAATACGTTTACCGTTATAACGATTATTTTGATTTAAATGTGACACATCGCCTTGTATGGCTGCAAACAAACATGACAGGATTACAAGGGTATACCCGATAGCCCGCGACATTTTAATACTTTAAGGTGAACACTGTATAGTAATCGATTATGCAAAACTAATAATTTTTCAACAAAAACACAACGATTTTATACAAAACTTTATGTCCGAATGAATGAAACAAAAAAAAAAGCTTTCAAAACTTAAACACTGTATAGCCCCCGCCCAGCGAAGCTACCCAAAACAGCGATTTAGAATTCAAAATACGTTCCATTACGGCTCTCTCTCTGTCTCTAGCAATTGATTTTTACACTCTCAGACGTCTTCATGGTTTGTCTAGTTGGCATACTGTCAGAGACCTCTGCTGTTGTTTACAATATTGACATTGACCTCCTAAAACCACATGGTGTTTTGTGTTCCCCATTTGGAGGGCGCTGAAATCCTCAATTGCCAAGACAAAAAAAAAAACTGGAATTTTGTTTAGCAAAAAATGTTTTACATGGCACTCCAAAAATCCTGATCAATATTCCTGATACGTTTAAGCAGACAGAGGTAATTTATCTCCCCCTTGTTGGCCCCTTTGTTTATGATTTTGTTGTTTTTTTTTTTTCAAATTTTTAAGAAATTTTGTCAAAATGCCAATTTCAATTGAGATTTAATACACAATTATTTCGTTTTATTTCTGCATTTTATTCCAAAATCATATTCAAATTCAAATTCACTTGAAAAATATTTATGGTGCGTTTTATGAATTTCGGGCACGTTTTACCCCCAACACACAATAAACCACCTCTGAAAACAAGCTTAAATGCTGGCTGGCTTGGCTGGCTGACTGACTGGCTGATTGGTGTGTGTCATCATTTGTTTTGATTGCAGGTTTTTTTTTGTTTTGTTTTTTAGTTTTCGATTGTAAATCTGTTGCATTTTACAATTAACCTGCTTAGCTATTGCCAAAATAATATGTACCGTTATAAATAATTTTGCCCTTTTTTCCCCCAAATAAAATAAATAAAAACCTAAATTATCATAATAAATAAAAAAACTAAAAGATTTATTTGAATAGCCAAGACAGGTTTTATTTAGTTTTCAAACAATTTATGTTATTTTATCGATAACTGTTCAACTGTCAAAAAAAAAAAAGAAGGCGATTGTATTTACTGCCAAAACCCCATTACTCATAAGCTCAGTTGCCAGCTTTGCTGCTTTAAAACTGAGACTATTCTGTGGTATACAAATGAGAGAAGGACAGAGGGATGTTCGTTCCTAAAATAAAAAATCGAAACCCATGGAAAAACTCATGGCTATCCTCCAAAGCGAAGTATGCTTCATCGAAAGATGTGCTCTATTCAATTAGGATAGAAAGTACAAATCACAGGGCATTTCAATACTTCTTGACAATTCTAGCCCACTTTCGGAGCAGTCGATTTGAATCTGATTGAATCGAGATGGTATAAGAAAATCTAGCTAAGCGGTATGGGAGAAGTGGTATGTAATTCTCTGCTGGATGTGGGATTTCATGGCAATTAGCAAGAAGATGAGCTTGTGAGTAGGGAACTTTCATACCGCCTCATAGGCCCTACACTTTTCTAGGGAATGATAAAGAAATTTTGGGAGGATATAGTCGGCAAAGGGGAAGATGCAGAGAAGCAACGTCTCTTATCAAACCATAAACTTGGTAAACTTTTATCAAAAAAATTATCGATATTTTTCTATAGAATACTATCGATATTTTTAAATTTTCTAGAGAAAACATCGATATTTTTGACTTCTCTATAGAAAATATCGATATTTTTGACTTCTCTATAGAAAACATCGAAATTTTCGAGTTTTCTGTAGACAATTATCGATATTTTTCTATTCTCTATAGGAAACCATCGATATTTTTGACTTTTCAATGGAAAAATTTCGTTCTTTACTAAATTTTCTACAAAAAATTATCGATATTTTTCACAATAGTTTTCTTCAAAAATTATCGATTTTTGTTTTTGAATTTTTTACAGGAAGTATTTCGATATCGATATTTTCGAGTTACCTGTAAACAATTATCGATATTTTTCTATTCTCTATAGGAAACTATCGATATTTTTGACTTTTCTATGGAAAAATTCCGTTCTTTAATCAACTTTCTACAAAAAATTATCGATATTTTTCAAAATAGTTTTCTACAAAAATTATCGATTTTTTTTTTTGATTTTTTTACAGGAAGTATTTGATATTTTTGAATTTTCTATAGAAAATTTCGATATTTTTGACTTCTCTATAGAAAATATCGAAATTTTTTACTTCTCTATAGAGAATAACTATATTTTTATTTCTCCACAGAAAATATCGATATTTTTGACTTCTCTATAGAAAATATCGATATTTTTGACTTCTCTATAGAAAATATCGATATTTTTGACTTCTCTATAGAAAATATCGATATTTTTGACTTCTCTATAGAAAATATCGATATTTTTGACTTCTCTATAGAAAATATCGATATTTTTGACTTCTCTATAGAAAATATCGATATTTTTGACTTCTCTACAGAAAATATCGATATTTTTGATTTCTCTACAGAAAATATCGATATTTTTGACTTCTCTATAGAAAATATCGATATTTTTGAATTTTCTAAGGAAAATATCGATATTTTTAACTACTCTATAGCAAATACCGATACTATTAACTTCTCTATAGAAAATATCGACATGTTTTACTTCTCTACAGAAAACATCGATATTTTTGACTTTTCTATAGAAAATATCGATATTTTTGACTTCTTTATAGAAAATTTGGATATTTTTGACTTCTCTATAGCAAATATCGATACTATTATCTTTTCTATAGAAAATATCGATATTTTTACTTCTATAGAGAAAATATCGATATTTTTGACTTCTCTATAGAAAATATCGATATTTTTTATTGCTCTGTAGAAAATATCGATATTTTTGAATTCTCTATGGGAAATATCGATATTTTTGACTTGTCTATAGAAAATATCGATATTTTTGACTTCTCTATAAAAAATATCAATATTTTCAAGTTTCGTATAAGCAATTATCGGTATTTTTCAATTTCCTACACAAAATTATCGATATTCTTGAATAATCTGTAGAAAACTATCAAAATTATTTTATTTTCAATAAAAAATTATCAATAACAGATAATTTATAGTTATCGAAAAAAAAGAATTTCGATAACTTTTAAAATTTATCTAGAAAATTTTCGATAACATAAAAAAAATTGATAACTCTACATGCCATAGCATTTTCCATCAAAAATTTGAATTTTCTAAAGAAAATTCTCGATAACATTAATAATTTTTATACAGTTTTTTCATGATAAGTTGGAATTTTCACTAGAGAATTTTAGATACTCTCGATACTATTTTGTATCAACCGTTTCCGAACCTAATGGCTAGACAAATAGTTTTTTTACTTTTCCTTAACCGCTGGAAATATGAGTAACCCTTGCCGCAAATATTTCCGCACGCATTTACATCGTTAAACGCACAATGATTTCCGTTTTGATACAGGATTTCTATGGAAAAACCCACGGCAACAATCAAATGATTCAACCACATCAACAGCGCACAACACATTTCAATTGGGAGTCTATTTTTACTTCTTGCAACACATATTGAACACGAACATCGAACATGGAAATTGGAAAAAAAAACATTGTGAAGCACATACGACGGTGCAAATGCAATGTAAATGGCTATTAAGCGAATACAATTATCAATAAAAGATAAGAAATTTATCGATAATACAACAACAGCAACAACAACTACAACTACCATTAGTTGTATTACAAGATACATAAAATCTCGCTTAGAAAATCAGTTTATGAATGTTTAAATAGAAAAAAGTTGTTGTTGTTGGTTTTCCTGCTACTCATTACCAAGAATTGTGACACTATTTACACAGAAATATTAGTTACATACGCAGCGTATGTATGTAAGTATGTATCGGTGTTATCGATTTTTTGTTTTTTTATTTTTTCTTTAGAAAATATTTCCTTTCGGCTGGCATATCTTTTTCCATTTTTTTTTTTTGCTTTTTAAATGGTTTTTTGCATAATGATATGCCGACACTGTATTACCAAGCGTTGCAATTCAAGTCAAGCCAAGCCGAGCCAAGCCAAAGCAATTCAAAGTTAAAGTCACGCTTATGCCACACGACATGACAATTAAGTGAGTGGCGGTTAGAAAAAAAAAAAAGCAAAAAACAAACAAAAAAGAACAACAGATGAGGAAATCTACTCAAGAACGTACCACAAAATGTTGTAATGCAACATGATACTGACAGTTAGTCTGTCTGTCTGTCCGTCCGTCTGTCTGTGTTATATAAACTGGCCAAATATTGTGAAAAGAAACCGAATGGCTTTTCATTCGCTTGATGCCCTATCGAAAGTGAGTAGAATAAAATGCAAAAAAGTCAATGAAATGCTGCCATAATGAAACTCCATTTTCTTTTGCTGCAATATTGAAACAAGTTCCTGATGGTCGTCTGTCTAAGCAATCATAAATACCACGACAGAGAATTGGAATCCAAGTACCAGAGCACAAAACTACTAAACACTTAGATGAGCTTAGAATATTCAGCGTCCTTTCCTTCTCTGCAACAACTGGCTAAACCTTCCGGGATTGAAGAGAGAACATATTCGATCGTTAAGTTGAGCTCTCTTTATGCGGTTTCCATCCTCATGGGACACTGTTTAATAAGGAAGCATATCCGTTGGCTGTGCGTCCTCTTGTTTTATTTCCACAAAAGTACCAGAGCACCAAACCACTAAACACTTAGATGAGCTTAGAATATTCAGCGTCCCTTCTTTTTCTCCAGAACCTGGCTAAATCTTCCTGGATAGAAGAGAGAACGTATTCGATCGTTAAGTTGAGCTCTCTGTTTAATAGGGAAGCATATCCGTTGGCTGTGCGTTCTCTTGTTTTATTTCCACAAAAGTTGCGAGTCAGGGGAAGTGACCGTCTGTGAGCGTCAGTAGGTTGGACAAAAGATGCCAAAATATTTGACAACAGTCGGAAGAGTGAATCCTCTGCAAAGAACAAAATTCAAACAAAATTTATAATGGGAGCACTGACTGCGTTAATACTCTATGACGTGTTCAATGGTGGGCGTATTTCGTCATCAAGAATATAGGGAAGTGACTGGGTTAACAACAGTCGAAAGAATAACCAGAATAACCAAATTTATAACGGGAAAATGAATGCCTTAATGCACAATGGCGTGTACAATGGCGGACCTATTTCGGCATCAAGAATATAGGGAAAGTGACCGCTAAGTTAACATCAAGTCCACAGACTTTTCAAATAGAGCGCCTTAATTAGGCATCAAAAGAAAAAAAGAACATTGGATTGGGCTCATATTGAGGAGGTGCCAATAACTTCTGAGTAGTCTTCTGGGGAGTACCTATGGTTTCTGGGGAGAAATACTGAAAGAATCCCCTTGGCTGGGATAATAATTAGCACCAGATACGACTTGTGCAACGACTGGCATGCCATTCCTGGTACTACTGCTAAGGGGAAGCCTTAAAAAAGCATCTAAGGAAAGCATTTAAAAGAAGTAACAAATGAGGGATGTGATTGTGAAGGCTTTATGATTATTTCCATAATGTATGGACTTTCTGGATTTCCTATTTCCACGTAGCATTTGTTTGAATTGAATTGTTTGAATAAGAAAAATAGTTTTGAGAAATCAAAACTAAACTTTAAAATCAATTTAAGGCCAATAGAACCAAAATAACTGCTCTGTTAGACGCAAAGAATGCAACTAAGGCCAGCTCTAAACCCTGACTTATGCTCACACAGTCATTTGGTGACTATTTTTCTGATTAAATATCCTGTTACGCATGTTATTTTAAGCCAACTTGTATTAGCGGTACTTTTTTTTTGTTTGACCGCCTTTTATTCAACAAAAACATGCAACACTCATAATAGTTATGCCACAGCTACAAGCACACCACACCACACCACACCACACCACTCTCTATGCCATGCCACACCAAGGCATGCCAATAACGCTCAAAATGTTTAACTTTGGAACACAAGACAGGCCGACAGACAGACAGACATACAAGCAAATTTGAAATGCACGACTGAACTTAAAAGAGCTTAAACCAGTGGTAGTAGTCCATACAGTACTCTATTAAAATACAACAACAACAATAACATTTTGCCACGCCTTTTATTTTCAACACCAGCCATCACCATGCAAAACCCATTAGGCCATGGAGTGTGTGTCTGTCTCTCTGTCTGTCTCAATGGAAAGATTCCAAAAGTAATTCGATTCTGTTTTGTCCGTCTGTTTGTCTGTCTGTCTGCTTGTGAATTAAACAAAGCGTATAAGCTTGTGAGCTGTATGAGCAAACAAGTTACCAGCTACAGAAACAACAACGAGAGCCATAAAAAAAATATTTTAAAACAACACGAGCTAAAAACAAATCTACGCATGTGTCGAACACATCTCGCAACTTCAGATCATTTTTTTCTTCTCTTTTTTATGCGTTGGTTCGCTCGTTTCAAACAATTGCGTTATAAGCGAGTGAATTTTGCAATTGTATGTATGTCTGTCTGTCCGTCCATTTGTGTGTTCGATTTTCAGACTCTGGTATCAATTACACTTAAATTTTAATGCGTAGCAGTACTCTAGATTAGGGGAAGTATTGCCTAGGAGAAGATATCGAAGTGAAATTTTTTTTCCTTCTTTTTTTCAAAAAGTCTCAGACTCTTTTAAGTCCTACAAACAAATTTGCAAACTATTCAGATGGAGTTGTATAAGGATCAGCGACTTTTCACTCAATGAAACGCCAAGGAAAAATTTGCGAAAAGTATGCGGTAAGATGGGAAACAGTGTGGCCGCCATTTGAGCCATCACCTCGTACGAGGTTAACTCGCGAATAGTATGGGACAGTCTAGGCAAGTAGAATCAGCTAACTAGAGGAAACAGAGTCACAACCATACGGTTACGGTTTACGGAAGGCTCGCGGACAGGGAGGGACATGTATCCATTACCCTCCGGGGGTGAAATATTCGAAACCCATAAGAAAACTTACTGGAACTCTACGCCATCGCAAGATGTGCGAAAAGTATGCGCTAAGATGGGAAACAGTATGGCCGCCATTCGAGGTTAACTCGCGAATAGTATGTGACTGTCTAGGCAAGCAGAATCAGCTAAGTAGAGGAAATAGGGTCACAACCATATCGTTACGGTTTACGGAAGGCTCGCGGAGTGAAATACTCGAAACCCATAGGAAAACTTACTGGACCTCTACGCCATCGCAAGATGTGCTCGATTCAATTTATACGGCAAATTTAAAACCTTCCTAACCCTTATGCGTTAAGGGCCAACTGAATCAACTAAGAAGGGGAAATAGGGTCACCCCTACTCTTGGCAAAGAGCAGGTGGGTGAGCTAGCGAAGAGGTTAGCACCATAATCATTTTGTGAAGTGCAAAACAGAGATATTTGGCGAGGTATACTCAGTAAAAAATCGAGAGATATATATATATAGAGAGAGAGAGAGGGGGGGGGGGGTAATCTCTTCTCCCATCGAATGGAAGTTGATTAATTACATTGAGAAGGGGTTTGAGTCATTCTTTACCAGTCATAAGAACCAACCTTTTGAACAGGCACTGTAGGCTCAAAGATCACAACACATACTAGCAATCCGTACAGAGTTAATACATCTCAGAAGGAATCATTGGGTGACTATCAAATACTAGGCAGGATGTTATCCTTACTGACACCTAAAAACATCCAAACGTTTGCTAGGGCAACAGAATTGGAAGAAACCTTATAGGGATACCCCATTGAGTGCTTTACAATACATTACCACTCAGCTTAATTTCCTTGCACATTTGTCTGTAGGGCATCTTCCCCTTTTTGAAAAAATTATCCATTTTAGATGTGTGTGCTGCTGCCATCATCTAACAACCGTTCACAGGCAGGCATTCTCAGTAAATAATCTCATTTAGAAGATCATCTAACGACGACTGAGTTTAGGCCATTTGATTATGTAAGCAAACCATTTTGACCGTCTCTAAACGTATGTATGAGACGCACGTATTGGTTTAAAAAGAGACGCTTGAGAAAAAGAAGAGCAAGATCTTGCAAAAATACTGGCAATTTGATTTGCAATTTGAAATGGTCAGAGTAATGAAAATGGTACCAGTTTTGAACCCATCTTTGGTCCTGATCTCCGTACACCTTTCTTTTTCTTTCTGTTCACTGATTATACAACATTTCATTCAATTAGTGGCCAATGGGTATCGATTTCAGTATTACCATGTAAATGTTTGTTGGCAATTGCCAATATGTGAAGGCATCGATTGTTTGTTAGACGTGCAATTGATAACAAAAATTGGAGCTGCTGCTGATGCTGATGCTGGTGCTGCTTCTAGTATTTGGTCATAACTGTCACTTTAGCCACTTTGGCAAAGTGTAATTATTGTTAAGCGACACCCCACATTTGGTGGGAAACATACGATCGATTCTATCGAACGAATATGATGTTCCTAACAAGTGCACAACAACAATAACAACAAGTGAGTGGATTTTCTCCATACATTTTTAATTACCCCCATTGGTAAATGGTAAATGGTTTACAGGGTTGACATTACACAGGTTTCGTTTTAAATTTGTTATGGAAATCTGCAGGAATAAAAATTTTTGATAAGTATGGTTAGGTTAGGTCAGAAGGCGTGACTACACGACAAAGCCACTTGAGTGTTCTATTAAAGGCAATACATCACGCCCATACACCCAGACAGATGGTCTCTTTCTTTCTCCTAGGAATCAAAATTTCTAGGGGAGACCCCCTACCAAGCGGGCATGCCTTGCAATTAGACAGTTTGAGCTGTTTGATTCTCCTTGGGATAAGAAGTGTTCGACTAGAGGTCTGACTGTCAGATGGTATTGGTGGGCACTGTGGTTTGTATCTCTTGTCCGAGAGAAAGTTGTATGGAGAACAACTTTGGAGGGCGTAGACTTCTGCTTGGAAGATAAATGCGAGTTTCTCCATTTGTTCAGAATACATTGTGAGTAGTAAGCACAATCACCATTGTCACGTGCCGAAGTGAATGTGAGCACTTGAATTTGAGTTGACAGCTAGGCCTTCATTTTTGCTCTTACAACCTCTTGGTGGTTAAGAAATTGCAGGAGTGAATTGCAATTCTCTCTCTCAGACTCTTTTCTCGACTTATGCTTAAGTGGATTCCAAGCTATCAAAGTTTCTATGGAAATGAAGTGACGCATGAGTTGTGAATGCTATCAGGACTCAATGACCTTATCTACAGCGTTATTTAGAAATTTCCTTCGACTCATATTTGGGAAGGCTATTGGATCTTATAGGATCCCGTAACCCGAATGTACAGTTTACTTAAAGTTAACATTAATGTAAAGTAGTTAGGCTGGTGGCTGTACTAATAGAAAGGATTTTGGTTTGGTGTGGAGAAGACAGTTGATCACTATCAGTTGCTGCTGTCCGGAACTTATGAACGATCGGCATATGATGTTTGTTGGGTGGTTCCCCTTCCTTAGATAACTGGATCTGACAGAATGAACTTGAGTTTTACACAGCTTCTCAGGATTTGAGCAATGTGCTAAGCTATCACGCATTTACGATGTCTCATGATGCTCGTGACAACGGGCCACGATTGCTATAGGACATACCTCCACAAGTATGGTCATGACGTGAATGAAGCGTGTCCATCATGTCTAAATACAAGCGAAACAGCGGAGCATATATTCTTTACCTGCTCGCGCTACGAATACCGACGAAATTTCCTGGAGAGGACGATCGGATCCCAGGTGACTCCCGATAACGTGATTAACCTGATGCTAACATCATGCAAAAACTGAAACGCTGTATGTTTATTCGCGAAGGAAGTTCTAGTACAACAGAGGATAATAGAGAGAGCAAGAACAGCAGAAATGGATAGCAGCACTCTCTAAATCTTTACCTCCCCCGATGTTATACTTGATTGTGGTCCCGCGGGGGGGGGTTTAATGGAAGTGTAACGATCTAGGTTGGGTTTAGTACGTATGCGTTTAGCAAGCCGAGAGTAAGTCTTGCGGCGAATCGTGCATATTGCGTAGCTCGGGCTACCTATGTCTTTCGAAGATTCCCTTCCTTTAGCTCGCGTAGCTATAAAAAAAAATGATGCTCGTGATAGTGACGGGGAGGATACGAATATAAAAAACGAGGGGATTTCCTTCCTTAGGTAAACCATTCGGACGAAATGGTTCTTAATTGTAAACAGATTTTTACAAATCGAGCAATGTGGAAAACATAACGCTCGTGACAGTTACGGGCCTTCACTTCGCCCACATCCAATTGATTTAAAAACAACAACTGTATGTGGTATACCCTATAGCAGACCAAAATCGGTTAAATCTTGTGCAACATTTATGGCTAAAATGTGTGAGTTGGCTTTAATTAGCTGGACATACATACATAACTTTGGTAAGACGGTGCCATATTTGTAGGACTCTTGTGGCAAGACACTTGCAAAGTCTTGCAAAGCAAAGCCTTTTAATTGTATTAAAACCACCAACAACAACAACAACAATAACAACAACAAAAAAACAATTACAATAATAAGAAATGTTAAGAGCAACAAATAAAGAAATAAATTAGAAAGGTGGGAGCCTGTATTCCATTCCCAGAAACCCATATCGGGCGGAGATGCAGTTTTCCATAACTAAACATGGTCAAATAGAATTATGCCTGCCACAACAAAACGGGGGAATAGAACATGGACGGAAACAACTGCTTGAGCTAATTTAAAACAAAATTCCATTATTTTCCCTAGAAAATACATGAAAACAAAATTCTTTCAACAGATAATACAACACAGCACAGCTACACTGAACTGAGGCAGCACCCGTGGTACATAAAGTCATAAAAATTATTATGAAATAATGCTGCTGCTGCAGCATTAATTATAAATTTTTTGAGCTCCTACCTATTATAACAGCAGCTACTTTTAACTGGAGTTTCTCAATCAAATCATTTCTATATGCGGAGTACACGATTCCATTCCATTCCATTCAATTGAATTCGATTCAATTCGATTCAATTTATTTTCTGTATTTCAATTACAATATTTTTTTGGCCTGTGATTTATTTATTAAAACTGGGCAACAGTAGAGTAGCACCACAGCTACCAACCATAACCATCAGAGCCATTGGATTTATGGTCATGGATTTGAAAGAAGAGAGAGAGAAAAAAATAAATAAAATCGTTGACATTTATAATGCGCATGCGTGCAAGTGTTTTAAAAATTTATGTCTGCTGGTTGGCTAGCTGGCTAAGTGAGTGGTTGTTGGCTGAGTGACTGCTTGGCATACGCACAAGTGAGTGCTTATGTGCATACGTATGCATGCATGTATGTGTCACAATCATCATCGCCAACCCCAGTCAAGTGACCAAGTGTAATGAAGAAAATGCGTTCGCTTTCATGGCATTTAAATGTGAATCAGAACGAAGCACACAACAATTTCTGAAACTATTCCATCAACAACAACAACAACGAAGAAACACGCGCACAAATTTCAGTTATCCAATGGCTAATAAAACATCTAACGAGGCATACTTAAACTGGAGCGAATTTGTGTGACATTCTTGATTATGATTATGGAAATAATATTATGTTTTGCCTTAATAAAGCAGTGATTAGAACGTGATTAGAACGTGATCAAATAAATTCTAACAACACACGTTTTAATAGTATGAGAAACGTTAATTGAATATTTATTTACATGGCTCTAGGTCCACTAATAAAATGAGAAAACAGCCAAACAAAGCCCTTTATGTTATAAAGGCCTTCCATCTAGGGCACTTGTCAAACAATAGTCTACCATTCGCTGCCGTGACACTGGGGCACGTCCTAGATTAGCATGTTCTTGTAACCGGAGCAATGAAAATCTGCACTACAGCGACGTTAGAGTCTCTCAATTACATTGCGTATGGTAGTGAACAGCAGATCTATGCAGACTAGAGAAATGGGGACAAGCCCTACTCGAGAAATCGAACGGCTGAAAGCCTCTCTCTGTCTTCTCCAGGGAACCAGTAAACTTTATGATTTTAAATAATGCTTCGAAACGAGTTTGAGTACTGTTTCAAGAGAAACACCACTTAATGGTATACGGTTGCATCTGGGGCAGATAGCGGATCAGGAGGACGATCCCAAAGGGAAATCTTCCTTCGAATCATCATTTTGGAAAATATTTCTGAATAAAACTAAATATAAAAAATAGTGAGAGTGAAGGGAACAATGTGGAGACCAGAGATATATAGATAGGGTCAAGGATAAGTAGAGGGTCAGAAGCATGGATGTTCGGTCTCAGAACAAAATATTCAGAATCTATGGCGATACCTATGGGTACCCTCTAGGCGAACGCTTAGATACTTAGAGTGAAGAGAGCAATGTGGAGACCTGAGATGTATAGATAGGGTCAAAGATAGGTAGGGGGTCAGAAGCAGGGATGTTCGGTTTCAGAGATTCAGAATCTATGGCGATGCCTATGGGTATCCTCCAGGCGGACGCCCACGTCCTCTAAAGATGTTATCAATTCAATTTGAACAGCAAGTACAAGACATAGCAATGCTATCGTACTGCCCCCGACTGACATCCAAGCAATCGGTTCGGAAGAGACTGTTTGATTTGAGTACCACCACATGCTCTTTTAAGAGAGGTACTATTCTGTGGCATGAAGATAAATCGAAGACAGATATTGAGACAGGTGAGCCGTACAGTAAAATATACGGAATCCATAGCGAAACTCATACATACATAATCAAAAGATGAACTCAATTCACTTTGGGCAGAGGACACTTTTGGCAGAGGGCGTCCTTCTATCAAACAGTCAGTTTACCAACCAAGCACTCAAATCTTATGACCTTTACTAGAAAGTTAAATCCACTAGATAGGGAAAATAGGGCCACACTCTACTGGATCCTATATGGCATTAAGCTGGCAGATGAGCTTACTACGGGAAGAGACGTAATATGGATACGGAAATGATAGCGCAGCATGTCTAGCCAAGACGAAATGAAGCTCCTCTCACTTCTTCTATGCAGGTAATCTTACTGATCTGTCAAGGATGGATATTAGAAGTCTATGTAGAGTCATCGGAAGCTCTGGTTAGTACCATTTTTTTTTTTTTTTTTTTTTTTTTTTTTTTTTTTTTTTGAGAAAAATAGAAGACTGTGGTTTAGCAATGAGCCGCATATTAGCATATCTCTTGAACTGACAGTTACTTCTGCCTACTAATCATAACCTTCTCTGCAAAAGCTGCAGGAATACAACGGAGAAGGTCAGAATCACTAATTGCCTCTGTGTCAGGTCTCGCAGTCAGACGATTATGGTTCTTTGGGCTTCATTTCTTTAATAGTTTCACGCAGTGCGCAGGTATGATTTCCCTCGATTTACTTCTATTAATAAAGAAATAAAGATAAAAGGGTTTGCTCCTTCTTTTCCTGTCTTGGTTCCTTGGGTAGTTTATTAACTGTGGTCTTAATAGGATTTCCAAAAAGGCACGATTAGCTAGTTAACTAACTTAACATAACCTAACTTTCGTGAACCTTAGTTATTGAAAGAAAAAACTGTTTGTAGCCCAATTTCAAAACATAGCATCCTTGTACCTCTGCACCTCCTACTTTTTATTATGCTTGCCATGAGAAGAAAAAGAATTATTCAGTTTTTCTGGGTTCCGTTTGGTTGTTTTCTTTTAATTTTCCCCCAACATTTGCTTACATTTCATTATGCTGAATTTTTTCTGTATTTTTTTATACATTTTCATCTGCTCCTCTGCCCTGGAAAATATTATCCTTTCATTTTCTCGTTAAGTGCTACAGATGAGTGTTTTTCAAAAAAAAAACGAAAGGAAAACAAAAAACAAAATTGAAAATGATTCTTCTCTGGTTTAAACAGTAAAAGAATTTAACAGAGCACCTCAACAAGGGAGGGGCAGGTAGAGTAGAGTTTTAAGTTACCCACCCCCGTTGTGTTTAGCATTTTTTAAGCCTCTTTTCTGTTCGTCAATTCTTGTCCCATACTACGGGTAACATAAGCAACTCATGTCATACATTTTAAACTTTGACCTTTTAATATGGTTTACTTTACATTCTTTATGCAACGTTTTTTGCCTGCACCTGCTGGGTAAGTAAAGAAAACAAGTGTATCTTCTTAGAAGCGAAAATAATTTCCATTTTCTTCGTTTACACTTTCATTGAATAACACCAGAGGCAGGCAGACGTCAACAGCTCCCTTTTAGCAGCAAAACAGGGTGAATGGTTATCAAGTAAACATTGGGCTTAAGACTTCCCACATAGGATAGGACGCTTTCAAAATATTGTACATAAGGACGAAAAGTTATGAACGATTCTATTAAGACTGAGAAGTGTGAGTTAGTGGTCGCAGCAGTTTACTTAGTACTGTGGTGGCGCACATTCCTTTAGGGTAAGTTCCCGCTTATTGCAGAGGTTAGGCCCACAATTCGATATCTAATCCGTGGATCAAACATTTCCTATAGAAAAGCAAACCAACTCCAAAGTAAATCTTGATATTGCGTTAATCTATTCCTATGATCCATAGCTCCTGGTCTATCTGTATGCCTCCCAAATGGGCGGTGGCCTACAGAGCCCAGCAATATTGCTTGTATCCTCGTGTTGTGTCCATGTAAAACAAGCGGAGAATACCAAGTTTAACTGATGCAATTGGAACCTAAGCTATGTAGCGTGTAGGAGACTGTAAGATCTGTTGCAGCCGAGAGGATATGCCTATGTCCTGCAGCCCTAAATCCAAAGTTTCTCTGAGAATTTTCCGATGACACAACCATGAGGGAATTGATCCCTACGTGGATGTCCGTATAAACTAAGGGCTTTTCTCTGAAAAATCTTTGCGCCGCTTTCAATTTCGTTAGATTATCCGAAAGGCGAGCTTTCTGTAGAGCTTTCGTATACTCGTCGAAGGGAGAAAACAGAGAAGAGCCGATACTCTTAGCATTCTTGGTTGAGGAAAACGCAGAACCTGTAAAGCTTCAAAGCATAACTTATCAGGTACTAGACGGGAACTCTGACGACTCAGAGCAAAAATTTTGGGGAGGACATTATGAAGAAACTCTATAAAGTTTGAGAGGGCACCGGTTTGGCAAGGTTGCAAAGAGGCAAGAGGAGACAAAATCATTACGCCGCTCCAAAAGACAGAAATAAAGAGGGGCAACCATGTGGACAGCTCTATCAAGAGCCCGGAAAAACTGTAAGCAAACTATGCGGATGTTTCATATGCAGTGGGAATAGCAGAACTATCGAGCGAAAGTCAACTTGTCTGCAGCGGAGCAAACTACAGTGAAGGTGGTAATAATTTTCAAGGAGGTTGGATGCTTTCATAGAGATTTTAGGGCACAATTTGATGGAAAACTTTTCGAATAGAAAAGAGGAGTACTGACGGTTTGTTTAGTGGATAATGTGTCCAAGATGCATAATACCACCTTCTTCCAACTGAAAGTCGTTGAGCAAACGTTGGAGCAGCTCTGCTGAGTGCTCACAACCGCCATATTGTATTCATTATTATTTCACACACTGTAGTATGCTTAGCAAAATGTCTTGCTTGGAAATGTGATGTGAAACGTGGTCTATAGTCGAAATAAGACTACACTTAGTGGCCTATTTAGGCAAGTTTATGACTTAAACCCTAACCTTTACAAGAGAACTTATTAACAATATTGTTGTTATTATTGTTTCGTTGTCATGCTAGGGCATTAAAAGTATGCCTAAGCATATGAGTACTATACCACCACCATCTGTCTGTATAGATAGTGTATAGCATGGCGGACATGAAAGTTTATTAACTTTCAACATTTCAAAACGAAATGAAATGGAATGCAAATGAAAGAAATTCTAATAAAATTTAGAAAAAAATAAAAATAAAACGAAAAAGATTTGAAAGAAATTCTTTGGCTTGGTTAATTATAAATCAAGCTGATTACTCAGTGAATCGTTAAACATAAAGACATAAAGATTTCAACAACAAAAACAAAACAAACAAAAAATTAACTTCTTATGCCACAGTAGAATTGAAATGAAATGAAGAAAAAAAAACAATTTTTTTTTTCATTTTCGAAAAGAAATAATTTATCACCGGAGGAATTTATGTACAAGCAAACTATGTATGTTGTTAGTAAGCAGTAGTATTTTATGATAGTTTATGGTCAAAACATACAACAACACTAACAACAACAACAACTACGGCAAGAGAGCAACTTTGTTGTTGCAACAGCCGGACTATAATAAATTCTTAAATAAAAACCTCATCCATCATTGTAAAATGAGCTGCACAATCAAAATATGGCAACAAATAGTTGTTGCAACTAAGTGGGGATTTGTTTTGATTTAGAACTGCCCAAGTCATATGTAAGCTTTGTGTTACAAGAAAAAAATAGTTCTTAAGCTACAACAACAACGACAACATATTGTCTAAATAACGTTCAGGAATTTATTAAAAACAAAAAAATGGCAACGTACCGTCCAGTTCATAATTTTCTATGGCATGCCAAAAAAAAAGTCGCTTATCATACGGACAGTACTTGTGAGGCCCAAAATATTTTCGAAAAATACGATTGAATGACATCTCCGTACACTAATACGCACCAAGTAGTCACTTTTTCCCTAATCACTCTGGGTTCTTCAAGGCCCCTATGCAGAATTTTGCTTCTTAACATAGCTAGCAAACGACAACAACCTGGGTGTTAGTTGTTCGTTTTACATGCGGCCTCAATTTCATTAGTAGCAGTCAGGTATGTGTGACATTGCTAGACTGTGCTAGACTTTTATGAATAAAAAGAGGAATGATCTCCTTCTATCCTTAAATTGCATGGCCTTTCATAGCAAAATAAAGATTTTCACATGTTACTAACCTTTTGAAAGGTATGGCGAAAGACTTATCATTCTGTCAAATGACTTTTGCAGAAACTGGGGGCTGAGGAAAAGCAAAACTTCATGTTTCACTGCCCATATCATAGCATAAAGACAAGCAGGTATTTGCTCTTGCAATTGCTGACATCCTTTTTGCAGTAGAAAGATTTATTCTTCATTTCCTTTAGGGAATGTTTTACCCCACAATGGGCCTAAAAGCTGGACTAAGTGGGGCTTCGTCCTTCAGGGAGAGTCCACCACATAACCGAACTATTGAAAACAAGCATTTAAAGCCTGTTATTTTAATTGTTGTGTGAATTGCACGTTATAGGGATGGCGTTGAAAATCCAAATGCCAAATGAGCCGTAAGATAGCCACTGAAGTCATTCCAATGCGTTCACAAAGCCAATTATTTTCATCGGTTTCATATATTCGATGTTCGTTTATGTATGGAAGTGTGATACATACATAATTGGCTGTACAATGGATCAATTCGACCTCCGGATACTGTACTTGTCTTTATTGACAAGTACACGTCCTCTAACCTAACCTACATAATTGGTCATTACAACCCTTCAGTCAGGATTACGACCTAGCTTTTCACACCACTCCTGTTGCGTATGTTAATTTTATACATGACTGAATTGGTTGTATAATCGATGTGTTTACCCAAAGCCCAATGCCTACTTCTCTGAGGATATGACAGCAATGGGGGAACAATAGCTTTGTTAAATCACAATTTACTTGAGCACACATAGCAATCAATTGTGATAAGACATGACAGACAGTGCTTCAGAACTAAATGGCAAGACTTGATTAACCAGTTTGACAATTAGCATTTTGTTTTCACATTTAAAGCATGATTCCCTTAGAATCAATTTGAAAACTAGCCTGAAAGTATAATGCAATTACAATCTATTAGACTACTGGAGAAAGGTTGAACATAATGAGAGAAGTCAACATCGAGACAAAGACGGAAGAAGTCATTTGCAGGTAGGCGAAGTTTCTCTTGCAAAACAGTAACTACGTTGGTAGCATTTAACATGCCTGCTCCTCAATTGTAATAACTTTCTCATGCCTTTATATGAAATAAATTTCACCTGCCAACTTATTACAGATTTAATGCGTGTCTCTTTGCAATCATAGCCATTTTTATACAAAATTCAATAACGATGGTCTCATTATGCAAATTAGAAGCAAATCCTTCTAACAGACATATGTATGTACTCATGCACCCACTTTTTTGATTTGTTAAACTAATGCGGTCATCATTATGAACATTTTTGGTACAGAAAACTGTCAGTTCTTGGCTTAAAGCCTCAATGTACTGGCATGAATTGGACTCTTTTTCTTTGTAGTTCTGTTAACAGGCATTAGAGGAGGAGCAAGCATAGCTTGTTATTCATTTTAATCTTTGTCATGTGGCATGATTGTGCCAGTGTCATCCATCTAATATGTACTCAACCATAACTAATGCACTTTAGACACACAGTAGTCTGTGTTTTGAAATGTCACTTTTTAATAGAGTAGCCACCATACAGGGTGTGGTCACTTCAAAGTGGAGGATGTAATAATTTAGAGAATAAAGCAGTCTAGGTTGAGGGGTAAACTGCTGCTTAGGCCAGAGGTTAAACCCTTTGCCACAACACATATTCATATTCAAAACGGAACGATACCATCCCGGCTCGAAACTAAATCTTGCTGTTGCATTAATTCTTATGGTAGCGGCTTTAGAGAACCTTTTGAGTGAGAATGGAAATTCTAGCGATATTGCCGCCAGAGAACACCCACCAAATACAAACTTTTGGAAAACTAGTGAAAAAAACTCCGAGGGATTGAAATATTCAAAGAAATTTTGTAAAACAGTGGAGTTTCTTTTTTAATTTTTGTCTGCATATAGTTGGCCTCCTCCTGTATTTACTACTAGTAGTTGAGAGCTGCTAGAACTTTATGATTTTCTTTTTTCAATTCCTATTTTTTTCTTCTCTCTCTCTTTTTACCATCTTCAGTAGTCATCATACGTGGCGGTTAGATGGTTAGCCTCTGTGTGTGTGTCATTGCTAAAGTTACAAAGATTTTTTTTTTCGTAACGTCTTGTACTTGTTCATACGCCTTTGGGGTCTAATTTCATTTATTACCATAAACGGTATGTTAGCCATTTTGGTCATGGCTTATTTGAACAAACAACAACCAAAACAACCACACAGTAAAAACAATAATAACGTTGATAACGATGTAATAAAAACGTTTTTAACTACTTTGTTACAAACCAAAAAAAAAACAGAAGAAGAAAAACATTAAAATTGGTTGATCATCAGCAGCAGCCTCAGCATGATCATCATCAACAACATCAACATCATTATCTTGATGATCGGATCTGTCTGTTTGCCTCTATAAAGTATTTACGCAGCAAGGCATGCATGCATGTACCGAGTATGTTGATTTTATGTTATCGTTTTGGTCATTATCTTTATGTCTGTGTATGGTCATAATCAAATTTAAGTTGATCACCACATAGATATTGATCGCCCATAAACGAAAAGAGAAATAAAAAAAGAGAGGAAGCAACCATCTTTTGGTCAAAAAAAAAAAAAGAAATTTATGCTAATGAAATAGCAATTCAGCGATAAGTTTTTTATCTTCACAGTTTCAATTCATTTCGCAAATGTCATAAAATGTTGGGAGTTTTCAAACTTAATTAAGGGAATGAACAATGGCAATAACATTGGGCAGAATGGAGAGGCGGCTTTGTTAAAACTGAAGACTCACTTGAGTGGAAGCATAGCGTTCTCTCCGAGGATTATCTGACAACTGCTGATATGCCCTCTCGACATTCAGCGTCAGGCCTTCGCATTTAAAGTGTAACTTTCTTCGAATCAAGCTGGTTCCCAGCCTAAAAGTGTAAGGAATATAGTGATTGATTCAATCTTTCGCCGTAGTCTAGTAGGTAGTGTGTTGGCTTATTAGACGTAAAGCCAGGGTTCGAGCCCCAGGCCAGACATCAAAACAAAATACAAAAAGTATTTCTTCGGCGACTTCCTCTCAGCAACCCTGACTGAAGGGTTGTAATGATCAATTATGTATGTATGTGTCAATCTTTAGTAACAATAGCTCCAAGAGACTATCACAAAAGGTTGCACAATATTCTCTTTCTCCCTCACCTATCAACAATTTCTACAGATGCCATTTGCAGTTAACCGAAGTCGTTTCGCATGTCTTTCACTTACGCAAGGACCCGTAAAAACTGATACAGTGGACAACATGATTCTGCGAACTGATTTAAATTTTTAATTTAGGCTAGGTTCGGCGGATTCATCCTCATTCCAAGATTTATTAGCGGCCAGTAAGCACATTTGCTTACTAGGCAGCCTTAAAGAAATAAGAGGCATACCGATACTCATATGTCGATTGGTATTCGGTATCAAGCTCATTGGCTACACGATTACACGAAATATTCCGGTGACCAGAAACACCTTATTAAACTGACATAAAACTGACGTTAGGACAGCTCAAGAGAGTGGTAGAAACAAGCTGTTTGGAACGGAAGGTAACATTCAAAAGAGTTCTTATTGCCGTCTGGCTGTCAAGGAGAATAGAAATGCTAGTGGTAGGAAATTCATGGCTACTGCCTAAACCCGCTGTAGTCAGGGTAACAGAGACATACTCAAAGATTAAGTTGTTCATAGAAAATCCAAAATTCCATCTTTCTTTAGTAGTTTTTGTGTAGGCCAACATTTGTTTTCTCCCCAGCAGAGGATGATGGTCAATCTTAGGTATGTATTCATTGGAATTGTCTGTTGTACCACATCCACTTCAAGTGTGTTAACTTTGTTGTTACCTTCTTTCTTAACTTGCAATTGCAATTACGTCTCACCCTCACCAATATTTTCCATATGCTTCGTTTCTATCTATCATCTTATAATTTCCTATCTTACTCCTTCGTTTTCTTTTAGTTTCTCAAATTGATTTCAAAATTGTTTAAAGAAAGTGTTGAAATAATTGCCATTTTTCTTGCTCTCGTTCAATTGAGGCGGCCTCAATTTAATTTTTGCTGTTGCATTTGTAATGAAAGATGGGCGTGTTTCTTTCGCAAATCATATAAAAAAACGCTGGTGGTGTAATCAAATACATATTTTAAAGCAGCGGTACTTGCGATTTATTAAAATGAAAACAACAATTATAAATCAAATCAATTCACAACTGGTTACCAAATATTATTGCCTGCCTTTCTACCACTATCAACACCACCTACCAGCAACCAAATATAGCAGCCTAAATCATGAATGAATGAATGAGCAGAGTGCACCAATAAAACGAACGAAGGCTTTAATTAAAACAACCAAAAAAAAAACTAGGCGGCTACTCCCCGCTTGCCAACACTTCAGCAATAGCAGCAGATAAAAATATTTATGATGGAACACAATGCAATACAGATTAGAAGACAAACGAGAACGAAAAGAACTTTATCAATTCGAAAAAGAGTTTTCTTTCTTTTTTTTTTCGTTTTTTAAACTGCATGTTGCATGTCTTGTAAAATATGAGCAATTACAACTTGAACAAGATCAGAGAGATGGAGGACAATCAGGGGAAATATGTAAAGCAACACACTTAACACGGAAGCGCTAAGGATGCAATGTTTTCTTTTGAATATGCAACACAAGACACCAGGAATATGTGTATGAAAATGCCAACAAATTGTTGTCAGGACATTTGTAGCAAATTGCTGAAGGCCACATTAATACTGAACGCACAGATTCTATGATTTTATTAGAATGACCGCGTCCATGAAAGTATTTTCATTTTCTGATACTGTTTCTCAGACTACAGGAGATTGCTTCTGAATTAGTTAGGAAAGTAGATCGAAGAGAAGAACTGACAAACGGACTGTCTCATGTTCTATCAGCTTACACCCAAGCCGCATACGTCTGTTTTGCGCTCCCCAATAAGATTCGAGTATGATGCACGTATTTTCAGAAATTTGGAAATAATTCATGAAAGGTTTTCCGCATCACTCTACTGTATGCAACCATGCGAATAGCCTTACTATAATCCTGCAATATTGATCGTGTGGAAATATTATGCTCACGGACTTTGAGAAATTCTTTGATACCCGTTCACATGAAGCGGTATGGTCTTCGTTGTGCTAGGGCGTTTCCGAGGACATCATATCGCTTATTATTGTCCAGTGCTGTCCGGTAATTAAACTGGAGACAGGATTGCGGACATCAGACAAAGCTGCATACTATCTACTGCCTCTTCTACTTGACTTTGTTTTTGATACTGTTATGCTTAATACCATGAGCCTCAAGAGGGGCATCTACTAGAAACTGCATCAACATTTTGGAGACCATGACAACGTAGATGACATTTGCCTATTCGCATACACATACTCAGAAATACAGGAGTGGCACCCGATTACATTCAGTGTAGAGTTCCCAGAACATTTCGAGATGAGCTAAATTGAACTTCGTTTGTTAGCAATTTGAAGTCTTTTGTCTAGAACGGACGCGAATTGTGGAATCCAACTTGTTGTTGTTGTTGAAACTAATTCAGAGAATTTACTGCCCAATCATCAGGTCTCAATTGCGAGTCTGATACAGAACTCAGTACGATACAAACACGACTGCAGTTAACTGAAATCCTTCGACACCGATAGCTCGACATTTGTAGAGGGAGCGAAGCTTAATAACTCGTGGAATGTGCAGAATTCATTCGTAGCGGGTAGAAGCGAATGGAGAAAGAGGATTCATATATTTTAACGGCATGAGGATGTTGTGAAAGGAGCACAGAAATGTCTACTATTGATAAGAACCGGTTTTCTTGCGATTACAGATTTGTAAACCCAATTATAAGTAAGGATTGAATACATATTATCTAAGTGAGAAAAGTAAGTTAAATGTTTTCTATTGAACAGAATCGATTTCATTGCGATTAGTCCTGTTTACATGGTCTTTGGTGTTTGAAATTACATATTTAAATGGATATATAAAGAATATGATCGAATATAACGGGTTAGACTATAAGAAGGGGAAAAAGGAATATTTTGGAACCCTAATTAAGGCTTACACAAGTACAACAGTTTAAAATAAAGCTTCAAGTAATATAATAAGTTTCAAACTACAAAAATATGAAAATGTTCTTTCATTACCTTTTGTCAGTCTTTATTTGTTTGCTTTTACTTGTTTAATCTTGCTTTTACTTGCTTAATTCTGCTTTAACTTGCTTTTACTTGCTTAATTCTGCTTTAACTTGCTTCTACTTGCTTAATCTTGCTTTTACTTGCTTAATTCTGCTTTAATTTGCTCAATTTTACTTTTACTTGCTTAATTCTGCTTTAACTTGCTTTTACTTGCTTAATTCTGCTTTAACTTGTTTAATCTTGCTTTAACTTGCTTAATTTTGTTGTTTATATCTACAGCAATTATCGTTCTTTATTACGATTGCCCTCCCAAGTCATGGTATGATAAACAATTTTATTAACCGAATTCGTTTCACTATCACTTTCATCGTCCAAATACGCAAAAACACACAATTTATTAACCGTAACCGACAAACGCACTTTGTTTATCATATCCAAAGGTTTAATTTTCGAACTATTCAATAAAATGACAATGTGAGAGGCATGATAGATGAGAGGATCACCAGGATACAATAGAAAATCGGCACCAAAAGCATCACCACAAGTAACAAACTTGCCACGGCGCCACAAATCACGAAAGACTAGATATTTGAGGGAATCATTGGAATTCGAATAATTCACCAAATAGGCAGCTGTAAGGCATAAAGCATAGAAAAAAACGAATTAAAAAGACACGATTTTCTAAGTTAAATGAGTTATTCTTACCATGATCTTCAGTATGGCCACATGGTATATCCACTAAAGCATTTTTACGTTCAAATTGTATTTCGTCACGTATTTCCATTAAAATTTCAGTCGCGTTTAGTTGTATACCTGTGAAGAGCGCAAAATTTTTAGAGGGATTTCTGAAAGAATTCTGCCTGTTGATTTACTCTTTGTTCGAAATTTTCCTGGTATTTCTTGAGTTCTTCATCATTTAAGAGCTTTAAGAGATGTTGCGATTTCGAAACCAAAGTGGCTATACCTTCCTCGGCCAATAAACGTGTTTACAAAGGTGACAGTTCCACAATCATGGCTGGAAAAGAATATAAAAATAGATAAGTTCACAAGAACAATAAAACTTTGTGAATAGAAATTCTCATATTTGGCTTATTAACTCCCAGCTTATTAAGTCCCGTCTGCCCGAAATTGATTCCCTAAAGAGCCCATACACGTGGTAGATTATAGGATTACGGCTCGCAAGCTCCTCATCAAATCTAGCAGGGACATCAGCTGCTTCGTTTTCAATAACTTCTCTGTGTTTCGGATTTCAACAGAAACTCCTTTTTTGTGAGATAAGATAATGTAAGGTACAGAGATCTTACAGTCACGAATTACTAGTAACTACTAGACCCTTTCAATCGCCCCACAACCTTTTGATTGTCACATAGGACCCTGCATTAGAAGCAGGAAGGATGCCATCCCGAAGTTGCCATCAGGTTTATAAAGAAACTTCAGCACGACATTGCAGCATCAGTGCTCCTCAGGAGGCCATATCTGAACCGACCATTTGCAGACGAAAGGTACATATAGTCTCGGCAGCCAAAAAGACATTTTTGTGTATTTCCTTCTTACCAAAGGCGAACGTATTTACAAAAAAAAAAAAAAAAAAAAAAAAAATAAACGCCCAAGCACCGATTCCCTTAGAAGTATTATCCTACACGCTATGCAGTGTTTGAGACATCCGGCAAGTTAAAATAGACAGAGAATAATGTCAAGAGCAAACTGACCTCCTAATCCTCTTATTAGGCAGATACAATCTGCTGTAAATTACTAACAAACTATTTTATGGTCTTAATAGATCATATAACCTACCGATGTCCCTCAACAGCAGGTGCTAAGCATCAAGAATTGCCAGTCCAGCAACACCTCAACTAGTTGCGGATGAAAAACAGCAACAGACTTTCACAGACGTCAGGAACCCCTAAGTATTAAGAAAACTCTGTAAACCTTTAGATATTTGTTGATAACGCAAGACAATGCCAAATCGAATATTTGATAGTCTTGTACTCTTTCAGATCTTTGCAACCGTTGGTAAAATTGTGATGCGGAAAACCTAATTCACCGACTGCGAATACTAATGAGTCAGTTAGCACTAGACATGTTAACCTCTGTGTGTACAATCAGTGGATATTGGTTGTCGCGAAAACTCATAATTATAGGGTGCGCCCGTCTACTATAATATACCACATGAAGGTTCCCCAACTTTCATAGAATATGTAACTCCACGCAGTTCTCTCAATGCAAGCATTATAAGATTCCTTGCGTTGTAGGCTATTTAAGCCAAATTTGTGAAGTTTTACTGTAACCTCCATTTTAAACTAAATAATTTAAAATAAAATATAGTTTTACTTACCGCAATCATTTATGGACCATCCGCGGTTGGCACAAGTGTCTACCAAAGCACCCACTATGTGATATTTTTTACGCACAAGCAGGTAATCTAAAAGAATTTACACTTATTAGCCATAAAACTTCAATAATTATGTTAAAAACTTACCCTCCACATCAAAAATATAACCGGTGCCATTTAATAGAGTTAAAATAATTTTACTTTCTTTAAAACCGCCTTTTTCCAACAAATTGAGCGTCATTTCGTTCCATTTTCTAACAGAACACTTCCAACGATTAATAAACAGCTGGTTAAGCAATATTTGACAAACTTTAAATACTATACACTGAACAAACCTTGGGAAAATCAAGAATAAAATATATCTTAAACCTGTATTATTCAACTTGAGGAGGTAAATAAGTAATTATTCTTGTCACAAACCCTTGTCGTTTTATTTTTGTGTGTTAACACACTTTAAGAACCCTTAAATTCTAGTGTATCTTAACTTGATGTGAAAATGTAATTATTACACACTTATCCCCTGTTCATGCCAGATGAATGGTTTCAGACGAGCATCTGGTTCCAGGAGAGTGTCTTTAGAACAAAGAAATAAAACAAGAAAGGCTCGTGGCAAGAATAATTCCACATTTAGTACACATTCGAGTTGAATACAACGGATTTAAGATTATACTTATACAGTTTTCCTAAGGTGTGTTCAGTATACACTGTCTACAGTTTGCTTAACCAGCTGTTGCTTTTCCTCTAAACAGCTTATTAATGATTGGAAGTGTTCTGTTAAAAAATGGAACGAAATGACGCTCAATTTGTTGGAAAAAGGCGGTTTTAAAGAAAGTAAAATTATTTTAACTCTATTAAATGGCACCGGTTATATTTTTGATGTGGAGGGTAAGTTTTTAACATAATTATTGAAGTTTTATGGCTAATAAGTGTAAATTCTTTTAGATTACCTGCTTGTGCGTAAAAAACATCACATAGTGGGTGCTTTGGTAGGCACTTGTGCCAACCGCGGATGGTCCATAAATGATTGCAGTGAGTAAATCTTGATATTATTTTAAATTATTTAGTTTAAGATGGAGGTTACAGTAAAACTTCACAAACTTGGCTTAAATAGCCTACAACGCAAGGAATCTTATAATGCTTGCATTGAGAGAACTGTGTAAAGTTACATAGTCAATGTGAGTTGGGGAATCTTAATGTGGTATATTATAGTAGACGGGAGCACCCTATAATTATGAGTTTTTCGCTTTGAAAATTCTTGGTGCTTAGCACCTGCTGTTGAGGGACGTCGTTAGGTTATATGATCTATTAAGACCATAAAGTAGTTTGTTAGTAATTTACAGCGGATTGTATCTGATTAATACGAGAATTAGGAGGTCAGTATGCTCTTGACATTATTCAACTTGCCGGATGCCTCCAGCACTGTGTAGCGTGTAGTATCTAAGGGAATCGGTGCTTGGGCTATAATTTTTTGTAAATGTCTTCTCCTTTGGTAAGACGCAAATACACAAAAATGACTACATGGCTCCAGAGACTATGTGTACCTCTCGTTTGTGAATGCTCAGTTCAGATATGGCCTCCTGAGGAGCACTGATTCTGCAATGTCGTGCTGAAGCTTCTTTATAAACTTTAGGGGAACTCCAGGACCTTTAGAGACATCCTTACTGCTTCTAATGCAGCTCCATACGTAACAATCAAAAGGTTGTGAAGGCGATTGAAAGAGTCTGGTGTTAGTCACTAGTGATTTGTGACTGTTAGATCTCTGTATTGGACTTTAGATCACAAAAAAGTAGTTTCTGTTGGGACCCGGAATACAGTAAAGTTCTTAAAAACGAGGCATCTGATGTCCCTGCTAGATTTTATGAGGTGCTTGCGATCCCTAATCCTATAATTTACCATATGTATGGGCTCTTTAGGGAATTAGTTTCGGGCAGAGTGGCACAGACAGATTACATTTATTAACGGTGTAAAAATGGCCTACTGCTGGGACTTAGCAGAGACTTTCTATTTACAAAGTTTTATTGTTCTTGTGAACTTATATATTTTTATATCCTTTTCCAGCCATGCCTGTGGAATTGTCACCTTTGGAAACACGTCTATTGGTCGAGGAAGGTATAGCCACTTTGGTTTCGAAATCGCACCATCTCGTAAAGCCCTTAAATGATGAAGAACTTAAGAGATACCAGGAAAATTTCGAACAAAGAATAAATCAACAGGCAGAATCTTTAAAAGATGAAAAACTTAAAGAATCCGAAAAAAATATCGACAAAATAATGGCAGGCAAAAGAAAAAAGCTAATCAAACAGGGTGTAAAGGAACAAGATATACAACTAAACGCGACTGAAATTTTAAGAGAAATACGTGACGGAATACAATTTGAACGTAAAAATGCTTTAGTGGATATACCATGTGGCCGTACTGAAGATCATGGTAAGAATATCTCATATAACTCAGAAAATCGTGTCTTTTTAATTCGTTTTTTTCTATGCTTTATGCCTTACAGCTGCCTATTTGGTGAATTATTCAAATTCCAATGACTCCCTCAAATATCTAGTCTTTCGTGATTTGTGGCGCCGTGGCAAATTTGTTACTTGTGGTGATGCTTTTGGTGCCGATTTTCTATTGTACCCTGGTGATCCTCTAATCTATCACGCCTCTCACATTGTCATTTTATTGAATAGTTCGAAAATTAAACCTTTGGATATGATAAACAAAGTGCGTTTGTCGGTTACGGTTAATAAATTGTGTGTTTTTGCGTATTTGGACGATGAAAGTGATAGTGAAACGAATTCGGTTAATAAAATTGTTTATCATACCATGAGTTGGGAGGGCAATCGTGATAAAGAACGATAATTGCTGTAGAAATAAACAACAAAATTAAGCAAGTTAAAGTAAGATTAAACAAGTAAAAGCAATATTAAGCAAGTTAAAGCAAAATTGAGCAAAATTAAGCAAGTAAAAGCAGAATTAAGCAAGTTAAAGCAGAATTAAGCAAGTAAAAGCAAGTTAAAGCAAAATTGAGCAAGTTAAAGCAGAATTAAGCAAGTAAAAGCAAGTTAAAGCAAAAAAGAGCAAATAAAAGCAAGATTAAGCAAGTAAAAGCAAGCAAATAAAGACTGACAAAAGGTAATGAAAGAACATTTTCATATTTTTGTAGTTTGAAACTTATTATATTACTTGAAGCCTTATTTTAAACTGTTGTACTTATATAAGCCTTACTTAGGGTTTCAAAGTCTAACCCGTTCTATTTGATGATATTCTTTATACCTCCATTTAAATAATTTCAAACACCAAAGACCATGTAAACAGGACTCTAATCGCAAAGAAATCGATTCTGTTCAATAGAAAACATTTCACTTACTTTATCACTTTGATAATATGTATTCAATCCATATTGATAATTCGGTTAACAAACCTGTAATCGCAAGAAAACCGATTCTAATCAATAGTGAACACCTCTGTACTATCTTCAGTTCGTTCATCTACCGTTGAAATATAGGAATCCTCTTTCTTCATTCGCTTCTACCCGCTACGAATGAATTCTGCACATTCCACGATTTATTAAGCTTCTCTCCCTCTACAAATGTCGAGCTAACGGTGTCGAAGGATTTCAACGTGGTTGTATCGTTCTGATTTCTGTATCAGACTCAGTTCCTTGTTGTACCTCGAATTCAATTGGCACCTGATGATTTGTCAGAAAATTCTCTTAATTAGTTTCAGGCATTTGACAATCACAAGGTGGATTCTACGATTCGCATGCAGTCTAGATAAAAGCCTTCAAATTGCTGTCAAACCATGTTCGATTTAGCTCATCTCGAAATGTTCCGGGAACTCTACACTGAATTTAATCGGGTGCCACTCCTGTTATTCTGAGTGTGCGTGTATGCGAAGAGGCAAATGTCATCTACGTTGTCATGGTCTCCAAAATGTCGATGCAGTTTCTAGTAGCTGCCTCCTCTAAAGGCGCACGGTATTAAGCATTACAGTATCAAGAACAATGTCAAGTAGAAGAGGCGGTAGATAGTATACAGCCTTGTCTTATGCCCGCAGTCCTGTCTCCAGTTTAATTACCGGACAGCACTGGACAATAATAAATGATATGACGTCCTCCGGAACGCCCTAGCACAACGAAGACCATACCGCTTCATGTGAACGGGTATCAAAGAATTTCTCAAAGCCCGTGAATATAACATATCCACACGATTGATATTTCACGTTTATAGTGAGGCTATTCGCATGATTGCATACAGCAGAGTAATATGAAAAATCATGAATTTTTTCTAAATTTCTGAAAATACGTATATCATACACGGTACTTATTGTTGAGCGCAAAACAGACGTATACGATGGCTTGGGTGTAAGCTGATAGAACATGAGACAGTCCGTTTGTCAGTTCCTCTCTTCGACCTACTTTGCTAACAAATTTAGAAGCAATCTTCTGTAGTCAGAAGAACAGATCAGAAAATAAAAATATTTTCATGGACGCGGTCATTCTAATCAAATCATAGAATCTGTGCGTTCAGTATTAATGTGGCCTTCAGCAATTGCTACAAATGTCCTGACAACAATTTGTTGGCATTTTCATACACATACCCCTGCTGTCTTCTGTTGCATATTTAAAAGAAAAAACATTGCATCGTCAGCGCTTCCGTGTTAAGTGTGCTGCTTTACATATTTCCCCTGATTGTTCAATGGTTTCTCAAGGTGTGTTTAGCACACAGAAATAAAAAGATGAGGGTTTGTGACAGGAATACTTTTATCACTACAGGTTAAGGATTACACTAATGGGACGGTTTCCTTAGATGTTTACACTTATTCAATCAGCTCTTGTTTATTATTTAATTAAAGTTTTTACTTTTTTTGCTCTACACCACCATCCGTTCATCCCTTCAGAATCCTAAGATTGTATGTGAACGGGGGGATACAACAGTAGGACAAACCATCAGCAACATACGTCACAATAGAACTCGCACATACCACACTTCAGACACAAACCATACACATGCGCGACAAACTTGTTTGTTTACTTAGGAACTCGTTTATACCACACTGGTGGTAGTGATTTAGTTACTGGTCGTGTGGTGAATAAAAGCATTTAAGATTGTTAACCTATTTAACTTACCACAGCTGTTATGTTTGTTTACCGGGAAGTTTGTTTTTTCCTTTTTCCAAAACAATTGTTTGTTACTTCACATAAAAAACAATGTGGCGCGAGAAATATTTTTTAAACAATCAATGCCTGACATTTGACGGCATGTGAGTGAGAGAGAACATAACAATGAACAGGAATTGTTTAAAACAAAAACAAAAAATCAAGTCAAGCTTTATTTTTTTTGGTAACGTAAGTTAAATAATAAAAAAGCTTTTTTGGTTGGTAGGTAGACTTTTCCTATTCAAAACAGATGAAATTGAAAGTAAAAGTAAAAAAGTCATAAAAAATGATGAAAAAAAAAATTAAAATGATTGCTACTGCATCTCTACTGGTTTGCACTTTAACCCGCCGTGTTATTTCAATGAAATTTAAATCCAAAGAGACAGCAATAATGGCAACGAGCGAGCAAGACTTTAAAAACGTGTTTTTAATTAAGAAAAGTCACTGAAAAGAAGAAGAGATTTATTTTTATATTTTATTTTTTATTTTCTGTTGCTTAAACTTGAATAATATGGGGATGGGGGGAGCTACAATAAATAGTAAAGAGCATCAGGCATGCAACGACTAACAGTGCTGGTTGTAACTTTGAGGCCCGATGAGTTGTTTTCGAGTCTAGTGATTGGCTTTGGAGCAATTCCTATCTGAACAAATCTTCTTTGACACTAAAATTCTAGATCAGAGAGTCTTTAATTTTTTCAGGCTGTTTCTACAAAATCCGATGCAAGATTTCAAATCTCTGCACTATAATTATAGTTTTGGTTGTCTCAAACCCGTTATCCTTTTCACCTAAACCCCTAATGCCAAACTCATCCGGTCACAACAACGGTTTAAAATTTTTTCTCTTGGCAAACATATATGCCTGCTCATTAAACGGGCACTCTTTCGTGTTGGAGTCGTAAGGTTTTCAGTCTTGTTTTTTTCGATCTGCGGCTAAGTATGTTTAGTGATAGAAGGAGTTGTGAAGCTCTTCCGTTTTGTATAGCAGCTCAGCAGGGAAATGTGGCAAAATCTCTGCCGTATCTCAAGTCCGGCTTCCGGAATAGGACAATCTTTTTAAGAGTTTTTTTCCCTAATATTACATTGTCTTGGAAACAAACCAAAGGATAGTTCGACTGTCTTAGTCTGAACTTTATAGTTCCTCTCTACATCACATGACTGGCTTCTAATTCCGCCTGATCATAAAACACAACGCTGGGTGGTTATCTTAAATTATCATGATTGTCTGGTATAACAGTAAATGCTGCACATGCCATAATCCTTAGTTGTATCGTTCTTGGCCATAAATAGTTACAAAATAATTAGTGTTTTTAGTTTTAACATAGAAAATGTGAAGAATATGATACATTTTCTCTTTATTGGTGTCTATTTATTATTCGCCCCTTAACAATATCGTGTCAAGGCATTACAGAATCTGAAACAAAGTAATTTAAGTCAAAATCAATACATATTAAATTTTCTCTGTGACAAATGACGTCACGCTATGTATTGTATTGGTTAATAAATTCCATCAACCTTACTTTAGTTGTTGTATAAGTATAAAAAGCAAGCGAGAGAAACTACGTCATCACATGATAAGGAAACTTTATTTCTGTTTCATTTGAAAACTTTATTTCACGTGTGAAATTAATTCACTATACAAAAATCTCTTGTGGTCTTTAGCTGCATTTAGTAGAGTACCCCTTAAAACACATTTATTTCCTAAATAAAGTAAAAAAAAACAACAGCTGCAAACGACGACACCAAAAATATTTGTGGCTTTTTTCCATAGATGTTGAAGAGAGTGGCAATCATCAAGAAGAGCGAGCGAGATTCGTCTCTAGGCAGCAGCCAGCAATAACAACACACCACACACCAAAAAAGCATGGAAATACAACTAAAGGTGCCAGCTACATATGATTATAAAACATACTCTGAAACTAAAAAAATTAACAAAAAAAAAAATAATAAAAAAATATTTTATAGCAATGACTATATCAACAACAACAACAACAACAACAACAACAGCAATAATAATGCTGAGAAATATTTTTAAAAAAACATCAACAAGCACTCCACAGTCGAAGATCAACGGCAAGATCAGTCGGCCTGAAAAACGCCTGTAGAAACGTTAGCGAGAGAAGATACATACGTACGTTGCCTTTAATCGAAAAATATTAATAAAAAAAATACTTTTTGAAAAGAAATTAAATTTTTAATTTTTAAAAAGTAGGTGACGGACGGACAAGTGCAAAAAAAGGTTTTTAAAAAGGTGTTCTTTAGAAAAGTAAAATAAACAAAAAAAAAAACAAATGAAAGAAAGAGAACAACCAACAACAACGGTATTGAAACTAAAATAAACAATCGATACATCTTATAATAACAACAAGCAAAATAAAAACAAATAAAGAACATGAATCAACAAGTAAAACTTTATTGAGAGCAAAAATAACCATTTACTCTCCTAAAAAAACTCGCTCATATTTGTTAGTATTAGCGTGTAATGTGTAAAATTGTTGGTTGTGCAACAAATTTGCAATTTTATTGCACAAAACAAAAATAGAAACAAAAACAAAAAAAATTATTATCAGCAAACGAAAAAGTAAAAACAAAAAACAAAATAAACAAAAAGTCCCATTAAAGTTAAAAGTTAATTAAATTAAAAAAAATTAATAAAAAAAATCCCCTTTAAAATAACCGGAAAATAATCAACAATCTCTGTACAGAGAGTAAATCCAGAGGGAAAAAGGTAAACAGAAACAAACAAATTTCTCAGAAATACCCTTTTCGTTAAAAATTAACCTTAAAATAATCGCCAAACAATTCTTTACGCAAAACTAAAACAATTCCCTTTCCTGTAATCGTTTTTCCTTTTAAATTTCTCTGTCTTCAATGACCTCTTTCGGCTGAGAGAAAAATTATGAATAAATCCCTTTGCTGTGTGGAAAAAACTTGCTGTTTGTATAAGACAAATAGTGTTACACGCTCGTCAATTATTTTTGTATTTTCCATACAAACAGATGAACTTTTGAAACATTCGTCTTATAGAAACAGATCTTAAGGCTCTTTTGTGTCAACAAAATGAAAGCAAAGGAAGAATTTCCTTTTAAAAACAATCATTTTACTCAGTAAATTTCTCCTGTGGTGTGATACAAAATCCTTCTTTGCATTTCCATGCAAACAGACGGCCCTGTGAACCATTCGTATTATAGAAACAGGTCTTAAGGCTCTCCTGTGTCAACAAAATAAAAGCAAAGAAGAATTTCCTTTTGAAGACAATCATTTTACTGAGTAAATTTCCCCTGTGGTGTATACAAAAGCCTTCTTTGCGTTTCCATGCAAACAGACGGCACTGTGAACCATTCGTCTTATAGAAACAGGTCTTAAGGCTCTCCTTTGTAAACAAAATGTAAGCAAAGGAAGAATTTCCTTTTAAAGACAGTCATTTTACTGAGTAAATTTTCCCTCTGTAGTAATCCAATAGTCTTCTTTGCTTTAAAAATTTTTTTCTGTGTGGTTATCAATGGAGTTAAAATAGACAGAAATTGCCTTATTCTTAATCGATCACTGTTCCGAATAAATTTTTATGGGGAATAAAAGTGTAACGATCGTTTTATACATTTGCTTCTAGAATTTGTTTCTACTAAGTGTCTCTACTAAATGAAAAAAAAATTCCCATTGTAGTTATGGTATCTTCGTGTTACTTTCAGTGGCAGCAAACTGAAGACATTTCTCTAGACTGTAAGGGGTAAAAATAAAGAAAAATAAACAACATTTTCCTTCCCATTAAATAAAAAATTCCCACTTCAAGTGTTGTTGCTATTTCTTGATCAATTCCTAATACTTTAATATCCTAACATGTTGTTATTTATATGTACATACATATAGTATGTGTGTACATATGTATACAGATGCATTCGTATATGCAAATAAAAGTGGATGTATTACGCTTTTAGTCATTATAAACTAATGAAGCGAACTCAACATACCTAATCACTCATGTAGCGTAAAAACTGCATGAAAATATTGTGTGCGTGTTCGTTAAAGTGTACAATTATTAGAAGGGGGCGGTTTAAGATGACTACATTATTTACGTAAATAAACTCATGTATAAACACAGCATTACACTTAAAGAAAATCAACCAGAAATAAAGATTAACAGTATTGCCATATGGTCATAGACGTCTGAATTGACGGTAATGATACTTTCAGTTCCCCCCTTGATAAAGATGGCCTTAATGACGCGGTTACTTCTGGCTTCACCGAGATGAAAATGCAACAATTTTGTTTGTTGAACTAAACACTGAAGAAAATTTTGTTCAAAAATTTAACATTGAAAGTCAATTTGCGTATCTACATCGTTATGCAGGAGGGCCAGCCGAATTTGATTGTTTCCTGAGTTGGTTGCAGGTGGAATTCGAAATGTAAAACACGTCATAGTGGGCCGTAAGATAGTCTCTCTCTCCCTCTCTCTCTCTAATAGTAGAGATATTTTCAGCAGTGCGAACATTCCAAAAATGCTCGGGCCTAACCCTTCCAATGTTTCCACAGTAAGTCGATTGTGATCTTGTAGCCAGTTTTGACTAAATTTAACGCGTTTTCCGGTTTTTAAACGACCCATATTCGTAAATAGAAAACATTTAACTGAATAAATGACACTTCATATGAAGGATATTTAACAATTGACAGCCTTGCTAACAGCTGATACAACCTCACCAAAACATTTAAAAAGCAGTTCAAAATAAAAGTTGGCTGGCAACACTTATTAATTTCTCTGCGCTCACAATTCCGTTAGTTTTCTTTTCGCGCTCTGTAGCTCTCTTAATTGCCGTTTTTCACGTAGTTTTTGTGTTTACTATGAAAACAACAAAAACACTTGTTGTTATTGTATGACTGATAATACATTTTAAAGCTTTTGCATGCATACAATAATCTCCTTTTATTGCTGTTGCTGTTTTTATTGTTTACAATTCAGTGTTGGTAAGAGATTTTTGTTTACAACTTCTGTTCGTTGCGATTTAAACACTTTTTGGTGGAGGGAATTTCGAAAAGTTTTTATGATTTTGAAATATAAATTAAAAAATTGGGGTTTAGAGTCGTTTTTTTATATTTAAACGTTTGAATTGCAATTACGATTATCTCTAGGCTCACGTTTAGTGTGTCACTAAATTTTAATAACGTTTTAAAGCTTATCTTTGCCAAATTTAGAAACGTTAGTAGTATGGTATCATTGAAACGCCAATTTAAGTGCCCAGAGTTTGCTAAAACCATATACATACACATGTATGCTGTACCCAGCTAGCATAGAATAGTTTCGACATTTTAAAAACTCTAACACGTTAGGACTCGTTCATGGTTTAGAGTTTAAGTTTTATTCGTTTTTTTTAATAAAATTTATAAAAAAAATTTAAAAATATAGTTAAAAACTATTAAGAGTAGGTTTTCTAGGGGTTTTTATAGGCAATAAATACAATACATACAAAAAATTTCTAGAGTTGCCAACTTTTTTAAATTAAGTTAAAGTTTATTTCTCTAACGTATTTACTTTTGAGTATAAATTTCTTGTTCTAGAAAAATTTAATTTATTTTAAATTTTCCTTTTTCTAACAAAAAGATGGCAACCCCGTTTTTCTAAATTACAACGTTATTAAAATTTTTCCTTAAATTTCTAACTATTTCTTCATTATCGTTCGATTAAGTCACCCGGTTTTCAATAATCTTCATCGCAAAAGCAGCCATCTTTGGAATTTTCCACTATCCAATCCAAATACTTGGTTACCCGGGTGTACACACCTGGATAATTTGGTCGGGCACAACCATTACCCCAAGAAACAATGCCGATTTGTTCGTAACGTTTATCATCGGGCCGCAAACGTACCAAAGGACCACCCGAGTCGCCCTGGCAACTGTCTCTTTCACCTTTTCCAGGATAGCCTGCACACATCATATTCTTGGTAATCATTTTCTGGGTATAATTTGTTTGTGCTACACACACTTCATTATCCAAAACGGGCACTACCACTTCCTGCAGTAAACATGAAGGTTTGCCATCTTCCTTCAAAGTACCCCAGCCGGTGGCAATGCCTTTAGTACCCACAAACAATTGTTGCCGCTCCTTGTTTCTAGGCAAACAAATGGGCCGTATGAAACTAGTTATGGGTACACGATCGTTTAATCTCAGCAGCGCAATATCATTATCGAAATTGGAGAAACTAAACTTTTGCGTAAAGGCTCTCAAAACAAAACGTGTCTCTGGCCGCTCCTTGTCATTACAACGATCGTGTTCACCGAATGTGACCTTAATCATGAACCACATGAAACCTTTAACACAATGGGCAGCTGTTAAGACATAACGGTCATTGATTAAAGTACCGCCGCAATAGAAACGATTGAAATAGCTTAAGCGTGCCATCCAGGGATATTCGCTTACACCGGTAGTTGTGCCGCCCACTATACGGGATTCATCGTTGCGTTCACCGCATCTGCAAAGAAATGGAATAAGAAATGATTTAAATTTCAAATATATTTATTAGAGAAAGGTCAAAGATCATTCAATATGATAATCTAATAACTAATCTGTCCAATTCCAACATATTTTTCAAGGAAAATTGGTCCCAAAAAGCAGTCAAAAGCCATTATTTAGAACAAAAATTGCCTTTATCTAGAAGTAAAGATCTGGATCTGATTCTAACTCAGAAGGACAAGGGTCTAAATGACCGAACACACGTATACAAAATTCGATAAATTGATTAAAAGGACTTTACAAGACCTAGAAAATCTTGCTTCTTTAGTTTCCACCTTTTCAAACTCCTTATCCGTTTCCATAGAAAGGTTCTGACCCTGTCAGTGTTGTTAAAGGCCCTACCAGTCTGCTCATTGCCCTTTTTTTCCTATCTTTCTTAGGTAGTCCAACACTAATATAGGAATTTAGGGACCGAATGGCAGCTGGACTATCTAAATAACTGACTGATGTCGTCTAAATACGGCAGTCATTTATTTGTTCAATTGCGTTTCGGCGAACGATGACGACGATGTCTGGTCAGTCACCCCGTCGTGAAAAGTTGCAAAGTGTTGTACAGGAGCGCCGTTGCGAAAGGGTTAAAACGTTCGGTTTATGGGAGAGGTAGCTTGCAGGATAGATTCTTTGGAGGGGATTGAAGTCTCTGAAATTTCAGTTCTAGTTTGAATTTTAAACTCAGAATACTTTGCTATTCTCGATTTTTCTTCTTCAAGCGTGTATTTTAAAGAAATTTTCTTCTGAAGCCAACCTTCGTACATATGTTCTCCTTAAATTTCAGCCCTTTTGGTAAAGGATATTCAAATATTGTTTTCTCTTTAAGATGATGGCCAGTGAAACGTACGTCCTGTACGTATTTCAGCCGGTATTGTCATCATTTTTATCTCTGTTTTGCGTCCCTTGATATGATATTTTTTGTATATCTTCTGGCATAATATTGACTGGACTGAATGAAATGAAATCAGTATCAACAAGAAAGCGGAAAGAAGAAAGAGAAAGAGAATGGAAATGTAACATGTTTCTTGAAGAAGGTTTTTTTTTGTTTTCTTTTTTTTTTGGCAGCATCTGCAAATTATTCAATTTCTTTCTTTTTTATTTATTTATTCATTATCATTTATTTATCTGAAACGGGTTTTTATTGTTTTTATTATTAGTATTTATTATTGTTGTTGATTTTCATTTCTTTATTTTTGTGAAATTTAAATATTTTTTCTTTCGTCTCATGTTGTGCCCCTGTCCCTGCCCCTGCTACTTGGCTATTGACTGCTGTTTTTATGTCCCCAAATAAACTGCTTTTGTTTGGTATTTTTATGTTCCAAATTTGTAAATGAAAGGGTTTTTGAAAAAAACGAATTTTTTTTATATTATTGTGTTGTTGTTTAATAGTGTGAAATTGTTTAAATGGAACAAAACATTCATTGTATTTTAATTGTTTATTTATTACATTAGTCAGCCCCCCTCTTGCCCTTCGCTTTACCCCTCCTCCACGACTCTTAAGTAATTGTCATAGAGAAGAAAGACCGATTGATGTTAAACAAGTTATAACTTTTACTCTTAATAGACCGTAAAATAAACATTAAATCTAATAGATGTGTGTAGATACAGTGGCAAACAAAAGTTAAACACTTTCATCTGGTCAGCCATGTATTTAGTGAATATAGATTCTGTTACAGCCGTAGAACCCGTGAAAATAGCCTAAAACCGACTAACAAAAGTGGAGCATCAAATGTGGTCACATTTTGCAAGCATTAAGGAGAGGAGGGTGATTATGCACGTCCTAATCGACCAGTTAATGAAGAGACTGGCAAGCTTATGAAAAAATTTGGTTAGACTGGAAGGTACGCTTAGAAGAAAATACCGCTTCTGTTATAAAGAGTTTGACTGGCAGTCCAAATTAATAATTCTGTCTTGCTTACGGCTCGTTAAGACGTATTTTACAAGTCGTCGATAAAGTTACTTACTATCAAAAATGCAAAACCGACAAAGGAAAGTTATCGAAAAATTTACTATCAAAACCTAAAGTCATCGCCAAAGAAAACGCAAGTCATCCATAAATTTGCTATCGAATACGCAAGTCATCGATAAATTTCCTATCGAATACGCAAGTCATCTATAAGTTTACTATCGACAATGCAAGTCATCGGTAAATTTGATATCCAAAATGCAAGTAATCGATAAATTTGCTATCGAATACGCAAGTCATCTATAAATCTACTATCGAAAATGCAAGTCATCGGTAAATTTGATATCCAAAATGCAAGTCATCGACAAATTTACTATCGAAAATGCAAGTCATCGATAAATTTGCTATCGAAAATGCAAGTCCGATAAATTTACTATCGACAATGCAAGCCATCGGTAAATGTGATATCCAAAATGCAAGTCATCGATAAATTTACTATCGAAAATGCAAGTCATCGATAAATTTGTTATCGAATACGCAAATCATCGATAAATTTACTATCGACAATGCAAGTCATCGGTAAATGTGATATCCAAAATGCAAGTCATCGATAAATTTGCTATCGAATACGCAAGTCATCGATAATTTTGCTCTCAAAAATTCAAGCCATCGATAATTTTGCTATCGAAAATGTAAGTTATTGATAATTTTTTTACAGAACAACGCTGTAAATGTGCTGATTGGGGTGCTAGAGCATTAGACGCTTTCAGTGCTGTATTTCCGAAAAGAATTTTTCTTTATCTTCTTAAGCTTACTTCTCTCGGTGTTAAAATTGCTCGTAGAATCCATCTTTTGATTACTTTAGGAAACACACATTGAACCTAGAAAAACTGAATGTTTGGACAGGACTGGCGCAAAGCTCACAATCTACGACATGTTTCAGGACATTAGTATTACGATTGCATCAGACAAATTAGATATTCTCCAGTCATTTTACAGGGAGGAGCAATGCTTGTTAGATGATGGGATTTTCCCTGAAAATCTCGTAATTTACTCTGACAGTCAGGCTGTGTTCAAGTTCTTGGCAAATGCCATTGGGCCAACAAAAAATTCACGCGATTTATCATGAGCTCCGAATGATTCCAGATTTATGGTTCATTGTGATGCCAACACATTGTTCGTACGAGAGTTTAAAGCTCTTTTACGATTTTCTTTATTTATCTTCCAACACAACCCGTCCATTATTATTCACATTTGTTATCGTAATTTTCGATTAATTTGTTTACATTTTCGTCTTGGTCTTTAAAGTTTTTCATGGAATTTTTGGGCTTCTTAAAGACCAGTTGGTGGAGACCTACTTTCATGCATTTTACTGACTGTTTTAAGCTGCTTTTAGGCCATTTAAAAAAGAACATTTGGAATCGCAAAAAAAAGAAGAAGCAGCAAAAAACAAAATTATCGATAAAAACGTAGTAAAAGAAAAAAAAAAACATTCTTTTATTGAATTTTTTTTATTGGGTGCGAGACGACTGAGTATGAGTGTGAGTGAGTTTAAGGCCATTGACACACATTTTTCGTTGTTCAATTCATATCGAGATTTTAAAATTTATTCAGAATTTCTTCTTCTTCTTCTTCGTTTTGTTTTTATTTATGAAGTGTTTTTATGTTTTATTTTTGGGACAAATTTTATGAATCATTTCATCGCAATGATTCCAGTTTTATATGGCCAGGCACACATAAAAACACTCGGGCAGCAGTAAATTCAGCTGAAAGGCTTTGATGAACAAAAATTCGAAAAGAATGGAAATGGTAAACAAATAGCCAATAAAGCAGCGTTAAAAGGAGACCAAGCTCATTGTCCTTACCTCATTAATAAGTAAAGTTTGCCATTGGCCTGGAGCTAACAAAGCAGTCACGACTTACTGCCAGTGCCTTAATCCTTTGGCTGAAAACCAGTACCGTCTCCTATCACTAGCGTGAGGCTTTGTTTGTTTCCTCGAATTGCAGCTTCAGTTTCTCGGGTGGTTTTGAAGTCGCCGTAGTCTAGTAGGTAGTGTGTTGGCTTATTATATATAAAGCCAGGGTTCGAGCCCCAGGCCAGACGTCAAGACAAAATACAAAAAGTATTTCTTCGGCGACTTCCTCTCAGCAGATTTGTGGCAAAAACTCTGAGAGTAAATAAGAACTGCCATGAAAAAGTTTCTCAAAAAATCTGTCGTTCGGAATCGACTTTAAAACTGTAGGTTCCACCACTCATGTATAAAATTAACACACACAACATATGGGGTGTGAGAAACTAGGACGTTGTACAATGGGTCAATTCGACCTCCTCCTCCTCTTAATTGACAAGTACCCGTCCTCTAACTTAACCTAACTTAACCTTCACAGGTGGTAGACAGAGCACTGGCTCTATTATCAGACCTGAGGGGGCACTTCCCCTTGTTTATAAGTTCAAGAAAAGTGTCATAATTTCAGTATAAACAGAATTGTCTGGGAATTGTTGCATTTCTATTTTCAGGTTTGCCACAGTATCTAGGATAGGGAAAGTTTTGGATCAATTCGATTCCCCAAGATCGGTCCGCTCATTTCTCATAGAATGGTGTGTGATTAATGTGAGAGTTCCTTAGTTTATCAGAATCCCTAAGTCCCAGCTTCGATTTCTTAGAGACGCAATTGATAAATTCACTTAGCAATGGTAGACCTAGCATTGTATCCCGAAAAACATGTGGAAGAGGACGAAGTGTTCCCCGTTTTTACAGAGCCTAAGCTCAGCAAAGAATTCAAGCGCTTTAATTTCAGTGTGATAAATAAAATTTCTTTTCCAAATCTCTCTGAAAACTGTTTCACTTGCATTGTCCTGGTTGCCAGTGTGCATAGAGTAGGCCATTAACAGCCTCACCCAAAATATAACATAAACAACAACAACAAAAACAGCGACAAAAACAGTAGAAATAAACCGTTTGAATTGCAGGCACGCCATCATAATTCCACTACCGTTGTTAATAAACACAGACTTGTTGATTTTATTACGCTTGCCAAGCATCACAAACAAGTTCGACTGCGTTCTGTTCCGTTCCGTTCTGTTTATTCTTATGCAAGCTTCTTTCCAGGCATTCCTGTTTCGTTGATTTGTTTTTTTTTATTTTATTTTGTTGTGGCCTGATAACATCCCGGTTTCTAAAACAAAATTTTCAAAATAATTACGTCGTTCTCTTATGGGTTCATAATGCTGTTTATGAGGCTCAAACTACTATTGCTGGCTAGCTGGATGGCTGTGAGGCTGTTAGGCTGTGACTGTTGTTTAGCCAGTTGAAGATGGTGACTGGTTACTGGTGACTGGTTACATAAATAAGTCAGTCAATATAACTGTCGTCGTCCGCCTGTTGGTTGCATGGTTGGTTGGTTGGTTGACTTAAATGTCCGATTGAAAGTTTTATGACAAGGAAATGCGACTCGCCAAACGACATCATCATCATCATCAGCCAACAGCTTCAGCTCCAGTCTTGTAATCAATGTCACAGGCTTTCTTTATGGAGTATAACAAGAGGAGCGATTGCAGAGGTGTTTAGTTGGCTTAAAACTTACGCAACTTTTTTTTGTGTCTCTCCTTATTTGTCTGTTTTTCTAGTTTCTAGTTGTTGTCGTTGTTGTTGTTGTTATTAGACAAGTTTATGGTGCATAAATGGTGTCTGATTTGTATGTGCAAAATCGTAATAAACTTTGTGGCATCTACCGTGTATCGATGGGATGTAGATTGGGTTGGGGAAGTGGAAGGAACATCAGTAATAATAATTAAAGTTATTGACATTATTGAAGAATATTTTGTTTTTATTGTGTGTTTATTTATTGGCACTGTGGGAAACTGGTGTGAGAAATATGAACGGAATGTGGCACTTAATCTGTAGTAGGATAAAGTTTTCTAGTTTGGGTCGTTAAGACAGTACGTTAATACATCACGAATTTAAGTGGAAACTCAAACGTAAAGACCCTATGATTTAAAGGAATCTTTTTATTCGACAAACGTTAAGATGCGGGCTTCTTGGGGACGATTGCTGTAGACTGTCTAATGGTGAAGGTATAGCACTGGCCATTATATAGTCAACTGGCAGCAACTCGTTTCCTTGCTGTTCGCATCTTGAGTTTAAGTCTAATGTCCACATACACTACTACCTCTTTCCACCTTCCTATAACCTATTTTCCTAAATCTGCACAATGCACTGCATGAGTAGGAGCCATCCCCTGAGTGCTGGTTTTACAAAAAAAAAAAAAACTAATCCTTCAGATTGTCTCAGTATCGGGGAGACCAATTCTGCTCATGTAATACCTTAGGCTGCATTGTCTCATAAGGCACAACATTAACAATTTTTAATCCGCTCTATTTAGTTTACTCAAGGCTTGTGAACCTGCTAACCTGACACTCGCAAACACAATTATCCCAGTAAGTAATAAACCCCAGTTCCTAAGTACTTTGTTCCTATGGCTTGTCGTTTGTCCACTGCATGACTCTGATATAGTGTATCGAGAAAGTCAAGGCACTCACATGCCAATTTTAAGGTGATCGTAGTCGATTATAGTTCTTTAAGATTCACAGACTCTACTGTATACTTCAATGGCAAGAGTTTCTAACCGGAAAATTGTCGTATAGACACCCTCAGAAATCCGTTTCTTAAATACCTGTTTCCATTGATTTCTACACTCTTGTTTTTACAGCTTCTTTGTTTGCGTTCATCGGTAGCTGAGAGCCTGGGTTGACGTTGATTGAATTGGTTCTTCAGTATTTACATCCATCCACATTCAGATCGGGGTTTTTAAAGAAATCTTTTTTAAGTGACTTTATTACTGACCTAATGGCATTACTGACATGACATTGATTTCATGTCACTACTGCATACATGTCATTACTGAACTCCTGTCATTACAGACCTCATGTCATTATTGAACTCATGTCAATACTGACCTCATGTCTTTAATGATCTCACGTTATTACAGACCTCATGTCATTACTGAACTCATGTCATTACTGAACTCATGTCATTACTGCACACATGTCATTACTGAACTCATGTCATTACTGAACTCATGTTACTACTAAACTCATGTCATTACTGACCTCATGTCATTACTGACCTCATGTTACTACTAAACTCATGTCATTACTGACCTCATGTCATTACTGACCTCATGTCATTACTGACCTCATGTCATTACTGACCTCATGTCATTATTGAACTCATGTCATTACTGACCTCATGTTACTACTAAACTCATGTCATTACTGACCTCATGTCATTACTGACCTCATGTCATTACTGACCTCATGCCATTACTGACCTCATGTCATTACTGACCTCATGTCATTACTGACCTCATGTTACTACTAAACTCATGTCATTACTGACCTCATGTCATTACTGACCTCATGTCATTACTGACCTCATGTCATTACTGACCTCATGTCATTACTGACCTCATGTCATTATTGAACTCATGTCATTATTGAACTCATGTCATTACTGACATCATGTCATTACTGACCTCATGTCATTACTGACCTCATGTCATTACTGAACTCATGTCATTATTGCACAGATGTCATTACTGATTTCATGTCATTACTGCACACATGTCATTACAGACCTCATGCTATTACGGAATTCAAGTCGTGATTGACCTCGTGTCATTACTGTACTCATGTCATTACTGAACTCATGTCATTACTGAACTCATGTCATTGCTAAACTCATGTCATTACTGAACTCATGTCATTACTGAACTCATGTCATGATTGAACTCATGTCGTTACAGACCTCATGTCATTACTGACCTCATGTCATTATTGAACTCATGTCATTACTCATCTCATGTCATTACTGTCATTTTTTTTCAAACCGTGCTTAGTGTGGTGTCACCATCCCAGAATCGGTTTTATAACCGAACTAAATAATCTGCGCCTTAGCAGACCTACAGTCGTGGCCTTAAAATTAGAAACGATGCTTCTGGAACAGAGTTCTCTGGACTGACGAATCTAAGTTTAATTTGTCCCAATCTGATGGAAAAACGTATGTAAGACGTCCTCCAAACGAAGCCTTTGATTCCAGGTACACAGTGAAAAATGTAAAACAAATTAACAAACCTGCATGTTGCTAAGTCGTTTCTAATTATAAGGCCACCACTGTATATCGTCAACATGTTCCGGCCCCTTTTAATGTCGATTAGGCCCAAGTTTTTTAATTATTTCTCCAATTTCTTACATTATTTCTAAATTTATTCCCATGGATCAAAAATTCCTCAATGACTGAAAGTGAGTGTGTAAAGAATTTTGTTTTTAAATTCTGGACACATAAAGTGGGTGAAATAAAACGAAAACCAACAACAAATCAAATATTTGATTGGTTGGCATAATAATTAGAAAGACATTCCATTACTCATGCAATCAGTCAGTCAATCATTCAACTCTCTCACTCACTCACTCACTCACTTACTAAAGCTCTGGGTGTTCTTTGTTTAAGATTAAGATACAAGTGTTTACACTGCCAAAAAAGAAATCCAGGAGAGGCAAAACCAAAAAAGCCTTAAAAGTGTTTAAAATTAGATTTGAATAGAAGACCGCCCTAGCAATAATTACCTGCATGAACATGTTTTTGTGGTGGCCATAGAATCCTGACTCACTTGGTTAGCGGTGGCTGATGATGAGGCACCATCGTTTGCATTTTGTGTACTCGATTGTGGTCTCGTATGGTTGCGATTAAAGACTCCAAACCAATTCTTGATGGGATTCTCTTGTCGGCCTGATGCCACAGCTAATTTGGCATCAACTTGATATTGCTGTTGCAGGTGTGGGTTTTTAGCCACCGCCAGAATATGCAACTTTTTCGTATTTTGCTGCTTCTGCTGTTGTTGTTGTTGCTGCTGCTGTTGTGTATAGGCATGATATTTTCCGGGCAATATGTTGCCACTTTGTAGCTGTTGCTGCGCCGGTTGCTGTTGCTGTTCACTTACACCAGCCCGTGTTAAGGCGATACAGGAAATAATTAAAAACCAAATCACTGTTTGTTGCTGTTGTAATTGAAGCATCTTTGCACCACTTAATGGTAACTGTTTAAGGCGGTTTCTACTCGGGCTTCTTGTTGCTGGTGTGTGGGTTATGATGTGTTTTCTTTTTTCTTTTTGTTGCTGTTGCTTGCCACACAGTCATTCATTCAATTCAATTCATTCACCATCAGCCTTCTTTGCTTACTGTTGTCGTTATGGTGTCTTATTTTTTAGAATCTTTTTTTTTTCTTCTTCACTTTTTTCGTTTCTTAATTGGTTTTCGTTGTGTGCGATTTGTCACGCTATAGTCGTCTTCTATTCACTGGTTTTTCTTTTCCCACATGAATTATTTACAGATTTTCTTAAACAAAAAAAAAATAAAAATATTTTCCTTCTAATTCACAAAGATTTCCACCATTTTTTTGTTGCTTTTATACTCTGTATTAAAAAAAATACATGAAAAACAATTCAAATGGCCCTGATAACGAGTTAGTAGGGTGCATGCAACAGTTTATTTGCAGAATATGTCTCGAAGAAGTATGCCCACAGATTAGGAACCCGGAAAATACGATATCACTTGGTATGCACCAACTACAAAGTGTAAAAGCCTTCTATATAACGTTCTGCCTATCCTCATAGGTAGTAAATGGAATTACTTATTCCAACAGATGCTATTATGATCTCAATGGAAAACTGACCGGCAGAGTCTTCTCTCGTTCTAAAACTTGCTACCACCCACCAATGTCCAATAAAGTGATGTATTCTATAAACAATTATCGATAACAAGATTTTTTCCATAATAGACTATAATAGATTGCCGATAACAAGAAATTTTCTATCAATTATGTTTGAAAGCAAGATATTTTCTATAACAAATGTTCGATAACATAATGTTTTCTATAAACAATTTTCGATAACTACAAGCGATGTCCGATTCCAAGAGATTATATATAAAAAATTTTTTGTTATTGAAAATTTTCTTGTTATCGACCATCTTTTATAAAAAAATTTCGATAACAACAAATTTTCGATAACAAAAAATTTTCGATAACAAAATTTTTTTTATAAAAGATGGTCGATAACAAGAAATTTTTTTTATTAATAATGTTCGATAATAAGAAATTTGTAATCAATAATATTCGATAACAAGAAAGTCCCATAGAAAACTTTCTATAACAAGAAAAATTTCGGAACGAAAATTTCGATAACAAGAAAAAAATTAAAAATTAAAACATCCTGAGAAATTAACGAATTTCTTTATAAAACTCTCGATAAATTCAAACAAAATTATCGATAACGCAAGATTTTTTTTGTTACTGAAAACCAATAGAACTCTATAGCATCTTATCGATAACGTGAATTGAATAATTTTTGGGTTCTTTATTCTTCAGTTGGGAGAATTGTGGATTACTTGGTAAAAATAATCACAAAATTTTAATGCGATTGCTTAACAAAGACTTTTGCCCTAGTTTCGTACAGGGTGGAGTAGCAATGTAGACATCAAGCTGAATTTATGAAAAAGACTGGCCTGGCCATAGGTTGAGGCCGTTGGGAATTTTTTTAAAGATTGTCAAGGAAAGTAAATGATTTTTCACTAAACTAAAGACTGTTGTCAGATTCAAAACTGGGCCTTTAATTTAATTCGTTTATAATTCATAATGAAGAGTATAAAAGCACAGCGCGTCGAAAGCCAATTAAAAATTTGAACACGTTATTACCGTTATGTGGATCAATTATTGAATATTTTTGTTTTTATTTTTTAAAAAAAATCTTGTAATATTTTCTGTTTTGAATTTTGTTTTATTAAAAAAATTTCGCAGAATTCTTATAATTCACTCAATATTTCCCATTTACGTTACGTTTTTCATTGATTTATATGCTTTCAATTCTTCTCTTTTAATTTATTCTTTGATTTTTAAATATTTAAATTCATTTCTTTTTTTTTTTGTATTTGTTTAAATATTAGAACTTTTTTCTTGTTGCTGTTGTTGTAGTTTTTTAAAAAAAGATTTCTTTGTAACGAATTTTTGCCAATATCATGTAGTAGACACGCGAAAGTCTAAATTGAAACTAAAAAACGTAAACGACAGCGTCTTCTTTCTTTCTTTCAGTCTTGCTTACATTTGCAGAAGAGTTTTTTATTTCTTTCTTTTGTTGTTAAGAAGAGCAGCAGTGGCAGCAGCGAACTGCAAAAGAAACGATAACAAACGTTTAAAAGCCACGCTTTAACGTCAACTGCTTTACGCATATGCTGTGGTTTATTCCCTTTCACAAATACGGCGCCAGCGTCGCTGTTTTATTAACGGCAGTGATGATGGCAATGTTGGTGATGTTGATATTTAACCATGGCTTTGAATTTTTAATAAACAAACATGTAAACAATCAAGAACACACACACACACACACACACACAGTTATAAATGTGTAAATAAAGTTATGCATGGTTCGGCCAGTCTGGGTAGAATAAAGATTCTTAAAATAATTTTCGTACGTACATGTATGTGTAAGCATTTGTGACTGTTTACTTACTTACATAAACATGATATTCTCCTAGAAGAGTGTTATTTTAACTCTCACCATTTCTTTCTCTCTTCATTTTTGCTAAACTCTCAATCAAAACACTTGCTTTAGAGTAGAGTAGCCAACTACCAAAGAAAGTTTAAAACTCACTACTGCTATTGCTCTCTTATTGTTATTGTTGTTTATTGCTATTTTTTCTTTATTCTCTGATTAAATCTTAATACGAGAGTTCATTTTTTAATGATCGTGTTTCAATGGGTGGTGTGTAGCACCCATATACTCACGTTTGTTGTTTTCCGAAAAGTTCTTGGCTGGTATTTATGTACGTGGTTGCTTTGCTGCCTTAGTAACGTAAGCGTTGGCGTAACTGTTTTTAAAATGTTAATGAGGTTTAAATAATTCTTTAAACACTAAGTATGCCTGTGTTATTTTACCATTTTTTTTTTACTTTTTTTTAAAGCAGAAACATTGTACATGTCATAATTTAAGGCTACACTTGAAGAAATTCAAAAATTATTCTCTACAAAATTTTTTTAAAGAAATTGTTTTTTAAAGAAGAAATTTCTTAAAGAAAATAATAAATAAATTCAATAACAAGAAATTTTTTTAGAGAGTTATCGATAACTAAAAATATATTATAAAAAGTTATCGATAATAAAGATCTTAAATAGTAAAAACTTTTAAAAACAACAAATTTTGCACAGAAAATTTTCAATGACGAGTAGTTTTGTATAGAATACTCTTGATAGCAATGACTTTTTAAAATAAATTTCGATAACAATAAATTTCTTTTGAAAACTAGCGATAATAAAAGATTTTTGTATAGAAAACTATCAGTAATAACAAAATTTCTTTTAAAAATCTTTGGATAACAACTAAACTCCTTTAGAATATTTTCGATAACAAGAAAATTTATATAGAAAATTTTCGATAACAATGAATTTTGTATAGAAACTCCTTAAGAATATTTTCGATAACAAGAAATTTTACATAGAAAATTTTCGATATCAATGAATTTTGTATAGAGAACTTTCGATAATTAATATTTCTCATAAAATATTTCCCATAACAAGAAAATTTTAGTAAAAGATTTTCGATGACAAAAATTTCGTATAGAGTACTTTCGATAACAATAACATTTTAGTGGAACACTTGCGATAACAATAAATTTTCTTTAAAAATCTTTCGATAACAATAATTTTTTTTAGAAAATTGTCGACAATAAGAAAACTTGTTGAAAATTATCGATAACAATAAGTTCTTTATGCAATAAATTTGCTATAGAAAAAAAAAATGATCGATAACAATGAATTTTCTATTCAAAATCTTCGTTAACAATAAATTTTCTATAGAAAACCTTCGATAAATACAATTTTTTTATGCCAAATTATCGATAACATCGATAATTATCGATTTCTGCTTTAGAAAATCTTCGATAACAATAAATTTTGTATAGAGAACTTTTTTTTTAATATTTCTTATAGAATACTTTCCATAATAACAAAATGTTAGTAAAATTTTAGATTTTCGATGAGCAAAATTTCGTATATAATACTTTCGATAACAAGAACATTTTAGTGTAACACTTGCAATAAAACAAATTTTCCTTAATAAACTTTCGATAACAATAATTTTTTCGAAAATTATCGACAATAAGAAAACTTTTGTAGAAAATTATCGATAACAATTAGTTTTTTATGCAATAAATTACCTATAGAAAAAATGATCGATAACAATAAATTTTCTACATAAAATCTTTGATAACCTGAAATTTTCTATACATAATCTTCGATACCAATAAATTTTCTTAAGAAAACCTTCGATAACAAGAAATTTTTTATGCCAAATTATCGATAACAAGAAATTTACTTTAGAAAATCTTCGATAACAATAAATTTTCTGTCGATAATGACAAATTTTCTATAAAAAGTTATCGATAACAGGCAATATTGTTTTAATAAAGATTTTTAATAACAAAAACTATCGATAATATGAAATTTATTTTCCATATACTTTATGTCGAACTTCTTTTTCGATAACAATAAATTTTCTGTCAATAATGACAAATTTTCTATATAAAGTTATCGATATCAGGCAATATTGCTTTAATAAAGATTTTTAATAAGAAAAACTATCGATAATAAGAAAATTTATTTTCCATATACTTTATGCCTAACTTCTTTTTGTTATAGTTTATGTGCTGAAGCCAATTTAAATATTTTTTCATGTTGCTTTAAATGACTTTTAAAAAGTTTCATGAAATTGTTTTTCTTCAGTTTATTTAAATGTTCTGTTTTTTATTTTTTATTTTCATGTTTATTATAGTCTTGTTTTGTTTTTATTTTGTTTTTCTTTTTCTTCTTTTAATGACAATCACTTTAACATTCCGCGATACTTTTTCTGGGGTGTGTGTCAAGTGAAGTCTTTTAACACAATTTGCTTTTCCCTTCAGAGATAATCTCTATGCAAATAATTGCAAAAATATTGAATATTTTTTTATTGTAAAAACAATAATAATTGTAATCCATGAAGTATTTCTCCATATACACATGCATACATACATGCATACTCGGCTTGCAGTTCATGAGTAATGACTTGGGAAAAATTCCAGGCACTGGTACTGGCACTCTATTAAAAAATGTTTAGTAAAGTGATGAAGAGAAATACTTTTTATAGCTTAGGACAGGCGTAAAAGTCAAGAAAATATTTGGGTCATGAAAATTATAAATAAACATGAGATTTTGTTTTTAGAGCGCCCATAAAAAGATGATCTGAAAAAAAAAATGCAATTACCACAACCTGTAAACAAAAAGAAAACCCAAAAATGAAAGCAAATTTTCTATAGGAATTTCTAAGAACATTCCGTTAATATGCAGATACAAATAATTCCCAGAATATTAAATTCCTTAATTGATAAAGAAATATTTTCTTATAACATTTCAAAATAATGAAAATTTTCCACAGAAATTCCAAGTAAATATTGAGTTATCGATAATATTTAACATAAAAAACAAAATTACGATAAGTTCGAAATTAACGAACATATTTTTTAAAACATTTTCAGTTTCGATAACTTTTAAATATTCGATAACAATTTTTTATCGAATATCTTTTGAAAGCTTATATTAAATTTTCCTTTTCTTCTTTCTTTCAATTATTCAAGTTTTCGATCTTGCTAAAGTAATTAAAAATGCTTTTCGATAACTGAAAAGACTTTCAATAAGTCTTTGGCTAACAATGAAACTTATTTTGTTTAAATATTTATGAAAATTGTGAAATTACAACGTGATACCGAAAGTGTTTCATAAACTAGTCAAATAGGTTTTTCGATAACTTTACATTTTTGATAAATTTTTTCGATAACTTTCAACTTTTTTCAATTTCTTAGAATTTTTCAGATATCGAAATAAATTTGGAGTCTCGATAACTTAACAGTTTTACGATTACTTGAGATTTCTTATTTCAAAATGTTATCGATTACTTAAGAATTTTTCGATAACTCTTAGTTTAAATTATGCGTTTTTCGATAACTTAAATAATGTATTTTTTCCTTTTATTTCCCACCTCTGATGACTTTGTATTTATTTTTAATATTCCCCAGGATAATAGTTTTTCTGACATTTAGTGAGAAACTTGTGAGTTTTTTCTATTTTTTCAATTTTTCTTTTAATTTTTCTTTTCAGAAATTTCCAGAATGTGTTGAAGTTGCAGTCACGTTTACAAAACCAATAACAGTTCTTATGTACCCTTCTCCCGTTGCTGATTTTTCTGTCTTTGTCCTGCCAACCACGTTAAATACAGTGTATGAGTGAGTGACTGACTGCCAGAATTGTTTCCCTTTTTTCTGCTTCTTTTTTTTGTACGATTCTGTCTATCATTTAACACAAGAAAAACGATAAAAAGTGAAGCAAAAATAACGATAAAAAAGGGGAACTTTGCAAATAACTCTGGCCCATTAGAGAAAGCATTTCTTATCCATACTATGAGCACCTGCATGGAAATTTTAAATTCAAAACATTCAGAAACGAACGAACGAGCAAATAATTCACATTCACATTCCGAACAGTCACTCAGAGGAGGTGGTGGTGGTGGTGGTGGTCGTGGTGGAAGTCAATCGAAACAAAGACAAAAACGTTTAAGGAAATCCTCGGGGAATAACTTATCATCCTCAATAGCCTCAACTGGTTTACTTGAAACCTTAAAATCGAAATTTATTGGAGCAGAAGACTCAGTGCGTTACGTGGCCCTGAAGCAAAACGATTTGGAGCAAGGGCCTCGTACATCTTTAGCTTTTGATTACGATAGTGATACGCAATTGGCCAGAAACAAAATCGTTAGTAATAGCGGCAGTAGCAGTGGCAGCAGCAGCGAAGAAGATTTATTTGTAACAAGTTCAAGGCGTAAAAAACAACCGCAACGCAAAATGACTCGCAAGGGAAACTATTCGATGCGTGAAACATTTGAAAACAGTCGACAGGTGAGTTTGTATTTCACATTTACATTCACATTCATTTGCTACCGCAATTTGTAATTCACACGCTAACCTATCGGTGGTTTAATCATCCGATTAAATATGCATTGAGTGTAAGCGTAACCATTTGCCAAAAGATGCAAATATTATGGCGAACGACTACATTTAACGGTATTAAGTAACGGCATTTTGGAGAGGGCAAAACAAACTTTCGTTTTTCTTTCGTTAACATTTCAAAAGAGTGTTGAAGTTTAAAAAAAAAAGTAAAAAAGAATAAATTTTAGGGCAGCATTTTTGCTATTTTTGGTTTCTCTTCTCTTTTTTTTTTGTAACAAATAAAGGATTTCATAGAATATTTTTTTAATAACTTTCGATAGTAGTAAATTTTCGATAATTTTGAATTTTTATAGAAAATTTTCGTTATCTTTTAAAATAAATTTTCGATAACTTTGAATTCTCTGCAGAAAATTTTCGATAACTTTCAATTTTCTATAGAAAATTTTCGATAGCTTTGAATCTTTTATAGAAAATTCAGTTCTATACAAAATTTTCGATAACTAAGAATAACTAAGATTTTTCTACGGACTATTTTCGATAACTAAGAATAACTAAAAATTTTCTAGACAATTTTCGATAACTAAAAAATTTCTATAGACCATTTTCTGTAACAAAGAATTTTCTACAGACGATTTTCGATAACTTAAAATTTTCTATAGACAAATTTCGATAGCTAAAAATTTCTATAGACAATTATCGATAACTAAACCTTTTCTATAGATAATTTTCGATAACTAAATATTTTCTATATACAATTTTCGATAACTAAGATAATTTTCGATAACTAAGTATTTTCTATAGACAATTTTCGATAACTAAGAATAACTAAGAATTTCCTACGGACTATTTTCGATAACTAAGAATAACTAAAAATTTTCTACAGACAATTTTCGTTAACTAAGAATTTTCTACAGACGATTTTCGATAATTAAAAATTTTCTATAGACAATTTTCGATGGCTAAAAAATTTCTATAGATAATTTTCGATAACTAAGAATATTCTTTTCTATAGACAATATTCGATAACTAAGATAATTTTCGATAACTAAGAATTTTCTATAGACAATTTTCGATAACCAAAAAATTTCTATAGACAATTTTCTATATCTAAGAATTTTCTACACACAATTATTGATAACTAAAAATTTTCTATAAACAATTTTCGATAACTAAAAATTTTCTATAGACAATTTTCGATAACTAAACCTTTTCTGTAGACAATTTTCGATAACTGAGAATTTTCTACAATATTCGATAACTAAGACAATTTTCAATAACTAAGAATTTTCTATAGACAATTTTCGATAACTAAGAATAACTAAGAATTTCCTACGGACTATTTTCGATAACTAAGAATAACTAAAAATTTTCTACAGACAATTTTCGTTAACTAAAAAATTTCTATAGACAATTTTCGATAACTAAACCTTTTCTATAGATATTTCGATAACTAAGAATATTCTTTTCTATAGACAATATTCGATAACTAAGATAATTTTCGATAACTAAGAATTTTCTATAGACAATTTTCGATAACTAAAAAATTTCTCTAGACAATTTTCTATATCTAAGAATTTTCTACACACAATTATTGATAACTAAAAATTTTCTATAAACAATTTTCAATAACTAAATATTTTCTATAGACAATTTTCGATAACTACAAATTTTCTACACACCATTTTCGATAACTAAAAATTTTCTATAGACAATTATCGATAATTAAACCTTTTCTATAGACAATTATCGATAACTAAGAATTTTCTATAGTTAAATTTATCGATGTTTCTTATATTGGATCTGAAATAAATTCTTCATTAAATTGTTCCTCAATTGTTGTGTGATACCTTAAAGTGTTTGCAAAAAGCACGATAACTTTTCAGATTTAATCTACACAAACAATGCTTAATAAAATGTTTTATTGCTTAAAAACTATTTAATACTCTGCAGCATATTTCTCGATAATAACAATTCAACTAATTCAAGCACAACTTAAGAAACGTTTTGCCACACTGTTTCAAATGCTCGTTATTCCAAACACATTTGCCTTCACTTCATTCACAAACTTATTCAACATTTTCTTCTTTTTTTCGATACGTTCCATTTTTTTTTCTTAATCTAATACTCGAAATAGTATGCAAAATACATGGCAAAGAAAAAAAAAAAAAGACTTAAGTAATGTTTATAAATTACATGCATGTATGGCACATTTTATATTTCTATAGGAAATTATCGATAATCAGAAAAAATTTCAATATAAAATTATCGATAACATAAAAGAAGTCTTATAGTTTTTTAAACAATTTTATAGCAATCTACCGATAACTAACAAAAATCAATAGCGATATATTTTTATAAATTTCTTTTTAAAAATTAAGACATATTGGCAAACTTCAACGGAAAACAATCGTTTTCGCTTGAAATGACCCGTTCATGTGCTGGAGTGGAGATTACAAATTTATTGTAATTTTATGTGTTTATGTTGCAAATAATATTCCATAATAATATTGAGTTCAAATATCCATTCCCCACATAAACACTCTATATTGTTGGTGTTGTTGTTGTTGCTTCAGTCTGTTTCTGTTGCTACAATTACGAACGTGACTCGAAAGTTTGTCTTCCCAACATTTTTATGCTTTTTTCTCATTTCCAAATGGATGAAGTTTTTGTGTTTTTTTTTCATTTGAGTTTTGTTGATGTTGTTGTTTTAGTTAAAGCCACTTCGATTATTTTGTTGTTTGAATTTTTTTTTGTTTAAAAATTATTTGAGCAGGAATTATTGAATTTTATGCTAAATTAACTTCTATTTAAAACGATAACAAAAATTCTTAGAAAATTAATTTTTTTTACTGACAACACAGATGACAATTGAATTCCTTTCATTGTCGTTGATCCAAAATTTTACTTTCTTTGGTTTTTTTCTCTCAGAAAAAAGTGTGTCTGTGACAGCGGGTATTACTGCTTCGATTACTTTGCGGGTTACTTTAAATGCCTTTTACTGTCTCGTGCTTAACTTAACTTAACTTCAACCGTGTTGTTGTAATTTAATGCGCGTACTTTGTTTGCCAAACTCTAGCCTGCAGATGAAGAACAAAAAGATGAAAAAGAAAAAACAAAAATGAACACGAAACTTTGAGAACGTGCAGAGTGAGTGAGTGAGTGAGTCCACCAACATTAAGTACAACAAAGGATTCATTTAAAATGCCATTTTTCAAATTACGCCATTCAGACACAGTGGTGGCGCCACAAAAAATTTAAACAGCGGTTCCGTTTTATTCGTTGTCTTCAGGAAATGTTAAGTTATCGGAAATTTTTCTTGATGTTTCAAACACCAAAACTTTTTTTTATAGAAAATTAGAAGTTATCGATTATTTTTTGTAGAAAATGAAAAGACTGAAAATTTGTTACAGAAATTAAGTTGTCGAAAATTTTCTATAGAAAAAGTTATCGAAAATTTTCTATAGAAAAAGTTATCGAAAATTTTCTATAGAAAAAGTTATCGAAAATTTTCTATAGAAAAAGTTATCGAAAATTTTCTATAGAAAAAGTTATCGAAAATTTTCTATAGAAAAAGTTATCGAAAATTTTCTATAGAAAAGGTTATCGAAAATTTTCTATCTAAAAAAAATTAAAATTCTATAGAAATTATGTTATTGAAAATTTTTATAGAAAATGAAGTTATCGAAACCTTTTTATAGAATATTAAGTTATCGAAAATTTTATATTATATATATATATTTAATAGAAAATCTTAATTATTCGACAATTTTATAAAGAAAAAAGTATCGAAAATATTCTTTAGAAAATTCCAAAAATAATTACTTCCAAATATAAACAGTATCGAAAATATTCTATTAAATTTTTTTATAGGAAAGTAACATTATCAAAAATAATGTATAAAAAATAAAAGTTATCGGGAATTCTTAATAGAAAATTAAAATTTATAGAAAATTTCATATAATAAATTATTGTAAATAGTTCATAAAGAAATGAAGTTATCGAAAATTTGAATAGAGAATTAAAAGTTATCGAAAGTTCTCTTATAGAAAATCAAAAGCTATCGAAAATTCTTTGCAGAAGATTAAAAAGTACTGGAATTTTCTATAAAAAATTAAAAGTTATCGAAAATAAAAGTTATCGAAAGTTATCCATTTGTTTTGATTGTATTTCGTATAAGAAATTTTAAAAGTTATCGAAAGTTTTCCATTTGTTTTGATTGTATTTCGTATAAGAAATTCTAAAAGTTATCGAAAGTTTTCCATTTGCTTTGATTGTATTTCGTACAAGAAATTCTAAAAGTTATCGAAAGTTTTCCATTTGTTTTGATTGTATTTCGTACAAGAAATTCTAAAAGTTATCGAAAGTTTTCCATTTGCTTTGATTGTATTTCGTATAAGAAATTCTAATTCAAACAAAGAAATTTTCGATATTTGTTATCGAAAACATGTGTTCTTCTGTATTAAGATTTTTTTTAAATTTTGTTAACTACGCTTTCGTCTATTTCATCGAAAGCAGTGGTACTCCTGTTACTCTGTCTATACTGCGTCATTATTCTATTTGTCTTTGTGTGTGTTTGTGTTTGTGTTGAAAAGTTAAAGTGATTTGTTGAAAAGAACCTTTTGTCTCGTACTCTTTGTGAAGTAATAATTCTAAAAGGAAAACTTTTCCCTGCGCCTTTTTAACCGAGTTTTTTTCTTTTCTTTTCTTCTGCTTTGTTTTCTCTGTACAAAGTTTTGCTCTTTTTATGTTTTTTTTTTTTTTTTTTTGCTTTCCAGGAGAGGTTTCAAATTTTTTTTTTTTTATTTCATTTCCAACTCATTCATTATGTTGTTGTAGTTGTTTTAAGAAGTTGATGTGATTATGAGAGTGTTAATTGCTCCCATAAATTATTTCATTATTTTTACTTGCTCTCTCTCCCTCTCTCTCTCTCTCTCTCGCTACCATTTTAATTTTTATGAGTTTTTCTTCTCTCACTCTTGTTCTCCCTCGTGCACTCTTTCTCTCTAGCTCTGCTAAATTTAATGTTTTTCTTTTGCATGAATTGAATGCATTAAAGGTTGGTTTTCTTGGCTAAAGACTGTTATTATTTTTTATCGATAATTAAGCAAATTAAATGTCACTTTAAAAGGCATTGGAAGTTTGTCTGCATATCAGTCTGTCTGTCTCTTTGAAGTTTAACTTAAAGTCTCTTTTTGCTTAAACATACACTCCGAATTGATTGTCATTGTATTGTTGTAGCTCCTGTCACTATAACACACTTAAATTAATTACAATTTCTCTTTACTTCCGTTCACTTCTCTCCCATTCTTTTACTTACATTTTGTTTGGTTTTCTTCAATGTCATTAAGGAAGGCTGTCATTTGTTACAATTTAATTGTAAGCAAATGTGTGCATGTGTATGCATGATGTGCCATCAAACACTAAACTCATGTGATTGTTAGTGAATGAGCGTTCTTTCTACTCTCATCCTTTATTCGCTGTGCTGTACTGTTCTGTGGTTTGTGTCGTTGTCGTGTAAGTTTAAGCATGGAAATTAATTTCCTTCAAAGGGAATTCCCCTTCTCCTTAATTGTGAACATTTTGTAATTTTAATTGAGATGAGAGCTTCTCTAAAAACTTTGTTGTAGAAAATTCTCTTTTTTTTTGTAAAATGATACTCTTCCATGTCACTTTTAATGATGTGACGCTGTCTGGATCTCGTTTGTAGAGGAGTTTAAAAGGTTATGCTTTAGAAAATAAACAATATTTGGGGAGAATTTTTTTTTCATATTTTGACGATTTATTTCCTTATTGTTTTATGGGAACAGTTTTTTTTAAGAGGCTCATAACAGATAGCCTCTCATTTAAAAAAGTTTCTGATTTCCTAGAATTTATGAACAAATAAACTTTGTCGTAGAAAATTTTTTTTCAAAATTTTTTTTATAGTATACTTACAGAAAATTTAATGTTCTCGAAAATCAAAAGTTTAAAGTTATCGAAAATTTTCTGTAGAAAATTTAAAGTTATCGAAAATTTAAAGTTATCGAAAATTTTCTATAGAAAATTTAAAGTTATCGAAAATTTCCTGTAGAAAATTCAATGTTATCGAAAATTTTCTGTAGAAAATTCAAAGTTATCGAAAAATTTCTATCGAAAATTTAAAATTATCGAAAATTATCTGTGAAACAGCAAAATATATTCAAAATGTTCTAAAACAATAGTAGGAGACAACACGTAAACTGTAAGGGCAATTCTGTCAGACCGTCTTACGACTTTAACGTGTACAGCGGTTGCTATAACATAAACAATATACCTTGTGCCGCTTGCGTGACAGAGAGAAAGCCTTCAATAATGAGTAATTTGTCGCCATAGCGATCACACTAACGAGATTGGGTGTACAGGTCACTATGGAGGACTACGTACGTACGTACGTAATTGGTCAGTCAGGATTACGACCTAGCTTTTCACACCACTTATGTTGTGTGTGTTAATTTTATACGTGAGTAGTGGGACCTACTGTCTTTCGATTCCGAAAGACAGGTTTTTGAGAAACTTTTGATTTCGATTTTATTTACTCTCAGAGTTTTTGCCAGAAATCTGCTGAGAGGAAGTCGCCGAAGAAATAGTTTTTGTATTTTGTTTTGATGTCTGGCCTGGGGCCCGAACCCTGGCTTAACGGCTAATAAGCCAACACACTACCTACTAGACTACGGCGACTTCAGTGGAGGACTGGTTATCGAAATTAACAGAACAATATCCCGACTATAGAGAGCTCTCTGATCGCTGGGAAAGCCCACAAGCTAGGGTGCTATACCGCTTCCTATGGAATCGTGATATTGTTGGAACAGGTCATCGTAGTTCATAAATTCTGTTAGGGATGCGAAGCAAGTGTAATTTGGAGAGTGAGCATCTGGTCACAGGTTGAATGTAAATACCTTTTCACCCATTGGAGTTACATAACTTATCTTGGACTCTATAATGAGGCGTATTTCCTGGGACTTATTTTAGATAGAAAACTGTCCTGCAAATCGAATATTTTTTGCCACAAAAATTTTAATAAAAAAAGCAGTCTCCGTGCTAGGATGACTAAATCGATCAATGCAGCAATAATCAGACGTACCTATCTTGACCCTGGGGGTGTTAATCCCTTGGCAGAACAACTAAATTCCATTAATTTCAATAAAAAATTGAAAGAAAAAATGCTTTTAAAACATTTTTGTATTGAAAACTGAATTTAATACTTAAAATTCAATTTTTTCCATAAGTATTCGAGTCTCTCTCGTACAGTATTTAACATTTTGTAACGTTGAGTAAGGATCTCCACCACACTAGTTGTGATTTCTGCGTGTGTAGTGTAGTGTTGTAATTGATGTCTCTGTGTTATTCACTATTACACGTGAAACTAACTTTTCTGTCCTTTAAAACGTATGTATGTGGAAGACCTTTCGCAAAATAACACACACATGTCCAGCAGTGCCCTGATTGTGCATAGAGATGATGACTTACTTGTATATGTATGTGTGTTGATTTCATTCGTTGATTATGCATCAATTTTAAAAGTGAAATCAGCATAATTGCTACTGTTTGGGTGTTTGGGTGTGTGTGTGTGTCAATTTGTCTCAGTTATTTGGTGTCAAGAGAATAATGTTTGATTATGGTTGCCTGTGCGTGTGTGTGTGTGTGGAGAGTGTATGTAACTATGGCAACACTAATAATGGTTATTTATTTAAAAATCGCTTGTCAAAAAGTTTCAATGCATTTAAATTGTTTATTATAACAGTTTAAATGACAACAACAATCACAACAACAACAACAAAATTTATTATAAATTGGCATTTAAACACTTTGTGAAAGTCTCTCTGGATATCTGGAAATTAGAATTTTCATATTTAGAGCGCGTAATTATATTGTTACTGTAAAAGAGGGAAAGAGAGTGATTGCGTTGCATAAGTGGTGAGATGTGTGTGGTGGGATGGTGAATTTCTATGCAATTTTATGAAAAGTAATAATGATTGCCATGGCATATGGCGTTGCATTGGTTGTCTGATTGGTGTGTAGATTAGAATTTTATTAAATCGATAACAGTTTCAAATGCATAAATACTGTACAAAAAAACTATGGCTTCTAAAACGTTAACACGTAGTCATGGCAACTGTATATAATTTTTTTTTTATGGAAAATATTTGAATTTTTTTGTTTTCTACGAATTTTTATTCCACAACAAAACGTTTTTCATTTAAAAATGTCACTTTTTGAAAATCCGGAAAATTTATTGCTGCTTAGGAATCTGCTCAATCCCAAGCAAAATGATCAAGACGAATCGGATTTGGAAGATGATGAGGAATCTTTAATAAAAAATAAAATAAGTAAGACAAAATTTCCCTCATCTCTAGAAAAGAAAGAAAAATAAGCTGAAATTTAAAAACATTTTCCCCCACCCCAGCACCTGGCTGTATAGGAGCCCAGCCAACAACAGCAACAATGCAACAAAAGTCAAATAAATCTACAAAAAAGTCTCCCTATTCGTCTCTTGATACCCCCGAAACGGAAAAACAACCCACGACTTTAGAGGAATGGCAGCAACAACACGAAGCCGAAGATCAAGCCATATTGGACTCACGCAAATGTCCCTCTTACACCATGACCTATCGTCAGGCGGTAGGCACTGAAGATGTTTTCTTGCAAATGGGCAATCGCACTAATGCCACCGCCAGCTGTGAAGACTTGGTAGTGGATATCCTCCTGCCCGATGATGATACGCCCTCCGATAAAATGCAATTGAATATTACAGCCAACGAAGTGATTCTATCGACTCCTATACACCATTTAAAATTACCTCTACAGCACAAGGTTAATGTTGATCGTTGTCGAGCCAAATACCAAGCCAATGAGCATAAATTAACATTGTTTTTACGGTTGCAACGTGAATTGGATTTTGTGAATTTCTAAAGGCCACTGAAATAAAACTTTTTCTTATTTTTCATTCATTTCTCATTATTATCGATAAATTTTGCATTTTTTTTTAATTTTTATTTTTTTTATTGCACTTCCTTCAAAGTTTGATTGGCTTTTCAAGGTGCCATTGAAAATATAAAAAAAAAAGTTTCTCGTTTTTCCAATAAAAGTTGCCACCACTACAGCAGAGCTTCTCTTTTCGTACGCATGCAAATTTAAAAACTGAGCGCCACAAGAACTATTAAATCGTGAGATTTTTTTTTTGTATCTGGGTTAGAGGTTACAAAAGGTGTCTATAAATCATTGCCATGAAAATGAAAAAAAAAAATAACTTTTTTAATTGACTTCAGCCGTAAAAATGATGAGTTTGGCTGCACAGAACACATGTGGCATGTTCAAACTAAAATACAATTTAATAAATATATTTTTAATAAAAAAAAAACAATTTAAGATAACTGTTCAACAAAAACGAAATATTAATAAAAATTTATGCCTGAGAGAAATAAAATCGATAACTTTGAATTTTATACGGAAAATTTTGCGATAACTTTAAATTTTCTATTTAAGATATCGAATTTTTTTATATTTTCTATAGATTCCAATTTCCATCACAAAAGTTTCGATAACTTGAAAATTTTGAATTATCGAAATTCTATAACAAGTTTCCGATAACTAAATTTGCTATAGAAAAGCTTTCGATAAATTTATATCTTTGTATAATAAATTTTGCTAACTTTGAATTTTCTATACGATAACTTTAAATTTCGATAACTTTAAATCTTTTTTTTTCTGCTGTAAATCTTTATAAACTTTCGATAAATTTATATCTGTGTATAATAAATTTCGATAACTTTGAATTTTCTATACGATAACTTTAAATTTCGATAACTTTAAATCTTCTGTAGACATTTTTCGATAACTTTGAATATTCTGTTTAAATTTTCTACTTCAAATCTTTATTAACTTCCTCTTATACATCGCAAAATTTGATAAATTTAGGAAATTTGTATTTCATTTTGTATCGCTTTTATTGGCAAATAAAAGTTAACTGATCTGGGTTTGATTTAAAAATATTTGCTAAAAACTTACATATTTCGGCTATTTTTATTGTGAAATTAAAGTGACAATTTAATTTATCGTATTTATTTCGACCACATACAGTGTGGTTTATATAATGAATTTTTTCTGCAATTTTTTTTAAACGTCAAATCTCTGTCATAAAATTGAAAAAAAAATTTTTTTTTTTTGAAAAATTGAAACATTTTTAGGTTTTTGGTTTTAGTGGTTTTCAGTTGTGTTTTCCCTTTTTTTTCTTGCTTCCTTTGGGTCTGGATAGTTTTTCACAATGAAACGTGTCTTGCAAGGCAATGAGAAGTGATAGAGACTGTGAGAGAAACCAGAAACAACATAAAAATGCAGTTTGTATTTGCTCAGACAGACCAAAATGCGGTCGAGTTCTATGCGAAATGTGAATGTTGTGTGTGCATTGCAAGTGTATGTATAGGAGCATAAATATAATAAAAAGACAATTATTTTGTACAGCATAAATACGACCTCAATGTCCTGTTCATTCCAGTCATATTCTCTTTTTGTGTGTTACATTTTGTTGTTGTTGTAACACGATTGCTCAATAAAATACACGATAAAATTGTTGTGGAATATTTTTACAACAAGCAAAAACAAGGAAAAATTGTCTGTTGTAAGAATAGTATGTAGTTCTGATAGAAAAAAAACATTACAGGTTAAAAACGGTAAACCAGAAAGAGAAGAAAATGGTTAGAATGCTTACTTCAAGAGTAGCCACTGTTACGAAATTCCTTCGTTCGTTAATATACTTGCATTATCTGCTCAACAGAATCTATTGAAAACCACAAACACACACAATTGAAGAGATAATCCCCAATAATAATAAACATACACACACATGGACAATACATTTCATTCACTTAGTTGCTAACGGAATTTGTAGCATGTACTACTCTCTCTCGTATTCCTGTTGATTTAAGCAACAAATCGTTTATGCAATAATAATTGCAGCCACCATTTAAACTGTTGTTGTTGTGGTTATTATTGTTCACCTACAGACTTATGCTTAAAAGGTCAATAAGTTCGTTTGTATTAAAAATTTTAAAAAAATTAAAATTCAGATACAACTACAACAACATAAAGAAAATCAAAACTTAACTTGAAAACAATGAAGCGTTAAAACATAAAAGAGAAAAAGAAGAAGAAATTAAATTCTCTCGAAAAGCAACAACAGCATGTAAAATTTTAATATTTTGTAAGAATCAGGAACAGCTTTCCTGTATACAAAATAAAGATTTTATACGAGCTCTATTAACCTTTTAACACTCGTATTTTACTCATAACACCAACACACTTCTTCCATTCGATTCGAATAAACAGCCTTTGTATGTTAAAAACAACAATTCACAATAACAGCATTAAAGAAATGCAAACGAATGCACACAATTTAATATTTATACTTGAAGAAGTATAAAACACACGAAGCTCTAGAGCATAGTTTACCATTTCATAGCACAGTTGTGCAAAGAGAACTCACACGCATTCTTGTGTTTTTTCATTTAGTTGTCGATCAGACTGCGGCAAGAACACATGTGCGGCGGATGCTTTATCATTTTATTTCAGAATGACACTCAAAAAATATTTTATGTTAAAAATGGGCTACGACATTAGCTGGGCGTTTTTAATTTTTTTTTAATTTGTCGCATAGTATAATTTTTATTAAATGCTTTGGAATGCTCGCTTTTTTTCTTTTAATAAAAAATGGGTTTTTTATTCCTTTTATTTTTATTTATCTAAAAAACATGGCATAATTTTTAAGCCAAAGACGGATAGCTTTATGTTCTTTTAATAAAAAGTGGATTTTTTATTTTATTTTTATTTATCTAAAATTATTAAGCCAAAGTTATATAGCTTTACATATGTATGCTGATGAAATGAAAATAAAAATAGCGTATATTACTATCACTTTTCTATGGCTGTAAATAAATAAATTCTCTCAACTTATTTTCTCTCTCTTGCTCACTAACACATAACCAAAAAATTTTTGACGAACCCTGCTCTAGAGTAACAATACTACACCACCTCCACCTACATATACTATAAACAACAATAACATCTACAATAACTATCCACACTACAATGATGAAACCCACTCCCTATTAAAAGAAGAAAACAAACACCAAACAGCTCTGCCATATGAAATACATACTGCTTTACCCTCTGCACTCACATACTCTTACTCATACACTCTCCCTCTTGCATAATCAACTTGTGCATTCTGCCACTTGCATAAACAACAACAACAACAGCAACAACATCTACAATAACGTTATTAAACACTTAAACCTGCTTAAGAAAATAATGAGCAGGAAAATACTTGTATTTTATAAACATGAGAGCAATCAAACACTACGAAAAAAAAAAACATTCTTTCTCTAGTCGTCCCCTACACTACCATAAACTACATGCACGTACGTACCAACAGCGACAGCAAATATTTTCTGCTTAATTTACAGTTACAACTGTGTAGAGATTTCGTTTGTAAGCAGAATTTATGAAAGAAAAATGAAAAAAAAAATTAAAAAACGTAATGAAATGAAATTAAAGCAACAAAAATATGTCCTGTGTGTGTTCGCTTCTCTCTTTCAAAGTCAAGAATTGCCGAATGTAACAACAATTTCTAGAGAGCCCTTCTCATTGCTCAAGCACTTGTTTTATTTTCAAGTGCATATCCTCCCTCCACTAAGTAAACAAAAAGTAGGGAAATTAACTGTAAAAAGAATAAGAAATGTTAAGAAAATGTTATCGAAATTATCATCATAAAAATGTTTATTCATGTAAAATGAAATTTATTAACGGGTTTTTAATATGTTTATTGTATTAAATAAATTAAAAAGAAATGCAAATTGTCCAACATTCAGAGAAATTCATTGCAAATATTCTATAGTAGGCTGATTATGTAAATGTATAGAAAATTTAAAGTTATCGAAAAGTTTAAACGGAAATTTTCAAATTATCGAATATTTTCCATAAAAAATAAAAGTTATCGTAAAATTTCCACAGAGAGTTCAGTTATCGAAAATTTTAAATAGAAAACTCAAAGTTATCAAAAGTGTCTGTAAAAAGTTAAAACAAAAATTTGAAGTTATCGATAATTTTTTATAGAAATTTCAAAGTTATTGAAAATTTGCTATAAAAAATTTAAAGTAATGGAAAACTATCTATAGCATATAGTCTTAGTTATCGAAAATTTTCCGTAGAAAATTCAGAAGTATTGAAAACTATAGAATATAGCCCTATTATGGAAAATTCTCTGTAGAGAATTCAAAGTTATCGAAAACTATCTATAGAGTATTAGTTATCGAAAATTGTTTTGTAGAAAACTCAAAATCATCGAAAACTCACTATAGAATATAGCCTTAGTTATCGAAAATTCTCTGAAGAAAATTCAAAGTTATCGAAAATTATCTATAGAGAATTAGTTATCGAAAATTTTCTGTAGAAAACTCAAAATCATCGAAAACTATCTACAGAATAAAGCCTTAGTTATCGAAAATTGTCTATAGAAAATTCAAAGTTATCGAAAACTATCTACAGAATATAGCCTTAGTTATCAAAAATTTGCTATAGAAAATACAAACTTATTGAAAACTCTATAGAATATAGCTTTAGTTGTAGAACATTTCCTATAGAGAATTCAAAGTTATCGACAATTTTTTTTAAAGAAATTCCAAATTTCCAATTTCTATAGAAAATGTGTAGTAGCCTTAGTTATCGAAAATTTGCTATAGAAAATACAAAGTTATCGAAAACTATATACAGAATATAGCCTTAGTTATCGAACATTTCCCAGAGAAAATTCAAAGTTATCGATAATTTTTTTTAAATATAACCCAAATTTCCAATTTCTATAGAAAATGTGTAGTTATCGGAAATTTCCTGTAGAAAATGTAAGGTTATCGATAATTTGCTGAAGAAAATTCTGATTTTTAAATAGTTTTGTTGGGAATTTACTGCAGGTTTGGTATCAATAACTCTTCATTTAGACATTCAAAGTATATAGTTATTACATTTTGTTATCGAAATTACTCTTCAGCTTGAAGCTGTTTTATGACTACAACAACGTAATTTTTTTCCCTTTAATTAAATGCATCATGATTTAAAGCAACAGCAGCTGCCTTAACCTTCAAGTGGTGGTAACAATGTCATGTTACAAGTGGCTAGCCATGTAATTGACATCCTTAAATGAGACACAAAATGTAGGCTAGCTGTGGGCTGTGCATGGCAATTAAAGTCAGTCATTAAAAAGTCTCTTTTGGCATTTAAAAGATAAAGGGATTCTTCATAAAATTTTATAAGGGGCTCTACCAAAATACTTTCTTTAATTTTTACTATTAAGTTCGGCTATAAAATTATTCACTTAAAATTAAAAAATTAAAATTAATTTTAATTAAATTTCCTGACAGGAATTTATGAAACCGTAATTCCCCTTAAAAGAATTTAAGTTTTCAAGAGCAATTACAATGTTTTATCAAAAGAATTAATTTCTCTTCGTTTTGTTTTTTGTTTTTGACAAGTCCATGTTGACCATTACAAATGTTTGTTAAATAACCGAGTAAAACTACTTTTCATCTTGTGGTCAAGATTTCAGTTTAACTACACAGACATGGAGATGGAGAAGGAGAAGAAAGGAAGGCTTTAGTGAGTTTTCGAGTGCGTTTTCACAGGAACAGAAATTTTGTTTTCTATGCTTTCCTTGGAAGCCTAAATAAAATTTTTAACTTAAAAGCTTTAATTACTTGTTCTTGTGGACATCCATTGTTTTGTCGTCAGAAGTACAAGAACTGTAGCATACTTTTATGGGTACTTATTGTTCTCACACACACGCACACACAACACAATTCACACGATGTACTCTTACACACATTCGCACTTTCTGTCTTTCTCTCTCTCTTTTGCTGTGGAGACGACGTTGACTTTGTTGTGTTTCTTTCATTACGAAAATTTCATAAACACATCGAAAGCACAAAAATCTGTTAAATTTTGATTCTTTTGTACATACATAAATACGTGTGTGTAACTAGATTTTCAAACATTAAGAGTTTTCATTCCATTTTATTTTGAACGGCGTATTGTTCCAAATCCCCAACACAAAGTATGTTGAATGCTCTCTTACACACACACACACATGCTGACACACTCTTTTTTACACTCGTACTGTCCCGTTAATAAAGCTTTTTTCTTTGTATATTTAACATACACACAGAGAGTAAATGAATAGTGAGGCAGAACGACTAAGTTTATGAACAATGGTTGGAAATGTGTGTGTGTGTGTGAGTGTGTGTGCGAAGTTTTGTGTGTTTTCCGTATGTGTAAGTAAATGTAACTGCATGTAGTAAGGGGATATTTGTTTGTATAAGTGTTTTTATATTGCTTCTAAAACTTAATTACAGTAGAGTTCAGAATTGTAAGACTGTAAAGAATATTTCAAGTTCGTTTGCCCATAGATTTTTGTAAATTTTTTTTAATCAAAATTTTTTATAAAAAATACGGTTTGGTTATCGAAAAACTTTCTCTTGGTCAGAATAAATCAATGTTTTATTTAGAAAAAAAGAGAGAGATATAAAATGTCGTGATTATGAAAACATTACTGGTAACTTAATAAAAATGTTCGATAACTCGCTAAAATTTATCGATAACTCTATAAAAAGACCGATGACTCAATAAAAAATTATCCATAACTCGATAAAAATATCGTTAACTCGATAAAAATACCGATAAATAAATAAAAAAGAATTTTTTATAAAAAAAATACGGTTTGGATTAGAGCAAGTTATCGAAAAAAGAGAGATATAAAATGTCGTGATTATGAAAATATTACTGATAACTCAATAAAAATGTCCGATAATTCGATAACTTGCTAAAAGTTATCGATAACTCTATAAAAAGGTCGATAACTCGATAAAAAAAAATACCGATAAATAAATAAAAAAGCTTTATCTTTATTAAATTAATTGAAATTGATATTTTCTAATTTCTGTAGCGAACCAGAAATAGTTATCGATAACTATACCTACAATTTATGAATAACTTAATAAATATTATCGAACCTCGAGAAAAGTTTTAATTAAGTTATTGATAGGTAAATAAAAATATTTTTTGAAAAAATATGAAAATTTATCGATAAAAAAAATATCAATCACTCAAAGAAGAGCTTATTTTTTGGCAATTTGTTATGTGGCGATAAAAAATTTTGTATAGAAATTAAACAAAAATTATCTATAAATTAAATTATTGATAGTTAAATAAAAATATTTCTTGAAAAAGTATAAAAATTTATCGATAAAAAAATATCAATAACTTAAAAAAGAGCTTATTTTTTTGGCAATTTGTTATACGGCGATAAAAAATTTCTGTAGAAATTAAATAAAAATTAACGATAACTTAAGTTATCGAAAAGTTTTAAAAGAACAAAATTATTGAAATCTCAATAAAAATATTTTCGAAGTTATCGATAACTCGATAAAAGTTTTACCAAAACTATGATTATTGTTATTTAAGGAAAAAAAAAATTTCGGCATAAACTATTTTCATTAAGAAAATCATCGATAACTTATAACAAAACTTATCAATATTTTAAGAAAATGTTTCATTTTATCGTATATATTTGTGACAAACGTTTTATTATTTTATTCGATTGTCAGTAACTGTTATATCGGCCTCTGCATTGGGGTTTTTGTAGCAGTCTCTGCTTCTGTTGTTTAAATTGCTGCCTTCATTCAATTCATAAAGATTAGAAGTGTGTATGTATGTATGTGTGTCTGTGTGTTTTTCATAAAATTCAATTCAATTGTGGTCGACGCTTGAGTTTTTAGTCCGAATTCATAGTCTATGTGGACCAGAAGGATTTACATTTGTAAGCAGGACTTTTGTTTTCTATTGCAGTTGTAAAGCATTAAAAATCTAGACGTTGTGTGTGAGAGAGAGATAGAGCAACAGCAACAACTGCTTGTAAATGCTGGGCAGTACAAGTATTCTATTCTACACAGCAAATGCTGTTGCTGTTGCTGTTGCTGTTGCTGTTGCAATTGTTCGTTCGTTGTTAACGATTTAACTGCAGCAGTTAAACCACTACAGTTTAGAGAAATAGAAACCCAAAAATCATGATGATAATAAATGTTTAACAAATAAAAATGGACTAATAAACCAGACAATTTAAAGGATTATTTTCACAAAGAATCCGATAATAGACTGAAGCGAATTATGAATCTCTCGCTTAATTTAAACTCTTTAAAGCTTTTGTGGGATATCATAAGGCATTTATTCTCGGTTCTACGCCATATGGTGAAGACTTAAATAGTCTATCAATTATTGCTTGCCTGGCATAGACTTCCACATTTCATTTCATTTCGCTTCGATTTATTTTATTTTTCTACCAGATTTTCATGTCATTCTGTAAAAAATCCAGTGTGCAAAAAAAAATGGGAAAAAATTAATACAATAAAATGCGATAAATAAAGTTGACAAGAAGAAAGTGTAACAGTGTGTAAAATTTACACACTTAACGATACAAAAATCTGACACTATGACGTGCAACTTATTTTTAATGTTTTGCTTCGTTTTCCTCATCTTTCTGTACACACTCTATTTATAACCCAGTGAAGAATCTATAGATAGGAACAAATGGTAGAATTTTAAAGAAAATTTTTAAAAGTTATCGAATTTTCTTTTTTAATAAAAAATCTTAAATTAACGAAATTAAACTTTTTAAAATTAACGAGAATTTTAAAATGAATTCTTTTAAATGTTATCGAAACTTTTTCCAGTTAGATATATAAGTTATCGAATTTGTTTGTATGAATATTCGAAATTAATAATTTGGAAATTAGTTTTATCGAGAATATTTACAAAAGTTATCGATTTTTTTTAATCGTTTTTTTTTTATAAAATATGGTTTTATGTTATCGATATTTTTTTGTGTTTTTCTAAAGTTATCGAAATAAAATATTTTTATGAAATTTTTATACAGTTATCGAAATTAAAAAAGTTTTTAAATATTTTTTTTAGTTATCGAAATTTAAATATTTCAATTTTTATTCCCTGGTTTTTTATAATTTGATTTATCGATATACAATATTTTGTTGTTTTAAATTTCTCTTTATTCACTTGGTTTATATTGTTTGGTTAATAGTTTTTAATGTTTTTGTGTGTATTTTTCTTTCTTTTTTTTTTTTTTTTGTTCATGTTCTTGTTTGTGTTCATTCACACATTGTGTTCGAAATTGTCTGTCCTCGACTTTGTGAATAAATTCCTTCGCTACACTTGTGCGATTTTATACGGTTACAGGGCAAAAGTGTGCTGGCAGGCAGGCAGGCAGAAGATTAAAATCTTTCATAATGTCAGTTTAAAGAGCACAGCAAGCAGCAGGTCATCATCATTTTCAAATAATGACAACGACATTATGCTGCTGCTCGTTGGTTTTTTTTTTTATTCCATTACACGTAATGATGATTAATTTTATCATCATTATAGTGTGTGTGTGTGTGTGCATGCGTATGGTAGGCATTAACGGTGGTAAATATATGAGAGTCAATTATGTCAGGGAAATTATGCCTGTGATCAAAAAAAAGAAAGGATTTAAACTTGGATTACTTATTAATAAAGGATTTTAAAACAAAAATCCTGTTTAATTTGTTTGTCAGCTGGCTGCTGATGAAAATGAAAATATTGGTCAATTGAAATGAAAACATTTTTACAACATACATACGTGTTCGTAGAACTGATTGTTGTTCATGGAAAAATATTTAAAGAAAATAAGTCTCATTAATAAAGTCTCTCATTTCACATCATATGCTTGTAAATCAATCATTTTGTATTTTTTTTTTGTTTTTTTTTTTTGAGGAGAGAGTTTTAAAGGATTAAAATATTTTCCATGTATCATTTATTTAACAATCAATAATTTTCCCTCATATATTTTCCCCAACAATGCATAATTATTTTATTAATCCTTTTAATAATAATTATACGCTATTAAATGAAGAATTAAATGATTTTATGCTTTAATTAATAATAATTGCAGGGATATTGGTTATTGAAAGATTTTCAATGCAGGCGTATGATTAATAATAATTCTCAATGTATACAATTACTGTATTGTTTTGAATTATTTTGTAGCGCACTTTAAGGCGTATGCTTAATATTGAATATAATATTGTGAGTAGAGATATTTAACTGTGTTAGTTTTATCAATAATCCTCCCTTTTTTCTCCTTTACTCTTTTTACTCAAATACAAACACTCTGTTTACATTATTTATTTGTGTTAATGTTTGCTTATGTATTAGTGTTAGCATCTGTCTGAAAACACATGTTAATTAAGTTCCAACATTAACTAAAAGCTTAAATACTTGCATTCTGCAGGTGTGTGTGTGTACGTAAACATTAAAACCATAAGTGTTGACATGCTAAGTACTCATAAAATTTATGCAAACATACATGGATAAACACACACACACACACACACACACACACACATGCTGCTTTTAATAGACACCGGCCGTACACCACACCAAAAGCCTGTTTTTATTACACTCTCTAACACTCATAGCTTCCATGCCTATAGCAATGGCAGCAGATAAACTCTAAACAGCAGCTGAACACAACATACATTCGTACATACATGCATGCATTCCCGTATTCATTGACCATAATGCGTAGACACTAAGTGGAGTCACGTTAAAACAATTATCGGGGTGAAATAACACGAACACAAACTCTCCACTCTTACTCATACTCTAGTCATGATAACGGTTAGGCGCTCTCACACTTGTGTTGTGTTAATAAATATGTAAGCACTGAAATGAAACACATTAAAATAACAAAACAGTTACTTTTCTACGTAATGTTTATTTATTACTTTTCGTTTCTCTCTCTCTCTGCTTCTCTGCCTCTCTCTCCGTTGTTTACATTTAGACATTTTTGTATGTGTTTTAGAATTACACTTTGGGTGTTATTGTTGTTGTTCGAACCTGTTATATTCGTAAATAACAAACGGTTGCTTATACGATCTCCCTTGTTTTTTTCGTTTTAACGAGCAATGAATTTCAATGTTAGTTATTACTCAACAGATGCTTATGGACTTAACAGAAGTCTGTCTCTACTGGTCGATTGTTTACTTTAAAGTTTCTTTTTATAGGATTTTAAGGCGTATGGTAGAATTAGTCAAACGTGCACGAAACGTACGTTTAAATTTGAAACCATGGTTTATCAATTTAAAAAAATTAATAACTTGTAACGCGATACAAAAACACTAAAGTATGGTGGATAATCAGACTCACTTGATTCCACAAAGTTCTTAGCACATTGGTGTCAACTTTCAACCCATTATGGTGAATTTTCCATTTGATTTTGCACCTGCATTCATATAGCAAGGCTAACCATTCACAACGCCTTTGATATGCTGATTAAGAGCTTAAACATTAGGCTTGCAATGTGGATTTTTCGAAAAAAAAAAAAAAATGTTCTTCAGCTTTTAAAGCTTATTTCCCACTTAACAACAAGCAAAACTGTCGCATACGGAGCCCGGAGAACCTAGAAATGATTGTCAGAAAGTCATGGCATTCGGAAAAAGTGCAAGTCTGCTGTTGAACGTGGTCAAGAATTGTCACTGGATCGTATTTTTCATAGATGCCTTTGTAAGTACCGTTACCATTAATTCAGAACTCTTCAGTCGAATGAAGATACGATTATTTAAGTCCTTGCAATTGATAATTATATCAACAAGTCTCGGTCTCGGCCCTTTTTAAAAACAAATTGATTTACTGTGTGCCAAACTTATGCGCCTCGTATTAGTTATTATAATGCATTGTCCAGCAATGACTCCAAAAGCCTAAGCTAAGCGTACTTCTTTAAAGTTTAAACAGACTTTTCGTGCGCTCTCTATCTAGCTTTAGCCAGATTTGCTATGATATTCTTCACTTATTCAAAGCTGTCCATTCGGAGATGGACCAATTGATAACTGCATTAGCAATTATAAGATCACAGGTCTTTAAAAACAATCTCAGTATAGAGAACTTACCATAGAGTTCGCTCTAAAGTTGCCTGTAATATCACTGTGTTTCGGTACTCATATGACCACTCCACTATCAGATTGAGAGAACTGAAACAGCTATGAACCGTTCTTGAGTTCGTAACATTAAAATCCAATGCTTTCCGTTAAATTTTTCTAAATGTGTGTTAAAAATGCTTCAAGTACCCAATTTGTTTGTGGTTTTACTACGATTTTATAGAACATTTTCTCTTAAGTGGGCTTTAATAATTTTTCAAACTGTTATTGGCTCTCTTTTAATCTCAATTTCTTTTTACTCTCTTCATTACATGCAAGAACATTCGTTCTGGTATTTAAACTGTTTTCATAAATAAAATTTAAATAATTTTTTAAATTATTTTTTAAACAAATTGTTTATAAAAAATTGAAAATAAAATTATTTTTAAAAAATAAATAAAGAAGCCTACTTTTATTCTTTTAACCATGAAAATTGCACTTGAATTGCTGCTGTTTTAATGAGTTTCTTAAACGAAATGCTCTTTTATTGCCGAGAGTACAACAAGTGTTTTGTGTTTTGTGCTCCATTAAAGTGCTCTTAAATTCTTACTCGCTCTTATGATTTACGAGTTTCTGTAATTTTTTGTTTTTCGTGCTACTCTCTCTCGTTCTGGCTATTTATTAACCGTTATTTGTTTTGCTAAAGTTGTTCGCCGGCATAAGGACTTTATTTTTCTATAAAAAAAAACCCATGAGTTTGTTTGATGGTGTTAGAGAAGGAGAGTTTTCTACTCATTAGAAAAAAAAAACACTTTTACACACACACACTCTAATATATAAAGACTTTACCAATAAAACTAATACACTAGACATCGTGGTTTGTTGTCGTTTTCTACTTTAAACGAGTTGTTGTTAGTTAAAGGAGTCAAGTATAAATTCTTCTTCTTTTTTTAAATATTGTTGTAGTTGTTGTTATTGTACTTAAACAGTTGTTTGTTATATTGAGGCTGTGTTGTTGTCTTGTATTGTATTGGGGTTCGTGAAGATAATGATGGCAATAATCATCATGATGATGATGATGATGATGATGCTGTGTTTGTGCTTGTGCCTGTTCGATGCTGTGTGTTGTTTTCAATTGCACTCCAATTTCTGTGTAGTCAGTTGCCGCTAAGAACTCAAACCGTACGGTTGTTTTTCGCTTGTTTCGTTCAATTTTTCGCCTTAACATAGTACACATACCTAAACGCACACACTCACACACAGAAACACACTTAATAGTTATATTTTCTCGTACGTGTTATTGTTTGGTGTTGAGAAAAAACAAAAAAACGAAAAGAAAACTTTAACGTGTGTTTTGTTTGGTTTTTTTCTTTCTATCGTCGTCTTCAAATTTACAGTTATTTTTCATGTGTGCGTTTGGTATTTGCCATGACTTTTCTATGCAGTTCCTGTTAATTCCGTTATAATAAAAAAAAGAAGAAGAACCAAAACAAAAACAAGAAAAACGTGTGGTTTTGTTCTTCTGCGGCTGGTTAAATTTGTTTGAAAGGAAATACGCCAGAAAAAAAAAAAGAAAATTTTGGCGCCTCTTTGTCTCGCGAAAGTATTACACAAGACAGCCAAGCCAAGCCAGCCAAACAGTGTTGTGAGAGCAAAAGAAAAACGAGTAAAAGAAAACAGTGTTATTTTTTCGTTGTTGTTGTAGTTTTATTTAAATAAGACTCAAGTTAATAAATACTTTTTGGCTTATTTTAAGTGGGTGCCACGTTATAAAAATAATGTGTGTCTCTTAGCCTGAGTGTCAGTCATTTATTATAAACAAAAACCCAAAAAGAAAGGCAATAAAAACGAAATCGATTATTTGTTCATTTAAACATGCTTAAAAACTAATTCATTTTCACAAAGAGAAAACTACACAATTTCAAATTAAACAACGAAAATTTTGCTGGTAAATAAATTAAAAAAATGGCAATTTTTTTTTCTTTTTAAGAAAACATTTAAAATTATTTGTGTTTTTGTAAAAAGAACAAGTTTTCTTTAGTATTAACGTTGGCGTATAATTAATTTTGATTTCAAAATATTTAATGCAACACAGCGTATAAGTGTTTACACTGCGCTGCTTAAAGGTAAAGGATTTTTTAGGTTTTTTATAAAACCATGAAAAGAAATAAAAATCTTTGATTTCTGTGCAACTTGTATTGCATTAAAACAAGTTTGACCTTGTCAGCTGAGGGTCTCTCCTTTTGACCAAAATTTTGAATACATTTTCCATATTCCACGGCGATATCTCGACTTTAAATTGATAAATGTTGCTTTGCAAATACTTTAACGTTTTATAATTATCCGCCGAGCGGCCTTAAGTAACATCTTAGGGGTCAACTGCTGTTACCACAATTGAAATTTCGTCTTCTGGAAACTTCTGAAACTATGAAAACAAAATCGATCGGTTTGGGGGGCTAATGGCAGTGTCTTATTGGAAATACATACATTCGTTTCAGTGGCTGATTCCAGTTTGCAATCGATCGATCCTTTTGAGGTAGTTTTTAAACTCTTTCTCTAACATTTCAGTCGTTAGCTCGGATGAATATCGGTTTTCAAATACTGTCTTGTTGGAACCACACACTGTTCAGCTTAAAAGTGTCAATTGCAAGAGTTTTCATATGAAAGTCGAGTTTTCATACGAAAGTAAGCTTTAAGTTGATGGGAATGGCCACGGGAAAGAAAAGGTTGACAATAACAAATCAACAGTAACGTTCTAGAAGTTGCCAAATTGAATATAAATGAGGTATAAATAGAGTGAAGAGGAATAACGGTAATTATATAGAGAGCGACGTATAAACAATGTTGTATTGTGTACTGTGAAGTTTAATCTCTATGATGAAAGGATCGTTGTAAACTAAATACTGTTGTTGTTAAATTTAAATATATTTCAAAGGATTTCAAATCCCAGCTCAAATCCCAACTCAAGAGAACTCGAACAAAACGAAATATGAAACATGAATATGAATTTCTTTTGGCGACTTCTTCTGAGCAGTCTTCTGTCAAAAACTCTGGGAGTAAATAAAATTGCTATGAAAAGTTTCTGTTCTGTTTTGTTCGGAGTCGCCGTGGTCGAGTAAGTAGTGTGTTGGCTTATTAGACGTAAAGCCAGGGTTCGGGCCCCAGGCCAGACATCATAACAAAATACAAAAAATATTTCTTCGTTGACTTCCTCTCACCAGATTTCTGGCAAAAAATCTGAGAGTAAATAAAATTGCTTTGAAAAGTTACTCAAAAATCTGTCGTTCGGAGTCGACTTTAAACTGTAGATCCCGCCACTCATGTATAAAATTAACACACACAACAAAAGTGGTGTGGGAAGTTAGGTCCATAATCCTGACTGAAGGATTGTAATGACCAATTAAGTATAAGAAGTGTTATTCAGGTCTGTGGATCATTGTTGTGTACACCCAAACGAAAAGAATACTTATGTTAAAGAAAGTTTGGTGCTTAATCGGGATTTGTCGATTCCACAGTGGTTTAACGATTGCTAATGGCGAATGTATTTTGTTTTTGAATATGCACCTTCATCCATATAAAGTATAACTCACATCTTAATTCATTAACAAATAAAACCATTTGGATGCCCTTTGTAAGTCTAAGTTTTCAGTTTTTCTACATTTAATTACCGCAACTGAATTTGTAAATAGCTGGCCAGAAAAGCGATAAATATTGGAGAGATTTTTTAGATTTTAAGTGAATGTATTTTTTATGCCGCAACGAAAGTCAAACTGCAAAAAAAAGTGGAAAAACAAAACTTTACCATTTAAAATCATTTACAAATGAACAAAAGACAGACGGAATTTTTTTTTTTGGCTTTATTTACAGGATAAAATAGGAAGTAAAACTATCAGACAGAAAACGTAAACTTTTCCATTAGACTCCCTTAAATGAAATATTAGTAAGAGGAGGAAACAAGTAACTTATACATAAGAGCAAGTGAGAGAGAGAGATAGACAGAGAAAAAGAGAGCAAGTTACGGAGAAAATGATTTAACAATTAACACAAAAGGTTTCTTTCAAAATCAACACGAAACTATTTTTTTTCTTCACATTTTTGCACGTTTTACACTTGCAGCACGTAACGTGAATTTAAAAAACTAAAAAAAACGAGAAAAAATTAAAAGGAAATGAATTAAGAAGAAGCTGCACCATTAACCACAATTCCGCCAAACGGATATGATCCACTGTTTCATTGATGAGTTCAAAAATCCACCACTCTCAAGCCATCTCTCTGTCACTCTTGCTCTCTTCATCTTCACCACAAGTTTCAATCATAATTTACTTGGTTTCAATATGTGTGTGTGTTGAGTGCATACGTGTAAGCAAGTAATTTAAACTCAGGATAGCCATATCCATTACCATAACGGTGTTTCTAAACACCATGGATTAGTTTCTCTCTCTCTCTCTCTCTCTCTCTCTCTTTCTCTCTTTTTTTATTTAGTTTTTTAGGGCATAAAAGCGTACAAAAAAAAACCGAATTAAATGGCCGTACTTTTGCTTAAGAGAAATACACAACAAAAAAAAAACTCCATTTTTAGATTGTATTTTTTGCCGCGGATAAAGTAAATGAAATCAATTTACGGATAATGGCACAGTGAACGAAAGTTTTTTTTTGTAATTTTTCCCCATCAACAGTGAATAGCCATGGACAACATAAAATGGATTTAAATTTTATTGCAACAGGATGTGGCAAATGAAACTAAAAGAGCAGAGGCGGATGAAAAAAATAATTTTTTTCTTTGGGGATTTAGAAGATCAAAGGCCATAGAATTGAGTTTAGTAAAGTTTTTGAATCGTTTTAAATAGCTTCGGAGATGTAAGTCCAATCCATTTCCACTGTCTTCTTCCGATTTGGCTTTCTGAAATTATAGTAGTTTAGTGCAATGAAAAGTTTCTCAAAAATCTGTTGTTCGGAATTGACGTTAAACTTTAGGTTTCTCCACTCATGGATTAAATTAACATACGCAACATGAGTGTTGTGAGCGACCTGGTGTGATAAGCTAGGTTGTAATCATTTGTAATCATGTTTAAAGAGTTGTAATGACCAATTACAAATATATACAAAATAAATTAAGTAAGATTTGGTTTTCGATGCAGGTTTCTTTTGTTTTCCCTTAAAGATCTATGCTAGTACATGCAGAGGTTTGTAGGTTCGGGTTTAACAGGATCATAATTTACGATAATTTTATAAAGAAAATAAAAAACAATTTTTGAAAAGTTATCGAAAAACTTATCAAAAAATTATCGTAGAATTAATCGAAAAGTTATCGGAAAAGTTATCAAAGATAAATAAAATAATCTCACTAATTTCTGAAAAGTTATCGAAAAACTTATTAAAAAATTATCGTAAAATTAATCGAAAAGTTATCGGAAAAGTTATCAAAGATAAATAAAATAATCTCAAGTTAATTTCTGAACAGTTATCGAAAAATATCAAAAAATTATCGAAAGTAATCGAAAAAGTTATTAAATCGAAAATGTATCAAAAGTTATCGATAGTTATCCAAATATTATCGAAGATTTTTTAAAGTTTTCTACAGCAAATCTATTACAAAAAATTATCTACAAAAGTTTAAAATTATTGTTAACTATATACGGAAAAAAAATTGGAGTTATCGACAGTTTGTTATAAGAATTCAAAGTTATCGATAACTGTTAGAAGCTATCTATGTAATTTTTCGATGCTTTAAAAGAAAATTACAGTTATCGAATATTTTACATGGAAAATTAAAACTTATCGATACATTTATATATATATACGGAAAAAATTGGAGTTATCGACAGTTTGTTATAAAAATTCAAAGTTATCGATAACTGTTAAAAGTTAAATAAAAATAAGGTGTAATTTTTCGATGCTTTAAAAGAAAATTACAGTTATCGAATATTTTACACAGAAAATGATAACTTATCGATACTTTTATGAAGAAATTTTAAGGTTATCAAATACTTTCTAAAGAAAAATATTAATTATGAATAGAGTTACATTGAAAATTTGTGGTTAATGATAGTTTTAGAGTATTTTTTATAGAATATTTGTGTTATCGATAGTTAAGTATAAAGTTATCGATAATTTTATAAGGAAAATCTATATTATCTGGATAATTGGTTATCGATTGTTTTATATAGAAAAGGTTAAGTTGTCATTGATATTTGTAGAGAATTTCTTGTTATCGATAATTTTATATATAAAATTTGGGGATTTATTTTTTTAAATCTTAATTATAATTTAAGGATGAGGAGAGCTAATTAAATTTTATTACATCCCTTTTTAATTCTATGCCCCTGTGTGGCCATTTTCAATTTTATGCAGTTGCCTTTAAAATCAATTTATCGATAATAGATTTATTTATTTATTTCATGGGTTTTTTTTTTAATTTTTTATTATTTTTTTTTTTTTTTGTTTGGGGTTATAATGAATGGATTGTGTTATTATGGCTGGTGCCTCTAATTTGTGTGTGGCCATTTAAAATGAGAATTATTGAAATTGAACTAAAGCCTCGCAATTATGTATGTATTGCAGTTGCCATGCGACAGCCCGATTTCTCTTCTTTTTTTTTTTAGCTGAAAATGAATTTCTTTTCAAATTGTATATGAAAACGCAGAAATAATTTCCTTAAAATTAAATTTTCTTTTTTGTTTTGTTTGTTTTTGTTTTTATTAATATTATGTTGCCCTTGATGACAGGTTAGTTTCAACATTTAAAAAGAAAAAGAAAATGAAATTGAAAAAAACCGAAATGAACCAAAATTATGGGGAAAATTAAAAACCAGACATTGGCAAACATTTTATTGAAGTTTTTCTTGTTATTTTTGTTGATTTTTTTTTTAATTTTCTTTTTTTTTTCCCGAGATAGTATAAAATAATAACCATGTGTGTGTGTGTATGTGTTGATATATGAAAGTATATGTGCTTGAGAGAGAACATCATCATCATCATCATAAAGAATGAACGAATTTTTTTTCTAGGCTAGAAGGCTAAACAGATTCCAACTATCAAGACCATGTAAAACAGTTCGTAGTTACCAAAAAGCAAGAAATTACCAAAAAAAAAAAAAAAAAAAAACTTCAACTACAACAACTAAAGCACTACCACCAATAACTACAAAATAAAAATTGGTTGCTTTTTATAAGTAGAACAAGGCTTTTACTTTAATATCCATGCAGCCAAACCTCACTTCCCCCTCCTTCCCATACATTTTTTTTTATTTTTTTTTTGCCGCTTCTTTTATTCTTCGTTTATTTTCCAGTTTTTTTTTTGTTTTTGTTTTTGTCTCGATTATGAACGAATTTTAACTGTGAGACACAAACCACAAGAAAAAGGACATTTTTTTCCACTACAATACAGCCCTTTATACGATGTGGTGTGGTTGTTGTTGTTGTTATTGTCGTATTTTGCCGTAGCTTAGCTAAAGAAGGCAAGAAAGAAAACCGTTTAAAAGGGGTTTTAAATAAAGCCGCCGTTATTATTAAACTCTCCTGTCTTTTTTAAAAATGACTATCACAGATTTGAGCATTCTCTTGCTCTTCCCCCAACTCTCTCTCACTCTCTCTTTCTCTCCCTCCTTCAGTATAGTAACGCCTGTACACACACACACACAGTGCAGTGCAGTCCAGTCCAGTCCAGTCCATTGGCTTTTGATTTCAACAAACAAACCCCCCCCCACCCTCCTCCATTGTAATATAAATTTAAAGGATGAAAACATTAATAATTGACCGCTGGGCCTGTGGTTCAGTTATTTGTAAAGGATTTTAAGAAATTGTCCAATAAAAATGGAGGCAGAAGCAAGCAATTTTATTAGAAATTTGTTCAATTTGTTGTTTGTTGTTGTTGTTGTGGATAATTTCTTATTGGGAAACGTAGCAAATTGCTGAACAAGTTAATAAAACAGAATTTTTAAGCATTTTTTTTTTTGTTATCGAAAATTCTTTCTACAGAATTTGTTTTATTAAATAGCGAAGGAGAAATATGCGTATCAGCAATTTACTTAAAGGATTTTGTGCCCACTTAAAATTTTTAATCAATTTTTAACTGTTTTTTATGCATATCGGACATGACGATATGTGGTCTGCAGATAGGCCTTTAAAGGTTCAGTTATGGCAATGTAGTAGTAGTCTGTGACACTAAGAAGACATGTTCCTAATCCCTCATACAGCACTCACGAACGCAGTGATGAAAGCCAAGTCTTCCTGGGCATGCATTACAATGATAAACCATTTAACATGAACGCACTCTACTTGACAAGAAAATTTCCTACGCCTTCTCGTTACCCTCAAGGATTATATTGATCTTAACACTATTGTCGTCCTTCCAGAGGCTGATCACAAAGCGAATACATTTATGAAAGGTTCTCATAGACATTTTCTCCTTAAAGTTCATCTCATCTTGAACATAATTACATCCACGTTAATTTCGCAATACTACCCTGGGGCCCAATTTATCGTTGAATGAAACTTTCAGGCTAACTTCCTCAAACTATGAATTCACCGCCATTTTCGTATACCTTTTCCTAACTGATGGAGTGCAAAACACGATTCTGTAGTGATGGTTAACGGCCTTACAGTGAGCATGACGAAATTCGAAACAAAAGAAAATGGAATGTTTCTATCCTAGAGGAAACCGTTCAAGGAAGTCTTCTGATTTAAAGACAACTGTTAAGAGCAAGAAAGAAGAAAACTGTTGTAATGTCGCCGTAGTCTAATAGGTAGTTTGTTGGCTTATTATACGAGAGGCAGCGGTTCAAATCCCTCGGCACAGAAATATCGAACAAAACGAATTCTAAAAAAAAAATCCTTCGGCAACCTCCTCTCAGCAGTCTTTTGGCAAAAGCTCTGTAAGTAAATCAAATTGCCATGAAAAGTTTCTCAAAAATCTGATCATTCGGACACGATGTTAAACTCGTGCATAAAATTAACACACACAACGTAAATGGTGTGAGAAGCAACGTGGTAATTCTGATTTAAAAGGTTGTAATGATCAATTCAGTAAGTAACTGTGTCTTATGTGCTGCAGGCCTTATCAACAAGCTCTTTGCTATGTTTCTTGTCGCCTCTATTTTCCTTGCCATCTAAATGGAATAACGTACACCGTTAAGTCATCCACTTCCTGAATTGAATCCCATGATAGCCCCTGAATCTAAGTCCCATGTTGAATGTAACTGTTCTTTTTGCTTCCAATGATTTCAATTAAATTTAACAATGCTTCTGTAAAGGCAGGCAGGACAGCAAACGTGCTGAGAGAAATAAATTAACATAACGTTACGTTTTGTTCATGTCTTTCATGAGTTTTGTTTTATTTTAGTGTGTGTAAATTGTCACACACAACTTAATAGAAAGAAAGAAAAAAAAACACAAGAAGCCTTCAATAAATAAAATAAGAAACACCCGACACACATGCATGAAATACTTAAGAATAATCGTACTCGTACTCTTTTTTTACACACTCTCGCTCTCTCTCTCTCCACACAAACAGTTTGTATTGAAAAATAGAAAAACAACGTGTTATAGGCTGTGGCAGCATGTACACGGTTAGACATTAAGAGACCCCTGCAAATATTTCACAAACATTTCGAAACTTAACATTGTAGGCAGCAGACAATAACTAAACTGCTGCCTACCTACACACTCATCTCCTTTGTTTATTGTAACACAACACAGCCGAACAGAGCCGAGGAGTGTGAAATTAATGCAAAACCACACAAACACCGCCACTAATAAAGTGTAGAGGAGTAGTGTAGAGTGGTGTAGGTTGTGTTGTTTGGCTTGACATCAAAGAGTTTTTTTCTCATTTCTTTTTGCTCTTTAATAATCGTCTGTTTTCTTTTTGTTTTTTTTTTTTGTTTTTCAAGCTTCTTTTGTGAACACCGCTAGTATTTATAGTCTCAAGCCGACAGTGACAACATGTTTCCATTTACTTCGGCTCTGGCTTATAAGATTTCGTATTAAATTGCTTAAAAACAAACGAATTTAATAACCATTGCTTGTAACGCAAAAGAGAGAGAGAGAAAGAGACAGTGTGTTGAGAGCGAATAAAACTGAGTTTATTGTGCATCATTTGCATGTAATTGACATTGAGTTTAATTTCAACAACATTTTATATGAATGTGCGTTGTTGTTGTTTTTGTTTTTCTTTTTGTTTTTGTGTGTTTTTATTGCTTTCAGTTTTTTCTTTCAAGTTACAGGCTGTGTGTGGGTGCACGTATGTATGTGTTTATGGGTATAAGGGAATTAGTAGCTGCTTAGCTTGAGTTCTTAAGTTGTTCTACAAAGAAAAACAAAAACAAAAAATATTGTGTGAGAAAAACGCTTAAAGGCAACAAAACACAATAACAAGTTCTATGTCATAAACACATACATACTCTACACAAACACATACTATAAACGCTGTCACTGTTATACGTACACTTACAAACATATCTTGTGTAGGCACTTAACATTCATGTTAGAAACATCCAGGCTGTGTTTTTTTATTATACAATTTGGGTGTTTGTTGTTGTTTTTGTTCTTATTGTTTCAATTTTTCATGTTTTACTGTGTTACAAAATCTATGAGAGAAGCATTTGTGCGAGTGAGTAACACGCTGTTTTTGGAATGTTTAATACGTTCGGTATGTAAGTGTGTGTCCATTTGTCAAGCATTTAACATCATAGAACCTAATAAAGGGTTAACCATTCATCGATTTCATAAGGAAAATTAAATAAAATGCATATCAAGCTATGAATCGCAGGCTCCTCTGGAATATTTGTAGCAATCGAAAATCTTAAGCGAATTTTCTGAAAATTTTACTTAAATTTTGGACGATATCTCGGCCAATAACTTCATGAATGTTGATTTTCAAATGCCCTAACGTTAGGTGATTACTAGCGTAGGTACGGTTTTTGATGTAAGCTACGAAGAATAAGTCTAATGACATCAAATCGCATGATCTTGGTAGCCAATTGATGTTGCCACAACGTATAATTACTCTTTCGGGAAGTTTATTAAGCAAAAAAGTCAACTTCGGTCGTAGTGTGTAGCTTGTATCATCATACAGTACATAATATTCAGTTTCAGGCAAAAGAGAAGACGGTTATCATACGGCTCTTGTCAGAGATGGTTCCTTCAGCTACATTTTCTTAAGAAAGCCCTGTGACAGTTTCAGACCATTGTATTTAAAAAATACAATGGCTTTTGGCTTTTCCACAATCACATCTAGGTTCTCTGAAACTTATTTACTAGATTTCACCGAATCACAGAATGGAAAGTGAACTTCAGAAGTCAACGAATTTGTTTTAAACTCCAGCTTTGAAAGCCTGTTGCTCTAACGCCAAAAAATCATATCTAAGGTGTTAATAATGATTAGACCGCTTTAATTTCTAGCTTGTGTCAACTTTATGTGAATGAAGTTTGCGAATCGTAATGCAAAACAGGGCTTAATGAACCGTAAGATTGACTCAATTGCTGACAACAATATGGAGTCAATAAATTTTTATTATCCGTTAGAAAATCTTTAACAGAAGCAATATTTTTGACAGGATGTATATTGCGTTGATGAACAGGTCTTACTACATTTGCAAGGCTTCAGCAAACTTTCTAATTTTTTGCTTACATACATACATAATTGGTCATTACAATCCTTTTGTCAGGATTACCACTTAGTTTCTCATGTTTGCTTAGCAAATCGATTAACACGACCATTATCACGTTATTATGCCTGAAAAGTGGCCAGGTGTCAAATTTTTAACTATTTTTTAACCGTTTATCGCTTATTAAACTGTATTTGTAAATGAAGTTTTCGATGAAAGACATTTAACAGCTGACTGCCTTGCCATACAGCAGGATTTTAAATCCGCTAAATGGTTAGCCCTTTACAATTGCCTCTCCTACTCTCTTTCGCTTAGGGAATACTGTTGTTGTATTGTTGTTGTAGAATTTGAATTGTTAATTTGTAAGCAGCATATCTTTGTTGCAAGTATTTTGTTTTTCCCCCTCGGAATTTATTTTTTTTGTATGACTGCGTGAGGAAATGTGCGTATTTTATTAGATTTTTGTTTGCCTACGTTTGTTTATGCATGTTGTAATAAATAAATGAAATCTTTAAATTGATTTTATTTAAATACAAACAAAGAAATTGTAAACAATATTAACAATAAATTTTTTTATTTTATTTTGTTACAAAACAATATTTCCTATCGAATTATTGCAAATTTCTATGTAAATAATACAAAAAATAGTTGAATTATTCAGTGTTTGTCATATAAAATTTCGTTTGCTTAAAATCCTTTTGCATCTTACAAAATGAATGTATGAATGCATTCCTTTAAGTAACTGGCATCTATTTGTATGCGTAATATATTATTGTCGCTATTTTTATTGCTGTTGGTGTTGATATTTTTCACACTTTTATTGTTTTACTCTCCCGCTCTCCCACTCTTACTCTCTCACATTACTTTTCGACTGTAAATTGTATTCGTGTTCGCATCCATACTCGTACATACATATTCGCATTCGTATTGTTTATTGTTACACAAATCGACGGACCAAACAAGAGCAGTAACTGTTCACTGTTATTGTTATGCCTGCTGTTGTTATTGTTGTTGTTGTTGTTATTGTTTTCTTGTATTGTATTCGCGCAATGTCATCCTTGTACATGTTTTATGCTCTTGTTATTGTTATTGCTGTTGTTATTTTTATACACTTGCACACGCACATACTTGCGTGTCACAGAGTCGCAAATATTTCATTTGATGCCCCCGAAGGCAATGATGTGCAAGAGGTTGTGAAGCTGTTTTACTGGCTTAAGTGACTGCTGCTGCTGCTGTTTGACTGAATCTAGAGAAGGTTAATCGTGTGATTTGGTAGATGAGATTAAGAGGAATAGAGAGAGAGAGAGAAAGAAAGAGCGCAAGCAGTGTATCAAGTGATGTAGGATCATAAAAGACGCCTGTTTGCCAGCCCGTTACATGATAATTGATTTGTCACAGCAAAGGTGTTCGTTTTTTTTTTCAAATCTTGATGTTTATTAAAGTCGAGTAAACAGGGAGAAAAGTTGAACATTTTTTAGATGTTTTTTACATGAATTTTTTTGGAATTGTTAACAATTTGTAACACTTTCCTTTTTCTTGAATATAACAGCCACAGAACTTGTAAAAATTGTTAAAAACTGACTACAAAAGTGATGATTCAAAGGTGATTACTTTTCGTGCTTTACTGGGTGATTATTATTCACGTCATAATCGAACTATTAAGCAAGAAACTTGAGAGATTTTAACGCATTCGAAATGCAATTAGAACAGGCTGCAAAAAAACACTTCTTGTAGACAAAGTGTCGCCGATAATCCGACATTGTCGACTCTTAGCAATTGAGTGAATATTACTGCTCATTATGGGGTATTTTACATTTGAATTGGCAACTCTATTCATATAAAGTTCAATCTCATATAACAATTAAAACCCTCGGACCATTCACAACGCCGTAGATATGTTGCTTAGGGTTTTAGAGCGACAGATTTTCAATTTTATTTTGATTTTTCCAATGATTCAGAAGCCAAATGCTCTCTCTTACATTCTAACGAATTTTTCTTCAGCGTTAAAGCTAATTCCCCACTCGGTGGTTACGTCAACAAGTGAAATTGCAGAATATAGGCCTTCAAACTAGACATAGAGACATAGAGACTTCAAACCTCAGGCCTGACAACTCCTTTCTGTAGGTACCGCCACTCATGGATAAAATTAACGCACACACACACTATATGGTTGATGTGAAAGATTAGGTTGTAATCCTGACTAAAGCGTTCTAATGACGAATGACGATGGTTACGTCAACCTCCTGAATTGTCCATTAAATTGAGCAAAATTGAATATTTCAGCGCATTTTGATTTCTAATTTTCGAATATATTTCTTGAAGAACCGTTTTCATCAATTCAGAAATCTAAAGCCGATGATAATCGACTTTTTTTCATCTCTCATTGAAGATTATGTACTAAACAGTGCCACAAGCCTCCCAAAACTATAGAAATTGGCTTTATTGCTTGAGAAACATATACCGAAAGAGAAATTTCATCAGATTATTTTTGTAGGGCTATGTCCAACACATTATAGCATTTGAAAAGCAATATTTGTCGAGTTATTGCGGATATATCGTTTGAAATGTGGAAAAAAGTGATCAAAAACTATCTCAAAAGGTTAGAATGTTGCTCAAATGGGCTGTCCTGACTGGGTTTCATAAAGGGTCCGCCAAATAACGTTTTTTTTTTGAAAATGCTTTAAAAAAACTACTGAATATTTTCTCAAATTTCTTTTATTATTTGAAAGTACAATCCTTCCGGTTAATAAAGGAAAATAAATTCATTCAAATGGCTGCCTCGTCTGGCCATGCAGTAGCCTCTACGATCGGTCCAAATTTTAAGCACATTATCGATTGTGTGCAGCTGTGTTTCACCAATGGCTTCACGAATATTGTCCTTTAAAACGTCAATTGTCTCTGGCTTGAGGGCGTAACACTTATCTTTGACGGCACCCCACAAATAATAGTCCAACGGTGTCAAATCGCAGCTCCGAGGTGGCCAAACGACATCAGCTCTGCGACTGATAATGCGATCTTCAAAAACAGGGCACAAAACATCGAGTGTAGCTTCGGCTGTGTGGCACGTAGCGCCGTCCTGTTGAAACCAAATGTTGCCAATATCCTCCTCTTCAATTTTTGTGAACAAAAATTCGTTCAACATGGCCCGATAACGATCGCCATTGACTGTAACGGCCACTCCTTGCTCATTTTCGAAGAAAAATGGCCTAATTATGCCTCTGGACCAAAATCCGCACCAAAAAGTGACTCGTTTTGGGTGCGTCGGGTTTTCAATGTATGCGTGCGAGTTTTCTGTGCCCCAAATGCGACAATTTTGCTTGTTTACATACCCGCCAAGATCAAAAGGAGCTCATCTGAAAAGATGATTTTTTTTTTTGCCAAAATCGCCATCTTCTGGTGTAGGCTACTGCATGGCCAGCCGAGGCAGCCATTTGAATGAAAATATTTTCCATTATTAACCGGAAGGATTGTACTTTCAAATAAAAAAAAAGAAATTTGAGAAAATATTCAGTAGTTTTTTTTTTAAAGCATTTTCAAAAAAAAAGTTATTTGGCGGACCCTTTACATAAAGGCAAGGGGCAAAGTACAAGCATTGTAATGAAATAAAAATTCCTTGGCAAACATAATTTTCTGTATATTTTCTTTCACTTTGTTTTAAAAATTGATACATAAATAATCCTTTCACTTCCCATTCAAAATCCCCCATCAATAGTTTTAAGTCAGTTTTTTTCACACAGCCCCCCAACCCTCCCAAATGTTTTCTAATAATTTTCCGAAGTGAGTTTTTCACATACCTAATCCAAAATATGCATGTATTCTATGTGTTCAGTGTCTTTTGCAATTGATTTGTAACTTTATTAACCCCTAAAACTATTTGACATTGATATGCGTACACACACACACACACACACACCCTAATACATATTAATGTGCATTGTTATGTGTCTTGATACAAATACTTTCTGTTAAATTCCTTCCATGTTTACATTTACATACTCAAACTCAAACCTCAAACACATGCTCATTCTTGGAAAGTGCATTAGAATGTGGGTAAATATACGCCCCCCCCACTATTGTTAAACAGATCCATACAGAGAAAAACTTATTTCCTCCTGTATTAGTTAAACACAAAAAAGAGAAGAGAAGACAAGAAAAAACCCCTGTTTATTACAGTAAAAAACCAAAATGCATATGCTTATGCATACAGCTACACCTCAAACTCTATTTCTTTCGCTGTGTAACTTTCTCTAACTAATATTATGAAAAATACACACACACACTCACACACTAACATATTCAAAACACTAAGAGTTAAATAGACAGCAGTTGGCTTAATATGTCAGAAAGTTTTTTTTCACTCCCCACACAGGCACATATGTATAAAATAATGCATATTTACTCATACACCAATACACACACAAAGAAGAATGTTTTTTCTTATATTTTTTGGTTTTTTTTAAATTTATTATTTGAGTGACATTCCAACGTATGTATGTATACGTACGTACTCGTGGTAACATATTTTAAAAAGTAAATATGAAAGGGAATGAGTGTGTGTGTGTGTGAGTAAATGTAAATGTAAGAGAATATATTTGCCTATGAAGCAAAGAAGTTTTATTTACATACTCGCGTTTTCCTCTCAACTCTGTTTCTCTTCGTTTTTTTTTGCATAATTTTCAGTCAACTTTTTAACTTTTATTTACTCAATCATATTTGAATGATATTTTGTTAGAAAGAAAACAACGTTGAGATTATTATGCAATTAAGTTTCTAGTGTTTCTTAATTTTTTTTTCTAATTTCCTCACTGCGATGCAATAATTAATGATTCTCTCGAACAGTTTCTTAGCACTCCAGCTAAATACATGGACACAGAAAGAATTGTTTCCAGGCAATGACAGACATAAGTAGACCAAGCACCGTTTTAAGTGAATAAAACTTGACCAAAACCTCTGAAACCTTAACCAAGGAAGTCGCCATAGCTTGGCAGGTGGTAGTAAGAACAATAAAATTAAACTAGGAGAGGAACATACACACAGTTACTAAGTATACATACGGTTAAAAAATTTCTGAAATTTCAAATTTCACCAATCCGTTTTCGTTGAAAATCTTTATAGTTTCTTCGATTTTAAGACGGTCTTTTGCATTGGTTAAAAAATTTCTGAAATTGAACTGAATTGTGGCCCTGCACAGGCTCACAAATGGATACATCCGATTAACAAATTTCATAAATATCTGAACCAATGAAAAAGACCGTCTTAAAATCGACGAAAGATGTCAGACAATTATAAAGCTTTTCAACGAAAACGGATTGGTTAAAAAAATGTCTGCAATTTGTTAACCGTATGTATACTTTTGTGGCTGAGTGTAACTCCTGGAACCTTTCTCGAAACAAGTGGGAAATTCAAGACCGTACACACACGAATCGCATCCCTAGAGTATATGAATTGCAGTTATCGGACAGTATGCCTAACCAAGTTGCTGTAGTCTAGCATGTATTGTGTTTGCTTATTAGATGTGAGGCCACTGTTCAAACCCACATCCCCAACAAAACGAAATTTAAAAAAATACTTCTTCAACGACTTCCTCTCCGCAGATTTCTGGCAAAAACTCTGGGAGTAATAATAAAAATTGCAATGAAAAGTTTCTCAAAAATCTGTCATTCGGAGTCGACTTTAAACTGTAGGTCCCGCCACTCATGTATAAAAATTAACACACACAACAAAAGTAGTGTGAGAAGCTAGGTCGTAATCCTGACTGAAGGGTTGTAATGACCATTTATCTATGTATGTATGTATGCCTAATATATCACATGCAGTAATAGAGTCAAAGTATCCATGATACAGACACTTGTTGGGATGGCTGTAAGCCTGCAAATATAGGCCCTCCCTATAAAGGAATCCGAAATCGGACTATGCCTCCGGGAATAGAACCATCATAGGATCTTTCTAACGAAAATACGTTCTATTAAGGAATTGTATGATCTGGACTAGTGATAATATGGTGAAGCAAAATATCAATTAAAGCAATAACATCCAGGTATACAGGATCAAGGAAATATGAAACATGAACATGAATTTCTTTCGGCGACTTCCTCTGAGCAGTCTTCTGGCAAAAACTCTGAGAGTAAATAAAATTGCCATGAAAAGTTTCTCAAACAATCTGTCGTTCGGAGTTGACTTTAAACTGTAGGTCCCGCCATTTATGTATAAAAATTAATGCACACACCATAAGTGGTGTGAGAAGCTAGGTCGTAATCTTGACTGAAGGGTTGTAATGACCAATTATCTATGTATGCATGTATGTATGCCTATCATATCACATGCAATAATAGAGTGATTTTCTTGGTCAAAGAGATCCATGATACAGTCACCAATGGGGACTTGTTGCCATTACTGATGGCTGTAAACATCGAAATAGAACGCGACCAAATCCAAAATCAGAGTAGGCCTCCCGGAAACACAAACATAATACGATCTTTCAAGCGGTGATACATTCTATTAGGAAATATATGATCTAGGCCGGTGAAAATATGGTAAATTTGACTTCAAATAGGTATTTGAAAGTCATTGACATTTTAAAATGTCAATTAAAGCAATAACATCCAGGGATACGCTGTCAAAGACCACTCTGGACTGTAAGAAGGCGTTCTAGAAGTTAGGTAGGTCGGTAGAAGTGTCTGACTCCTCGATGGAGTCATGAGCGGACACATTTAGGTTGTAGTGGGCACCCAGGTGCCTCTTTCTTCTCCGGCCAAGTGCCGGTCATGTGAAGAACAGTCCAAGAACCATTAGGAGCTTCCACTGAAGCGACTCAGATTGCCAATATCCATACATGACAGTTCATCCAGATCCTGGATGTAGTGGGCACCCAGGTGCCTCTTTCTTCTCCGGCCAAGTGCTGGGCATGTGAAGAACAGTCTCATTCTCCTCCTCATCTCCAGAGCTTCTGCAAGAATCATTTGCAAGTTGTTACTTCAGGAATTTATTTTTCCATTATGTACTTGTATTATCTACAACAAATTTTTTTTTTTTTTCGATAATTATGGTTTTTATTTTCATAAAAAGTTATCGATAACATTTTTTTGATAACAATTTTATTACAAAAATGTTTCCATAAAAATATATTCATTACTCTGTGAATGATTACCACCCTATTGTTGTTTAATTAATCCATTTTATTTTGTTTTATTTTTCTAACGTAATATTTATGACAGGGAACAACTTATCTTATACAACTGTTTTTATTCTATTACAACAACAATAACAATCGTGTTTTTTTTTGTCCCCGACAGCAAAACTAATAACAACAATAACAAAAAAAAAGAGAAAAAAAAATTGTGAATCAGTTTTAAATGAATTGCTGCTCGTATAACGAAGAGTCCATTAATTTGTTTAACAAACAAGTTTTAGAGCGACAATTTAGCAAAGCAATTACCAACACTGTGACAGTTTTATTCTCTTCTATCTCGCACACTATCCCCCTGTCTTCACTCGCACTGTGTTATGGTTGGCAATTTTTTTCTTTTTTATTTTAATACTAACGGGATTATTTTTTATGAAGCTGCCATTACTGTGCCATACATGTGGATGCTATCATCAACACTACACCAACCTACTGATATGCTGTTAATGCATGCACTGGCCACTAGCCTATGTATATACACACATGCACGTACATATGGATGCATTATACATCAAATAGGTTTTTGTATATTTAGAGGAAGTATGCCTGCCAACAGTTTTATATTATTTTGTATGAATTAAAAGTATTTTGGAAATGTTTTTTTTCCTTTTTAAGCCTAAAAATCCGTTTTAATTGTGAAAATATGAAATTTTCTTAAACCTTGGTTGAGCGAAATAAGCCAACTTCCCAATCTTTTTTAAATGTTCGGGTTTTTTTCTGTTGTTGTTGTTGCTGCTGTTGTTTGTGTTCTTTTGTTTCATGTTAATTTCTGTTAAACGGAAGAGATTGTGATTTTTTTCACTTCTTCGTTAATCCCGACATATTTGTAGCCAGCCATGCGAATGTGTATGTGTGTGTGTTTGTTAATGTTCGGGGGTGTTCGTAAGTTTGATTTTTTGCTGTCCTTCATCACAATGTTTCAATTTAACTTTTAATGCCTGGGTTTGGCTCAGCTGTCAAATGATATAAAAACTATTAATTCAACATGATTATTTTATTCATTTTTTTTCTGTCGCTCTCTCTCTCTCTCCCTGGCAGTCTCTCTCTCCTTGTTTGTATGCAAGGAACATACATATGTTTATGTGTTAAATGCCTATATGTGTGGGTTGTGTGTGTACTTTTGTTGAAATTTATATTTCATCAGCGTTATTTATGCAATTGAAAATGTTAATAAATATTATTTGGACACAATAAATAAAGCATGTCTCTCTCTCGCATGTCTACGTCCGTCTGTGTGTGTATGTTAAAATTGAATTAAATTTATTACTCTTTAAACGAAAACACCAATAAAAAAAAATTGATTTTTTTATTTGTCATTTTAATTTGGAAAATATTCGTTTCATTCATTCATTCTTTTTTTATAGGAAATCCTTGTCATCACTCTGTTGACGGATATCCTTAAGAAAAGTGATTTAATTTTCCATTAAAATAAAATGAAAAAGAATAGTTTTTTTTTTATCCCTTCAAAGCCCAAAGTCATGTTCATTTGTTCACTTTACTTACACACTGTGACAGCCCAGCCTTTAAATTAATTTGTGGCTTCAGCAACAGCAACAACAACAACAACAACATTTTAATCAGGGGAAATAAATAATTGCAAACTAACAACTCTCTATAGAGACACTAGTTGTTGCTGTTGTTGTTGTTTAGTTGTTCTTTCACTTTCTTTAATTACAATTTCGAATCCATGTCAAGTAAAAAGTAGCAATGATTACAACAATTTACACTCAAGAAAAAATATTGCGGTAAAAAGGAGCAAATTTATACACACAAACTTAAGCCTTTAGTTATCGATAACTGTTTATATAAAAATTTAAAAATTTTTATATAAAAAATTTAAACATTTTTATATAAAAATTTAAACATTTTTATATAAATATCTAAAAATACAAAATTTTCGCTAACTTTTTATATAAAAGTTATCGATAACTTTTATGAACAAATTGTTTTCGATAATTTTTTGTATAGAAGTTGAAAGTTATAGAGAAATTTTTGTGAACATACTGATAATTTTTTATAAAAAAAATTGAAAGTTATCGACAAAAAAATTCGAAGTTGTCGATGTCTTTTTACAAAAAATTCATTGTCACCGAAACTTTTTATATATTGAAAGTTCCTAATAATTTTTTATAAAAAAAAATTGAAATTTATCTATAAAAAAATTCGAAGTTGTCGATATCTTAAAAAAAAAGATCAATGTCACCGAAAACTTTTTATATATTGAAATTTCTTAATAATTTTTAATAAAAAATATTAAAGTTATCGATAAAAAAAAATTCGAAGTTGTCGATATCTTTTTACAAAAAAAAAATCATGTCACCGAAAATTTTTTATATAAAAATTCAAAATTATTGATAACGTTTTATTAAAAGTATTCAAAGTTATCGTTAATATTGTAGTTATCGATAAATTTATATAAAAAATATCCATAAAAATACAGACAAAATTATTCTTAACATGGTATTGAAAATCTTTTTTTTTTTTTTTGTTCATTTAATATTCCTGCAGATGTTTATTTGGTTTATTGGACTCATTATCATAATCATGATATTCTCTATTCGATTTTTAAACTGATTATCTCTTTAAAACTAAACTAAATATGATGTTTTCGTTTTATTAGTTTTTTTACGTCTTTAAATTGTGCCTCAAAAATTAAAAACAGGAATGCGAGAAAAGCAGCCACAAACTGTGAAAAACAATGAAGAAAGAACAGAACTTTATTACAGTTTAAGGAATCAGATGCGAGAAGAGAAGGGGGATATTGAAGCAAAAGGAAAAGTCAAATTGAAATTGAAAATATTTTTCTTTCAGTTCAATTTTGTCAGGCCAATGCTTTTGTCTTCTTACCACACTTTTTTTTTTTTTTTTTTTTTTTTTTTTTTTTTTTTTTTTGTAACCCACTCCCCTCGCTCTATTTCAAACAAATCGAAGTTAATCTGGCTCAGCTGTGTAGCAAATAGAAACACATTCTTTTGCTCTCTTATTTCTCTTTTCTTTTTTTTTTGCCTCTTTTTGTACCACAACAATAATACCAACGACAATAACAAATATTTTAACAATATGTCTTCTTCTTCTTATTCTTGTGTTTTTGTTCTTGTATTGCTTTTCGATTTTTTTCGTTTTGTTTTGTCATTATTATTAACTTTTGTATTGTTTAAGACCGAAAAACAATCGAAAAATTTGTTACAAAAAGTTGTCTGACAACACACAGACGACAACAACAATTGCAAGTGGGCAGCTGCTACGTGTTGGCAGAGGAGAGACATTTCTTAAAACAGATGGCCGGTAAGGCTACATTGTTGTCGGTCGTCCCCCTGAGTTAAGCAAAAGGATTAGGAACAGGATTGAATTTTCCTAAAGGATAAGATAAATTGAAAATGGCAAGGAAGGCAATAATTAATGAATTATTTAATAGGCATTGTTCCTGTTTAGAATTAATTTCGTTCAAACCAGTTGCGAGAGAGAGAGAGAGCAAAACATGGACAGTTTTTGCTCGAACGTATGATTAATATTTCAAAATTTGCTGAAAATATGACGTATACGCCAATGACATGAAAAATTATTGGCAAATTAATAATAAACATTGAAATATTGTTAGGATTTATCTATTTATTACAGAAAATTTTCGATAATTAAAAATCCACGAGTTATTATTATTTTAAGTTATCGAAAATTACTTGTAGAAAATTCAAAGTTATCGAAAATTTTCTATAGAAAATTCAAAGTTATCGAAAATTTTCTATAGAAAATTCAAAGTTATCGAAAATTTTCTATAGAAAATTCAAAATTATCGAAAATTTTCTATAGAAAATTCAAAATTATCGAAAATTTTCTATAGAAAATTCAAAATTATCGAAAATTTTCTATAGAAAATTCAAAATTATCGAAAATTTTCTATAGAAAATTCAGTTATCGAAAATTTTCTATTGAAAATTCATAGTTAATGAAAATTCAAAGTTATTGAAAATTTTCTATAGAAAATTCTGATATTGAAATTGTTCTACAGAAAATTCTATTATTGAAAATTTTCTACAGAAAATTCTGTTATTGAAAATTTTCTGTAGAAAATTCAATGTTATCGAAAATTTTCTGTAGAAAATTCAATGTTATCGAAAATTTTCTATAGAAAATTCAATGTTATCGAACATTTTCTATAGAAAATTCAAAGTTATCGAAAATTGTCTATAGAAAATTCAAAGTTATCGAAATTGTTCTATAGAAAATTCAAAGTTATTTAAAATTTTCTACAAAAAACTCAAAGTTATCGAAAATTTTCTATAGAAAATTCAAAGTTATCGAAAATTTTCTATAAAGAAACTAAATGATAATTATAAGCTATCGACAGAGTTGTATAAAAATTATTTCTTATGGAAAATATACTGCGAAAAAAAGGTTATCGAAAATATTCTGCAAAAGAATAAAAGTTGTCGAGTATATTGTATAAAATTTATTAGAAATTATCGAAAATTTTCTGTAATAAATAATTCTGTGAATGTTAAAAGTTATCGAAAAAAAAATTCATTAAAAGTAATAGTTATCGAAAATAGTCTGTTTAAAAATAAAAATTATTGAAGGAATCTCATAAATTTAAAAATGATCGAAAAATAAAAATGATCAATATTTTGTAGGAAAAAAAGACTATCGAAAAACCTTTTTATAGAAAATTAAAAGTTATTGATCCTTTCATACAGTGTTTTTGAAGTCACTTTTTTAATAATTCAAAAAAGACTTTAAAACTTTAAGTTATCGAAATTTAAATCTGTAATTAAATTAATTTTAAACACTCTAACATTTTTATAAACGCTTAAATACCCACCTTCTTTACATGATTATCCATGTAAATGGCTGGATATTTAAAAAACTACTACTACTACAACAACAACAACGCCAACAATTTCAATTGAAAACATTGTTAAGCACAAGAGCAATTTTCATTAATACGATTTCCGAAAGCAAGTGTGTGTGTTGTTGTTGGTTTTATTGTGTGTGTAATTTAATATAATTTTCTCTCTTTAATTTTCAACAGAAATAGAAAGAAAACACAACGACAAAAACCGGTTTTATTTAATTTCATTACAAACAAAAACAGCGTGTCATAAAAAAGTTTTTATGCCTCTCACCCCCACACTCACGCTCTTTCGTTCGCTGTTGCTGGCACTGGCACTGGCACTGGGCTCTATTGTTGTATTATTTTGGTTTTTGTGTTTTATGTTTTAGTTGTTATTGTGGCTTTTTGTTGTGGTTGTTGCTGTTGCTGTTGCTATAGTTTTTTATTTGTCCAATATGAAATGCTCATTTTTAGCTCGTTAGTGAGTGCCGTTAGTTAGCACATGATTATGAAAATGATAATGACATAATGATGAGCAACAGAGGGTGTGAGAGTGAGAGAGAGAGCGAGAGAATGGGATTCTATTACTTTTTTGTGTGTGTCTGTTTGTGTGTTTTTTTTAATGTGATGTAATAGTGAATCAACACAAATTTGCACATTTAAACACAAGTACACACACACACATACTCTAGCAAAAGGCACATACATTTTACTCTCAGTTTCTTTTGTTTTCTTTTTTATGTTTCAACACACTACAATTGCACACGTAAATTTAAAATATAAAGGGCAGTAGCGTAACACTAAACCGAACAGTTTCGTTGTAAATAAAACATATTTTTTAAGGTTTCTCTTCGTATTTTACTGTTACTTTTGCGAATAATAGTGTAAGTGAGCGAGTCCTTTAATGGTTTTGTACGTAGATTTAGAACAGGATTTTATTCATATTGTCGTGTAGGTGTTAAAAAAAATGTTTTTTTAATATTCCATACTGTATGTATATACGGTTATATAAAAAACATCTCTACACAACGAATAATAAAAACAAAAGCCATCCTGTGTCTGTGTGTGTGTGTACAAAAGAGAACAATTTTTATTTTTGGCAATTTTGTAAGAAAAATTACACAGATTTTATGTAATACGCCTAAAAGTGGACTATAAATTTACAAATTGAAAATGTAAACGAAAAAAAGAAACTGAAAATGAAAATGTTTTATTATGATTGATTTTAATTTGAATAATGGCCTGCTGCTGCTGTTTTTCTTATTGTAAGCACGAAAAATTAATTTAAAATACCGGATATTTAATGGAAATGAGTGGCTAACGGAAATAAGTGGCCAGAATTATTTATATTTTTATTAATATTTATATTTCACTTCGTAATTAAAAGCCGGAAAAGATTGGAATTAGAAAAGTATGCTTTTTCTAAAAGATTAAAAAGCTTAAACATAAGGAAAACAAAAATAGGAAAATTTGAAATTAAAACGTATGTATTTTTCAAAACTTTTCATTCCTTTTCGTTCTTTTTAATTAACATAGTTTCTTGAAAAAATTTTTGTTATGCTATTTGTTATCGAAAATTTCCTAAAGAAAATTTGTTATCGAAAATTTCCCAAAGAAAATTTGTTATCGCGAATTTCCTAAAGAAAATTTGTTATCGCGAATTTCCTAAAGAAAATTTGTTATCGCGAATTTCCTACAGAAAATTTGTTATCGAAAATGTCCTATAGAAAATTTGTTATCGAAAATTTCCTATAGAAAATTTGTTATCGAAAATTTCCTATAGAAAATTTGTCATCGAAAATTTGTTATTGAAAATTTCCTATAGAAAATTTGTTATTGAAAATTTCCTATAGAAAATTTGTTATTGAAAATTTCCTATAGAAAATTTGTTATTGAAAATTTCCTATAGAAAATTTGTTATCGAAAATTTCCTATAGAAAATTTGTTATCGAAAATTTCCTATAGAAAATATGTTATCGAAAATTTCCTATAGAAAATATGTTATCGAAAATTTCCTATAGAAAATTTGTTATCGAAAATTTCCTATAGAAAATTTGTTATCGAAAATTTCCTATAGAAAATTTGTTATCGAAAATTTCCTATAGAAAATTTGTTATCGAAAATTTCCTATAGAAAATTTGTTATCGAAAATTTCCTATAGAAAATTTGTTATCGGAAATGTCTTTCTATTTAATTTTAAATCGATCATTTGAAAATTTTCCCAAAGCATTAAGTATAATTTTGTTATTCACTGTACTTTCATGAAATTTTGGGTGAAAAGATCGATGGCCTTATCAATTATTTAATCAATCCAAAAGTCATACACTTAATTCAAGGTCATTGGCTACTGCTCTTTTACTATTTTTCTCTCTCTTCCTTTGTGTGTTTCATTCGAAATTGATTTCCGCTTGACATGAACCAGTTAATCTGCTTGTGTCTCAATAAGCCGATAATTTTTTTCACTTTCCCTTAAAAAAAAAAAGACGATGAGCATGACTTGTCTTTTGGGTGTCTTAACAAAGATAGTCAAGTGAATCAGAATGGATTGACCAACATATGGCCTTAATTGCCTTCAGTCATAAATAAATTGTTAAACGGTTTAACAGACCCTTTTGGATGGACATTTGCTACAGAGACAGACAGAAGAGATATCAATTCAATTACGATAATAAAATAATCAAAGAAAAATTAAAAAAAAAACTGGAAGAAACTGTTGAAATTTGTCCATGAAAATTAAATGAAAATCTTTTTAAATTTCTTTTAAAAAACAAAAAAACAACTTCTCCAAAAAATTTATCAAAAAAATCTTCAAACGGAAAGACTGACTCGTATACATTGCAAGCCAGCATACGGAAGTCACTCACCCACTTCCTTTGCATGTCTTTTTCTCTTTCCTTTCTTTCACATGTGCATTTTGCATTTTGCATTTGACCATTTTTATACTTTGATTGGCATTATTAGTTAAAGAAATAGAAAAAGGCATACGGGCTAAAGAAAAGGAATAGACGGCGGCTTGGCTTTAAAAGGGGATAAAGGACGTGTCTGACAGGCAAAACAGCCAGCCAGCCAACACCACCACCTACACAGGCACAAGCACTAGCACAGGCATATCAAAGCATTGACTGGCTTGACTGCAAATATGTTTTTGGTATGAACAAATGAATGAATGAATGAAATCCATAGAATTTCAATCAGAAAACATTTTAGAATTTAAAATAAAAGAGCGAGAAAACAAGCCTTTGCTCTGCCTCACTCACACATTCTCCCCACCCCCATACTCACTCACACATTCTCCTCATCCATACTCACTCACTCGTCACTGTAACAAATACAATTTATAAAAGCAATAGAAAAAAGGGAGATAGCGAGAGAGAGAGAGAGAAAAAAACCCATCAAAAAAGGAAATTATTTCTTTAAATGCTAAAATGAAAAAGAAAAATTGTTTAGAGCGACTGAGAATGGCAGCAAGAGAGTGCACGGAGAGGAAGAGAGAGAGAGCGAGTGTATGCGAATCATAGAATAAATGCAACACTTATTGATAAAGGGCCATTGAAATATATTTTAAAATAAATAAATAGAAAAGAGAGAGAGAGAGAGAGAGAGGGAGAGAAAAAAATTAAATTTATTTCAATATTGGCTGCAAATAATAGAATTCTTTTCGTCTTTTATTAGACCATCTTTTTCCCCGTTTCTCCCTGTCTTTCTCTCTCTCTCTCTCTCTCTCTCTCTCTCTCTCTCTCTGCTATCCGTTTCCCTAATAAATTGCAATAGAGAGATGCAAATGAAATCAAAAAGAAATTCCTTTTATAATCCAATAATGCTGAATTTTTTTTACCCTAAAAAATAAAATTGAAAAGAGAATGAGAAAATAATCCTTAAACTTATCGATATTGTAGTGAATTTATATTCGATATTTATTTTCGATAACTAATTTTCCCATAGAAAATTTTCGATAACTAATTTTCTAAATGAAAATTTTCGATAACTAATTTTCTTATAGAAAATTTTCGATAACTAATTTTCTTAATGAAAATTTTTGATAACTAATTTTCTTAATGAAAATTTTTGATAACTAATTTTCCTATAGAAAATTTTCGATAACTATTTTTCTAAATGAAAATTTTCGATAACTACTTTTCCTATAGAAAATATTCGATAACTATTTTTCTTATAGAAAATTTTCGATAACTAATTTTCTTAATGAAAATTTTTGTAACTAATTTTCTTAATGAAAATTTTTGATAACTAATTTTCCTATAGAAAATTTTCGATAACTAATTTTCTCAATGAAAATTTGCGATAACTAATTTTCTTAATGAAAATCTTCGATGACTAATTTTCTTAATGAAAATTTTCGATAACTAATTTTCCTATAGAAAATATTCTCATAACTAACTTTCTTATAGAAAATTTTCGATAACCAATTTTCTCAATGAAAATTTTCGATAACTAATTTTTTTAATGAAAATTTTCGATAACTTTGAATTTTTGGATGCAAAATATGAGAAAAATTTTAATTATTTAATGAACAAACATTCCCTCATGCATATTATTAACTAAATAATTCTGTAGTCTTTGTGGCTTCGAATTGTGACATTGAAAAGAATATTTTTCTACTGAAAATATTTTTTAAACCAAAAAAAAAAATATATCTTTCGCCTTTACAAACCTGTGCTATAAGTTCTATGCACCTGCTAAATGGGCGTAGGGTGCTTAAAGAAAATATATATTGAAAAATTCTTGTGAGAAAGGAATACAAATATTTATTAAGTTTTCGTTTTTTTACTCTTTTTTCTAATATTCTGTTGCTTTTTTTAAATGTTAACAAATGGTGGGTCGCAGCGTAACGAACGAAAAAGAAATTTGAATGCTAAAAAAGCGGAAAAATATATAAAGAGCGTAGGGGAGTTAAAAAATTAACGGTAAATAGGGTTTTAAACAAAAAAAAAAGCTTTAAAATTTTGTTTGCAAAAATGTTGCTTACTTCAGGGGATTCTTACCATGTTTATTATTTTTCTAGGTTTTGTTTTGTTTTCTTTCTCTAGAGAAAATATTTATTTTCATAATCCCATAAATAAATTAATAATTGTATTTGAATTTTTAAATATTTTAAGCTGCTTTAAGCTTTAAAGTTGTTTTTGTTTACACAAATTTAAATTGTTTGAGATTTTCTATTTGCATTGCCTACTTTTAGGTAAGCATATTACAATTTTAATCCTTTTTATGTAAAAATTTTAACGAAGAAAAAAGAATATTTTTTAATGGAACTTTTTTAATGCCTCTGTGCTAGTAGCAGTATTTGAAAAATATTTCCAATTAAAAATAAAAATTTAATTATTAAAACAAATTGAGTTAAACTCCCAACCCTGATTCTTCTACTCTACACCATGTACATGCCTATACGCTGATGAATGCTCTTTGAAGTGCCTTTGAAGAGCATAAACATAGTACTGCTGGTGGTGGGAGATTACAATCTCTCTGCTCTTGGCCTTTGATTTTCTTTTACTTCTCTATGCAGGGTAGGGTGGTCTGATGAAGGACTTGATGAAAATAAATTGAATTTTAATGAATTTTAATATAATTAGCAAAATTAGTTTAGAGTTAATCATTAAATGAGTTGCAGCAACACTTCATTGAACATTGAACAGCAAATAACAATGAAATCAAACAACTGAGACTGACAAAAACATATAAAACTGATGGTAAAATGTAAATAAAACAGTGGATACTCGATATAAACAACAATAATTTGAAAAAGTCCATAGAATTGCAATTTACATTGCCGATAACATAGACGATAACATAACAATGATGGTTTTCAATAACTATTGAAATGTATACTTCACTGTTTTCTTTTGTTTCCATAATCATTTTATCATTCATCTCATCATTTAGCTTAACAAGTAACATATTTATTATGATACATTCATAATCCATAATCCATTCATAATCATAAAGATGAGAAAACAAAAAAAAAATAATAGAAAACATGTTTTCATGTTTGCCTTTCATTCACTTTAAGTCTTCATTAATGAATTGAAAACTGTTAAAAGGATAATAAATAAATTAGAAATTCTATGCCTAGAGCAAAACATTTAATAATACAAAACATTTTCGTACAAATTTATCGATATCAGAATATTACATAAAAAAGAAATTAATTGTTAGGAAAAATTTATAAAAAAAATTTAAGTACACAAAAGTTTTAAAGTTTTAAATTTTTAAATAATTTATAACTCAAAAAAAAATCGGTAACTTTTTTCGATAACTATTTTTCTATAGAAAATTTTCGATAACTTTTTCTATTGAAAATTTTCGATAACTTTTTCTCTATAGAAAATTTTCCATAACTATTTTTCTATAGAAAATTTTCGATAACTACATATTTTTCTAATTTTCGATAACTATTTTTCTATAGAAAATTGTCGATAACTATTTTTTTATAGAAAATTTTCGATAACTATTTTACAATGGAAATTTTTGATAACTATTTTTCAATGCAAATTTTTGTTAACTATTCTTCAGTGGAAAATTTTCGATAACCATTTTTCTATAGAAAACATTCGATAACTATTTTTCTGTAGAAAATATTGGAGAAGTATTTTTCTATAGAAAATATTCGAGAACTATTTTTCTATAGAAAATATTCGATAACTATTTTTCTATAGAAAATATTCGATAACTATTTTTCTATAGAAAATATTCGATAACTATTTTTCTATAGAAAATATTCGATAATTATTTTTCTATAGAAAATATTCGATAATTATTTTTCTATAGAAAATATTCGATAATTATTTTTCTATAGAAAATATTCGATAATTATTTTTCTATAGAAAATATTCGATAATTATTTTTCTATAGAAAATATTCGATAATTATTTTTCTAAAGACAATAGCGATAATTATTTTTCTAAAGACAATATGCGATAATTATTTTTCTATAGAAAATATTCGATAACTATTTTTCTTTAGAAAATATTCGATAACTATTTCTGTAGAAACTATTCGATAACTATTTTTCTATAGAAAATATTCGATAACTATTTTTCTATAGAAAATATTCGATAACAATTTTTCTATAGAAAATATTCGATAACGATTTTTCTATAGAAAATATTCGATAACAATTTTTCTATAGAAAATATTCGATAACAATTTTTCTATAGAAAATATTTGATAACTATTTTTCTATAGAAAATTTTCGATAACAAAAACCTTCTTTTGAAGATTTTTAATAACTTTCAATTTTTTAATACAAAATATGAAATAAATTTGAATTATTTAAGGAACAAACACTTCCCTCATGCATATTATTAAGGAAAGCATTTCATTTGATATGGGATTTTAAACATTAAAGTATTAAGACGCGTATGCTAAAAGGCAAATGTGTTGACAAATGAATAGAAAAGAAAAAGAAAGGAAAGAAAAGTTTTGTACGTAGACCCTTATCATAACGGAATTAAAAAAGGTTAAAAAATTAATTCCTTTTAATACGAAACTTGGATGTTTTGAAAACCAAAGAAGACTAATTTTTTCCCCCGTTTCTATTTACATTTCTATTGCCACATCTATTTCTATTAATAATATAAAGAAGAAAGATTATGAAACTTAAACGCTGTCTTTATTTTATCAGCAGGAAGAAAAACGTCTCACAGAAATTTTTCAACAGAAAAGTTTTCTTTTCGAAATCCTACAGAGTCGAACAATAGCAACAAAAATATACAAAAAAAAAGAGAGAGCAAGAGAATAGAACGGATAAAGAGATGGGGGAAAAAGGTTGTAACAAATAAAGAGGAAAATATGAGTAGATTTTGATAAGAGCATTTGCAAGTAGAATGCGAACAAAAAACAAATAAAAGCATATGAAACCACTAAAAGAAGATTTATGACAACACTGTTGTTGTTGTTGTTCAACCAAACTTTTGCTTCAACAAAATGTAACAAAAAAAAAATGGTACCCAAAAGAAACAACAGTAAAAAGTGCAAAAAAAATATAGGAGAGATGGAAAGGGAGAAGAAAAACACCTCACACACACACAAGAAGATTTATTTGCAAATAAACAAACATTCTCTCGCAAGTAATATGAAACCACCACATACGCTCATATGAAAACATTCTTCAATTCTCAGTTTGTCTTTGTTGTTGCTGTTGTTGTTCTTGGTGTTTTTTTTTTTTTTTTTTTTATTATAAAAGTTACTGTTATACTACTTATGAGTAACTGCTAGAGACAGGAAGGCAGAGAGAGAGATGAGTGGAAGTAATACGTTTAAGACCAACAATTACACCGACAAACAGATACAGTTACACATGCAGGGCAGACCAGGCAAATAAAGAAACCAAAACAAACAATCATTTGTGTAGCAAATAATGTGAGAGAGCCCTTTACACTCACACTCGTAGAGTGTTAGTAAAGTAAGGAAATTATTAGAGAAACATTTGAAGTCATTAAAAATGTTTCAACGAAACGAAACGATATTTATGTTCTTAGGATAACAAACTGTTATTAATACAGAATTAATTTACTGCCTAATACGACACTAAACTAAGCACATTATAAGAGATTTATAATATATATATACACACACACACACACACACTTAATCATATTTATATACACGTGTATGTACGTAATTAAGAAACTACTAAGAAATGTGAATAGTTGTGGAATAAGAGAGTTATGACTAGTTTACCGCAACACGCCCTTTAGTTGTTAAAGTTTTTTCTTTTTATTTTTGCCTTTATAAATAATCGAAAATTTTATTTACTTATCTTTTTTATTATTGAGTGGTAGCAACATATTGAGATCGTCGATTTAATAAAAATTAAAAATGATACCCATTCAAGTAACCAATTTTGTATTCATAATTAGAAATTTCGAAATTTTCCATTGAAAATACAACGTTATCCGAGTTATCGAAAAATATTAACAGTTGACTCTCATTTTCTTTTTCAATGACTTGAATTTTTTACAGTGAATTTGTCAATGCCTAGAATTTTATTTGTCGATGACTTGTATTTTTTTATCAAAACAAATTTGTCGATGACTTGCATTGTCTTTCTCGCTGACTTGCATAAATATTATATATATTATATATACATAAGAAAAATATTATAAAATATGTATTTCGAATATTTTAGATAAATTGTATTAAAATTTTGTATAGAACATTTAAGTTATCGAAAATTTGCAATATCGTTGCCGATAGTTTTCACACATGTTCTTATAGAAACTTCAAAGTTATTGAAAATTTTCTACAGGAAGTTAAAAGTTATCGAAAATTTTCTATAGAAACTTCATAGTTATTGAAAATTTTCTACAGGAAGTTAAAAGTTATCGAAAATTTTCTATAGAAAGTTAAAAGCTATTGAAAATTATTTTTAGAAAATTAAAAGTTATCGAAAATCTACAAAAAATTTAAACGTATTGAAAATTTTCTATAAAAAAATTAAAGTTATCGAAAATTTTCTATAAAATTTTAAAAGTTATCGAAAATTTTCTATAGAAATTTCATAGTTATCGAAAATTTTCTATAGAAGTTTAAAAGTTATCGAAAATTTTCTATAGAAAGTTAAAAGCTATTGAAAATTATTTTTAGAAAATTGAAAGTTATTGAAAATCTACAAAAAATTTAAACGTATTGAAAATTTTCTATAAAAAAATTAAAGTTATCGAGAATTTTCTATAGAAATTTAAAAGTTATCGAAAATTTTCTATAAAAAATAAAAAGTTATTGCAGTTTATCTCTAGAAAATTAAAAGATATTGATAATTCTCTTTAGACAATCTGAAGTTATCGAAAATTCTTTATAGACAATTTAAAGTTATCGAAAATTTGCAATATCGTTGCCGATAGTTTTCTGTGCCAAACTTATAATTTTCAAACATGTTTTTATAGAAACTTCAAAGTTATTGAAAATTTTCTAAAGGAAGTTAAAAGTTATCGAAAATTTTCTATAGAAAGTTAAAAGCTATTAAAAATTATTTTTAGAAAATTAAAAGTTATCGAAAATATACAGAAAATTTAAACGTATTGAAAATTTTCTATAAAAAAATTAAAGTTATCGAAAATTGTCTATAGAAATTTAAAAGTTATCGAAAACTTTCTATAGAAAGTAAAAAGTTATTGAAATTTATCTGTAGAAAATTAAAAGATATTGATAATCCTTTTTAGACAATTTGAAGTTAATGAAAATTCTTTATAGACAATTTAAAATTATCGAAAATTTTGTTTGGTAGAATCCAAAGTTACCAAAAACTTTTATAAAAAATTTAATGTTTTAGGATCCATTGCAGGTGTTGTTAGCCATAACAGATTTAAAAACAAATTTCAATAAATCATTTTTGATAACTTTAAACACTTATCGACTTTATTTATTGGATATTTTTTTTTTTTACAAAAACACACAAAAGTTTCTTTTGACATTCTATCTGGCTTCAGTAACAATTTTTTTTTCTATTTTACTGCAGCATTTGTGTTTTTTACGCATGAAAAAGAAAAAAAAAACTTTTATTATGATGAAACAATTAAAATAAATAAAAATCAAATTATTAATTAAAAATAAAACAATGATAAACTGTTATTAATTAAAAAAAAAAAACAGTGAGTGCAAGTGGTTATGAAAGTAACGGTTATGTAACGGTAATAAAATGGCACGAAGTTTAAATACGTACTTGAATAAAAATGTTGACAATGAACAGGTGAGTTGAAGAGAAAAAATATTTCTTTACTTCTCTTTTTGGAAAGAGTTTTTAATTTTAATTAAACAATGTTGAGTTTCGTTTTTGGGATTAAATTTCAATATTAAATAAATTTTAAATTGTAATTCATTTCAATTTGTTTGATTTTTATTTGCTTTTAATTAAAAATTGAACTTTTATTTTTAATTTGAATTTAAACAGCACAAGTGGACCTTTATTTCGATTATTGTAATGATTTATAAAGCGTTAACAATAACAGAACTTAGTACAGGCCGCCATAATGGAATTATTGTGTGTTTTCCCACTCAATCGTATATGAACCTGATAATATTGATATTCAATATGATAATGTTTTGTGTACGTACGTAGTTGTTCTTTTGCTCTTGCAATACTCACACTATTGCATTCTCATGTAATTTTATAACTGCATTATAACAACTTATACGACATAATGTATGAGAGCATCTACTACCCACTTATTATGTGTAGGATTTGTACACACACATCAAGCACAAAGAGTGAGTAAAGTGGTAAAGTAAGGAAACCAAGTTCGTGATTTCTTTTTTTTTCTCATTTTTCCTTTAACAATCACGAGAGTTTGTTTTCGTTTTTAACGACTGCATTTATTTGAGAGACAGGGTTCTTGCATGCTTCTACTTATATGTATGTGCACGTGTATTAGACTAAATTTATTTTATATGTTTTTATCTCTTCCGCTCTCTTTCTCTCTTTACCTATTCTACTCTTCTTCTGCTCACACAATGTGTGCTTAGGCTTGTTACAAGTACGTACGTAATATGTACTATTTGTTCCTTAATTTTGTTTTTAAAACAAAAACAATAAAAAGAAGAGAAAAAAATCTTTCTTTAGCCTACTTGGCATAAGACCAAGTACAAAAACAAACTAAATTTAAATAAAAATAATATAATAATATAAAGAAATTTCCTCTCTCTCTCACTCTCTCTCTACCATCACCCCTTCCCCCTCACTTTCTAACTCTCTTGCTGTGATTGTCTTTCGTTTTTTACTCTTGCATATACAAATAAACTTTGACATAAAGTCTCATAAGTCTCTTTACACATGTACATGTAATTCTACTTTGTATGCGATAAGATGCAATAAAAATCACGGAATATAACAAGAAAAAACCCATACACTCTCACCCATACACACAAAAACAAGGAGTAAGACCAAGAGTAAGACAAGGCTACATAGGTGGCAGGGAGGGGGTGCAAGGGGAAATAATTTCATTTCGTTTTTTGGGAATTTTTCATTTACTTTCTCCGTAAGACTTTAATGTGATAAATGCCATGAAAATGAAGTTTGCATTACACAATGTTATTATGGTGGTGTTAGTGGGTGTGGAATATGAAATTGAAAGATAATTTAGAAAATATTGTGTTAGAAAAACAATAAAAAGAAAGCAAAAAGAGAATGAGAATGCGAATGCGAATGAAATGACATTCATTGTCATTTCAGAATATAATTGAAGAAATTTAAAATCCAATTTCAAATTTCTATTAAAAACAAGAGTAAAGAGAAAATACAGTTAGGAAATGAAGCAAGAAAATTAAATATGGCCGCCGAATTTAGGTCTCTTGAGATTTTTTTAAATCGTGTTATATCAGCATGAAGTCGCCGTAATTTAGTAGGCAGTGTGTTGGGTGGTTCAAATCTCGAACAAAGTGAAATCGGCGGTTATCTCTCAGCACTCTTCTGGCAGAAACTCTGCGTGATCAATTACCATGAAAAGTTTCTCAAAAATCTGTTGATCAAAGTCGATTTTAAACTACAGGTCCCGCCGCTTATCGATTAAATTAACACACAATATTTCCGCAAAAGTGGTCAGATGTTTTCCTCCTTGTCCTACTGGTCTCTTTCTCTCTCTATTTCTCCCATCTATCTCCTTCTCTCTCTCTTTCTCTCTATCTCTCTCTCTCTCTCTCTCTCTTCAAAGTGTTGACATTTTGATGATATTCATCACAATAAATGTGATTTCGAATTTCCTACACTGTTCTCCAACTTTCAGTAAACATATCTTTGCACTATGGGCCGTGCTAAATGAAAAGAATTTTTTTAATTTTGTTTAAATTTATTTAAAATGATTTTTATTTCCTGATTGTTTGTTTGTTTCTTTTTGTTTAAGTTGCTAAGCTTTGATTTCCTTCATTTATTTGCTTAGTTTTCAATTTCATTTAAATCCTGTTTGTTTTCTAAAAGCAATAGAACAACAACAACAACAAAAAAAATGAAATCTCATTTCAAATAAAGAAAAAATTTCTTTGTTGTTGTCCTTGTTTGCGATTCCTTTCCTTTCGTTTTCAATGTGTTTAAATATCCCATTTCTGTGATGTAATGGCCTGAAAATGCCGCTTTTATAACGTTTATTTCTTTTACTTGATTATATATTTTTGTGTGAAATAAACAACAACAATAACAACAACAAATAATAAAAACAAATTGAAATCCGGCACACAGTATTATCCAGCCACACATCACAACATTCTACAAACAGAACAACAGCAGCAAACAATACAACAGTGTAATCTACACAAAGGTAAACAACAACAACAGCAACAGCATGTACATTTTCAACAACAGCACTATCAGTATCAGCATCAACATCAACATCATCTACAACATCAACACCAACATCAACAGCCGCAAATGAGGCCAGAATATGGAGCACAAACACCACAGCAAACAACACATCATCATAGTCAACAGCAGCATCAACAGCATCAACAGCATCATCAACATCAACAGTATCAAAATCTGTCGGGGGTATGGTTGGCCCCTAAGCCAGCATCCACAGTCATGATGATGCCAACGCCGCCAATAACAATGACAACAAGACCAACGACACCCATAATAACGAATAAAGAAATTATTGATGACTTCCAACAACAGCAACAGCCACAGCTGCAAACGAACACTCATCTCTCCTACAATCATCAACCACAACAGCAGCAGCAGCAGCGTATACAGCAGCAACTAGAACAGCAGCATCACCAGCCAACGTCGAATTATTGCTTAAAACGTCTTGATTCTAATACGGCTAATGGCGGCCTTAATAACAACACCCGACTTATTGAGGAGGAACACGATGATATGGAAGCGGGAGATTTTGTTGTCGGCAAAACCTACATTACACCACCCGACATACCCTCACCGCCACCACAACCCTTATTAAGTGATAACAAAAGATTTGTTAGCCACAGTGCTGGTGGTGGTGGTGGTGGTGGTGGTGGTCATAAAAGCTTAACAAATAATGCTGCTTTGCATGCAGCAGCATCTGCTGCAACAACACCGGCTGTGTCTACCTTAACAAAAACACGCTGTCAGTGTAATAAAAATCTTCAATCATATGCAAATCATACACCGTTAGCTCAACATCATCACACACACTGTCATCTACATCATCATCAGCAGCCGCAACAGCAGCAGCAGCCAGCATCGACTTTAATAAACCAAAATCACAATCACAACCACAGTCACAATCACAATCACAGCCAAAACAACGAAGAGTCTTCGGTGATTTTAACAAAAGCTAGCTCAGCATTAAAGTCTCAACATTATCATAATCAACCGCAACAGCAGCAACAAACTCCACATCATCATTCACAGCAACAGCAACAACATCAGCAACAGCAACAATACCATCATCAATATCATCATCGTAAAATGGATGTTTTTGCTGCAGCCGGTATTGATGATGATGACAACGATACAAGTCCAAGTATAAAGGTAAAAAACCGACAACAACAACAACAACAAATGAAATGAAAGTTTTTTCTTCTTCTTACACTTTTTAAATGGCTGTCATTTTTCTTTAAAACCCTGTAAGAAAAAGAAAATCGGCAAAAGTTTCCTGAATTGAATTAAAGAAACAAAAATAAAAAAAATCATAATGACAGCCCAGTGAAAAAGTGTCATCAAGAGAAAAATAAGATACTTTTGGTAATCCTTGATAAAAGTTATTAAAGACATGTTGGAACATGTCACCATATCCCATCAATCATGTAATGGCAGCAGTAATTGGCAAAAGTATATAAAAAATTATATATCATACATAATATGACATCCATTTCATTGCAAAAACTTTAAAGAAAATATTTTAAAAACATTAAAATGATAAAATATGTCATGTCATGTCATGACACCAAACGTATAATGATAATTTGCTTGAAAATATAATAAAAAGTTATAATGACATGTCATGTCATGACATGACTTAAATCTTATATTGATAACATAAGCAAAAATGCTATAAAAATGTATGTGTTAGGTTATGACATGACCCTAAAAAGGTATAACGTGTCAGGTCATGTAATGTGATCAAATTTTTTATTGATAACATTTACAATAATACACTGGAGACCTATTAGCGCTAGTCATGTCATGACATGACTTCAATTTTATATAGAAACATACGAAGAAAACCCTAAAAAGGCATTAAAATGTCTCATGTCGAGATGCCGCAATACTAGCTGATATAGTAAGAAAAAAAACTTTGAACTTACAATGACATGTCATGTCACAACATGTGACATGTACTGTAATGTGTCACGTCATGTCATGACACCAAACGTATAATGATAATTTGTTTGAAAATATAAGAAAAAGTTATAATGACATGTCATGTCATGACATGACTTCAATCTTATATTGATTACATAAGCAAAAATGCTATAAAAATGTATGTGTTACGTCATGGCATGACCCTAAAAAGTATAACGTGTCAGGTCATGTAATGTGATCAAATTTTTTATTGATAACATTGACAATAATACACTGGAGACCTATTAGCGCTAGTCATGTCATTACATGACTCCAATTTTATATAGAAACGTAAGAAGAATACCCTAAAAAGGCGTTAAAATGTCTCTTGTCAAGACATGTCTCAATCGTAACTGATATCGTAAGAAAAAAAACTTTGAACTTACAATGACATGTCATGTCACAACATGTGACATGTACTGTAATGTGTCACGTCATGTCATGACACCAAACGTATAATGATAATTTGTTTGAAAATATAAGAAAAAGTTATAATGACATGTCATGTCATGACATGACTTAAATCTTATATTAAATCTTATATTTATAACATAAGCAAAAATGCTATAAAAATATATGTGTTAGGTCATGACATGACCCTAAAAAGGTATAACGTGTCAGGTCATGTTATGACATCAAATTTTTTATCGATAACATTGACAATAATACACTGGAGGCCTATTAGCGCTAGTTTATATACATTGATAACATTGACAATAATACACTGGAGACCTATTATCGCTAGTCATGTCATGACATGTCTTCAATTTTATATAGAAACATAAGAAGAAAACCCTAAAAAGGCATTAAAATGTCTCATGCCTCAATCCTAACTGATATCATAAGAAAAAAACTTTTAACTTGCAATAACAATGTCATGTCACAACATGACTTCAAGCCCATATCGAAAATATGAGCAAAAATACAATAAACACGTACTGTAATGTGTCACGTCATGACATGACTTCAATCTTATTTTGATAACATTAGCAAAAATACCCTAAAAAGTTCTGAAGCCAATATGACGCCAATTCCTTAATAATAACATTAGCAGAAGTGCCCTATAAAAGTATTATGATGTGTCACATGATGACATGACTGTAATCATACACTGCTAACATAAGCAAAAAAAATACTTGCAAGAGATGTTATATGGTGTCACCTTGCGCTGACCAACTTCCTGCTCTTCCCTGATTTTGGTGAAACTTGGTCAGTACAGGGACTGCGTTCACCCGTGGCATCACAACGGGCCGCTATGCGTGCTCAAGTGAGCTTTGTGAAACCAGAGCTACCATCAGACCTAACCTATATCGAAATTTATTTCTTTTTTTTCATTTTCTTGCATTTTTATATCGAAAAATTTTACTTCTTGGGTTCTTTATTTGTTTTCCTTGCTTTTTTTTCTTCCACCTTGTTTTAGAATTTTTCTTTCGTTAGTAGCCAGGACTTGTTAATCTTTTTGTGTTGGAACCGTAATTTTTCGTGGCCAAAATCAACAATGAAATGTTGACACTTTCTTTGGATGCGATGCATCTTTCTTTATTTTTTTTTTTTTTTGTTGTTTTAGTTTTTGTAATATGATTTCAGAAAGGAAAAAATTCTGTTGGTTTTCTTCTTACACTCAAAAAAAAAAATTTGAAAAATTTTTAAAAAGGCTTGTCTTAATTGTTCACTAAATAGGCCCCTAATTTCTAATCCATAACAGAAAAACTTTTCTAATTCTTTCATGACTTTTTTTAAGTTTTAAAATTTTATTTGAAACAAAAAATTCTTTGAGTGCCTATGGCCAACCACCAGCTAGCTCTGCTATCTGTGACCTGTGTTTCCATTGTTAAACTTTTCATTTTCTGTGTTTTTGTTTAAATAATAAAAACAAAGAATAAAAAATTTACAAACTGAGAGTGTAAATTTGTTGACAATCTGTAAACAAGTTTCTTTTATTAGAACATTTTTAACATTTTCGTTCTTGTTCTTGTTCATCGTAAAACGTCTTATTCTTCAATTTCTTCTTCATTGTTCTTCTCGATTTAATGTGACAGCCATTGTCACCATGTACTTCTTGTACTCGTACTCGTACATTAGACACATGGGGTCGCAAAAGTTTATTGTTGTAACAACAACAACAACAACAACATTATTATGTCACAATTTCATTCACACAGAAAAAAATTTATAAAAAGACAACGATTTGTTAATGACATTATTACACATGCCACATCTCTAATACATTTTTTTCTTCTTTCATTTCTTTACAGGTACGTAGATGCGTTCATTTGTGGTTACTTTTGAAATCTTAAGGAATAGAATAGAATGTAAGTGTTTTTGAAATTAAACTGTTCCATTTTAATTATAATTAAAAAGTTTTTAACAATCTTTCTTTGTATAAAAAATTTATCGAAAGTTATCGAAAATATTTTTTTAAAAATTTATCAATATTATCAATCAGTAGCAAATTTATTACAAATTGTTTGACATTTATCGAAATTTATCACAAATTAATTGGTATTTATCGAAGTTTGTCACAAATTTATCGAATTTTTTTTTTTTTGAAAAATTTATCAAAAAAATTTTCACAGATTTTTTGATATACTATATCGAAATTTATCGAAAACAAATTATCGATCCTAGCATGTTTATGGGGCTAGTTAGATTAACATTTACTTACTAAGTTCAAACTGACTACCGAAATAGTTGTCTGCTGCTCCAGGAGAAGCTTTGTAGGAAGCCAATTGGTTGTTTTGCAGTGCTCTAGACCCTAGAAATAAGTACAGCAGTGAGACCACTTTTTATGGCCTCTAGGACCCTGCAATTAAATTATTTCGTATCAGATACCCATCAAACGAGCAACAGAAAAGCATAATCGGTTGAATTATTGCCAATTTATAGCCAAAAAGTGACCAAGAGTTTAAGCTCCCGTCTTTTACACAAGTCTTCAGGGCCTTTTTGCCGAGTTTTTGAACTCAAAAGAACTTTAAATCGAGGTTTAATTCAATACAAAAAAAGAACGTTTACCATCTCAATTCCACCACCACACAACGCACTTGTTGCTTACGTTTTCTCTCTTTAGAAAAACACTCTGCTCTTAAATTATTAATGCCCCCCATGATTTGTAAATAAACAGAGAGTCTAGGTTTTTTGTTTTATCACGTTGTCTCCAATTTTTCTACTCTAAAACGTGCGCATATTTTATTTATCACTCCCCACTTGTTTTGCTATGGAATTTCGTATTACATTTCTAACCCATTTGGCGCTCTTTTTACTACAGAGAGAAAGAGCGAGAAAAAGTGCAAGCAACCTCAAAATAGAGAGAGAAAATAGAAAAACAAAAACAATAGTATTCTGTAAAAACAAAAACAACTGCATTGTAGTGTTGGCGTCAAGGAAATAAAATGCAAAAGTACTTGTTTTCAGGGAAATAATTTAAATTTAGAAGCAAGAGAAATAAGTTTTCTTCATAAGATTTGTTTAAAAAAAACTTGTTATCGAAAAATTTCTCTATAAAATAGTGTTATCGAACATTTTCTATATAAAAGTTGTTATTGAAAATTTACTCTATAAAAGTTTTGTTATCGAAAATTTTTGATATTAAAAATTGTTATCGAAAATTTTCTGTATCAAAAATTGTTATCGAAAATTATCTGTATCAAAAATTGTTATCGAAAATTTTTTGTATCAAAAATTTTTATCGAAAATTTTCTGTATAAAAATTTTGTTATCGAAAATTTTCTGTATAAAATTTTTGTTATCAAAAAATTTCTCTATAAAATAGTGTTATCGAACATTTTCTATATAAAAGCTTTGTTATTGAAAATTTTGTACTTCAAATTTTGTTATCGAAAAATTTTCCATATAAAATATTGTTATCGAATATTTTCTACATAAAATTTTGTTATCGAAAATTTTCTATATAAAATATTGTTATAGAAAATTTTCTGTATATAATATTGTTATCGAAAATAATTTTTGATACAAAAAATAATCCTTGATTAAATATAAAAAATTATTCCTTTTGAAGGCTCTTATGCTGGGGCTTATTTTCCCTTAACCCATCACTGTTGCTTATAACCCATCACTGATATTAAATTATGTAAATATTGCAAAAGCATTCCGAAAAAACAGTTTCTTTCGTTTATTTATTTTTGGTTTTGGAAAGTTTTGTTACAATTTGTATTTCTTTGCTTATTTGTTTGTGTTTTATTGGTTTTGTTGGTTGGTGTTTGCTTTTTCTATTTGTGTTTTTGAGTTTGGTTTCTCATATTTTTTCTCCACGGTGTTTTTGTTTTTTGTTGTTCATGGGCTTTTTAGTGAATTTTTTTTTACATGTAATAAGTACTTTCGTTTTTTTCTTTGTTTGTTTCTCTCACTCTCTTTTTTTCTCTCAAATATAATGATGTTGTTTGTTTTTGTTTTCGTTTTATTACTGTTTTTGCGTGTGTTTTTGTTTGTGTTTCATTTTTATTTTGGAGCTGTGTGTGGGGCTGTTAGCAATTTTAACTGCTTTAAGGTTTTTTTTCAACATTTAGTTTGCAATCGGTACTCTTACAGAGCAGTTGGATTGCTCTATATTTATTGTTTTAAGTTGTTATAGTTCAAAACGTGTATTTTACATTTAATTTTACGTACCGTTAACGTTGTATAGTTTGTTTACATTTTTTTTACTTACTTTCCATATGTAATGACAACTATTTGCTAACTAAGTACGCGTTGAATTTTGTTTGTGTTTTTTTTATTCCACGGTTTTAATTTGTTCCCTTGAAAATAAAAGCGGGACTTTCGTTTGTTGTTATTTGTGTTATATTTTTAAGTGGTGAATATGTAATTTGGAAAAACAACAACAATTAAGAATGCATGCCGTTATGATTAATTAAAGCAGAAGACGAAAAAAAATCAAAACTCAACTCAGTTGGTTGATACGAAACAAAAGAGTATGTTTGAAAAGCTTAAAATAAATAATAAAATTAAATTTTAAATACTAATTAAATAATAATTTATTATAACACAAATATAACAAATATGGTGGTCAACATTTCATTTTAAGTTATTGTTTTAAACATATTTTTCAGAAAAAAAAAAAAAATTAAAAATTAAGTTTCTTCAAATCCTTAGAGAGAGGTATGCTAAATAGCTTAGTGCGTAAGTGTGTGTATGAGTAATGGAAGTGTGGATGTTTAAATTTTCCTCGAGTGTATACAAAAAGTGTGTCAAGTTCGCTTAGAGCGTTTGTATGCATGTGCGGGGTATTAAATAAACCTCCCAAAGGGTTAAATATTCTTAAAAGAACTTTTTTTGCTCGTTTTTTTTCTTCTTTTGTTTTCTATGGAGAATTACATTCTGTATGTGTATTATTGTTCTTATTATTGCTTGTTGTTGTTTTTAGTTTTTCATGTATTTTTGCACAATTTGTGTGTTTTTGTTTTTTGTTTTCATTTTTTAACATTTTTTTTCTTAAACTCAACTGCTGTTGGCTTTTCTTATGCGCCACATAAAATTTATTGTGGCCAAAGTCAGTGAGCGTCTCTTAAAGAAAAAACAACAACAAAAGTACACAGTGTTTGTGTGTAAATTATGCATTAAAGCCATCAGAAACAAGAAACAAATTTGCGAAAACAACTGATTTTTTTAAATTGTATGCGATATTTTTTTTCGCAGGTTTTTTTTTTTGGTTTCTCGCAATAAAATCTCTACAAAGAATGCAACCAAAAAAAAAATAAAAGAGAAAAAACTGCATTTTTCCATTATTGTATCGTTATTTTATAATGATAAACGTTGCCATAAGTGCCAGCAAAAGAAAATACAGAGAATTTTTAATTAAAATAAATAAAGCCCGTTCATTATTATAAAGATGCGGTATTGAAAGAATATTTTATTTTCTTATGGCTTCTATTTAAAGGTTAGGAATTTTAAAAAACAGCATTATTTATAAAGGTTTTCTATAAAAAAAAAAAACTAAAATCGAAAAATACTGCAATAAAAGTATGTTTCTTATTTATAGAAACGTTGCTAACGGTTTCTGTTAAATAACGGAAGGCCCGCTATTTTGAAACCTTAAGCACACCAATTTTATAGGAAAGAAATCCAGTAGAAAATGCCATTTAAACAATTTTTATTGTTGATTTTCTGTACTTCGGATACCTTCTTTCCGTTAAGGGATATGGAATTAATTGTCAGTAATCATCGCTCCAAGTTTTTTTTTTTTTTCTTTGCTTAACTTCAGTTTCAAATTTTTCCAACTAAGCAGATGATTAATCTATCCAATCGTTGCCTAAAAATAGCGGCATTTGTAAACAGTTTTACTAAATTTTTTTCGCGTATCTCAGGGTCTTAGCCTGGCTTTCACGGGGTTTATAATTGAGTCATGCTTCCTCTGTTTCTACATACATACATACATATATGCTATTATTTGTTATCGAATTTTTTTATAAAATTTTGTTATCGATAACAAATTTGTTATCTATCCTCATGGTTGCTGAACTTCTTAAGGGGAAAGTCACTGCTCACATTGCTGCCACTAAGCAGCAACCATTCGTGTGGACACTCACTGGCTGGGGAGTAGGTTCTAGTTTGAACTTCTTGGTCCATATCCATCGAAACTATTACTTCAGACGTTATGATTTGCAACGCGTCCGTACTTTCGGTCTAACCAGGGGCTGGAACTCGTCTTCTTAGTTTGACAATGCCACTAAATCTGTAACTGATGACATTGTGTGGTGTTTTGATCACATGGATCCCTTATCGATTTCAACTGTCACCAAGATATTGTTTTCTTCATCTCTGCTCTTCAGGATGAGCCTCCTTTTGGGCATTCGATAGAGCCATAATCTGCTCTGTTGTATGCCCCACGCTTCTTTGAAAGGAAGGTAATCCTGATCCCATGAGCACAACGAGAGATCTCCTCCCTTCCACTGAGACAATTTCATCGTTGCCATCTTTAACCAATCGGATGCCTATCTTAGCGTCCTTGGAGTCAACTCAGGTGTGACCCGGATGTAAGCGGATACCCTACACCACTTCACAGATAATTGTGTCTTCTTTGCTTATGAACCTCTGCTGTTTTAGGTGGACTTGGGTTCCTCGGCATTCTTCCTGGCATTTTCCGGAGTTAGTCCTTCTCATCTGAGGAACTATCTAGCACCTACTCCGCTGATTCCTTTACGCAGTAGATTATATACTTTTTTAGGTTGACCAGGAGCTGACATTTTCGGCACTTGCTTAGCATTGTGTTGCCGCACCCTTTCACAAGTCTAACCTCTGGTTTCCTTTTTAATTTTTTGTTTTCTGCAGACACGTTTCTTTCAAATCGGAACTAGGTGCTCAACTATGACAGACTTCCTACACCATGGCAACTACTCTTGGATACGGTCTAGTATTCAAGAAGTTTCGTTATCGACTGGATGTTCCCGAACTGACAGATCCTCAGCATGGGTCGCTTAACACTTTAATCTGTCCCCTCATATAACTTTTAGTTACAGCTGCCTCACTGCCTTTCCGACATGGCAACATCCGTCAGTACAGCTAGCTGATATAAGCCCTCACACCACGACGAGGTGTATAAAAAATTTATTATCGAAAATTTTTTATTGCTTTGTTATCGTTAATGAAAATTTCTATAGACAAGTTTGTTATCGAAAGTTTTCTATACACAATTTTGTTATCGAAATTTTCTATACAGAATTTTGTTATCGAAAGTTTTCTATACAGAATTTTGTTATCGAATTTTTCTAAAGAAAAGTTTCTATAGAAAAGTTTCTAACAGAAAGTTTTCTACACAGAATTTTGTTATCCAAAGTTTTCTATTGAAACATTTGTTATCGAAACTTTTCTATACACAGTTTTGTTATCGAAAGTTTTCTATACAAAATTTTCTTATCGATAATTTTCTATACAAAATTTTGTTATCATTAATTTTCTATAAAAAAATTTGTTATCGATAATTTTCTATACAAAATTTTGTTATCGATAATTTTCTATGTAGTTTTATTTTTTCCTTCAAAAAGTTTTATTATCGAAAATCCTTACTTGTTTCATTTTTCTTAAATTTTTAATCCTTAATTGTCTTTTTTATTTCCCGCCTTAAATTTTTAGATTTTTAAGATTCGTTATGCATTGACTTAAAACTAATAAGATATTGTTATTATTATTGTTGTTGGTGTGGGGTGTTGTTGTTGTTGTTGTTTTCCTTTCAATTATTGAATTTGTAAATATGAATTTCACTTTCAATTGTTCAATAATGTGTACCAGGAATCTCGTGTCTTTATCAACAGTTCAACCATTTAAAGTATCCGTTTCCGAGAAGAATGTGTAACTCTATTCTCCAGTCTGTTGTGTGGGTGTGTGTGTGTGTCTGTTTTGTCTCTTATAGCCGTGTTCTTATGCTTTCTAAAGCGAACTAAGCTCAGCTGCTCTTGAGTCAACAATTTGAAAAATTCAATTGTTTGTCTGGCTATTGTTACAATTCATTACACATACACACACACACACAGCTACTATACACTAAAATCGCATTTAAAGCAAGTAATTCATGCCGTCATTTATACCGTCTGTCATTCATACCCCATCATTCAATTCCTTTATTCATCATTTCGCTTTTATTTGGTTTTTACATCATGGTTAACAAAGTGTTATTGTCCGTTGCCCCCCTCTCCCCTCCTCTTTTTTTTTGTTGCACGCTACCGTTCTTTAAAAACAATTCAAGTGTAAGTAAAAGGAAAGAGAGAGACACAGAGAGAGAGAGGGAAAAACGATTTTTTTTGTGTGCTTTTTTAAATCCCAGTATTTTTTCCCCTATTTTGTATAGAAAATGGCATAAGTACGGGTATGAGTAGCATCCATAGGCTGTCATTTAAATACTCCCTCCCTCCCCAAAATTTTGTTTGTCAATTCGTTTGTATTTCTTGAGCCACTGAATACAAATTGACTGCTTGTGGAGGAGTTGAAATTGGATTTCAGGGAATCTGTTTTCATTTGTTTTTTTTTTTGTGTAGATTTTCTCTGAAACTTTTGTTTAAAGTTTAGCCAAATGAAATTGAAAATGAAATTGGGTTACAATTAAGCTCTTTAGCAAATAACGACTGATACATCGGAGTTGATCACACTTCCCCTCATTTCAACGAGGAAAAATTCCTGGTGCAATGAAAAATTCTTAGTTTTGTTATCGTAGAGAATTGCTACTTTCATTTTCAGTAGAAGAGAAAGAGATTTTTTATTTTCTTTTTTAAATTACTTAAGTTCTGATTCCTTTTATGTTTTTTTTTTTATAAAATTCAACTTATTAAAGTCGCCGTAGACCAGTAGGTAGGGGTTCAAACCACAGAACAGATATTTCGAATAAAACGAAACCTGGAGACCATATTTCTTCGGCCACTTCCTCTAGCTCTGAGAGTAAATAAAAATTGCCAAAAATGTGGTCGTTCGGGGTCCTTATTAAATTGTAGGTCCCGCCACTCTTGGATAAAATTAACACACACACACATTATTGGTGGTGTGAGAAGCTAGGTTGCAAACCTGACTAAAGTCTTTTAATAACCGCTTTACATACAGGAAATGAAACACGTCTGTTTTTGTCATTGCCTAGCTTTCGTGACCTCAAGATTAATGGTTAAAATTTATTAAAAGACAACTGCTTGGTTAGGTTAGGTTAGAGGACGTGTACTTGTCAATTAAAACAAGTACAGTACCCGGAGGTCGTATTGACCCATTGTACAACGTCCTAGTTTCTTACACCACTTATGTTGTGTGTGTTAATTTTTTTATACATGAGTGGTGGGACCTACAGTTTAAAGTCGACTCCAAACGACAAATGTTTGAGAAACTTTTTCATAGCAACTGCTTGTTATCGATATTTTTTTATATAAAATTCTGTGTTATCGAAATTTTCTGTTAAAAATTGTTTGTTATCGAAAATTTTCTAAAAAAAAGTTATTTGATATCGAAAATGTTAATGAAAAAATATATTTGTTATCGAAATTTTTCTTTTCAAAAGAAAAACTATATTCGGTTATCGTTAAAATTGCCTAGCTTTCGTGACCTCAAGGTTAATGGTCAATATTTTCTTCAAGACAATTTCTTGTTATCGATATTTTTTATATATAAAATTCTTTGTTATCGAAATTTTCTGTTAAAAATTGCATGTTATCGAAAATTTTCTATAACAAGTTAGAAGAGTTATCGAAAATGTTAATGAAAAAATTATTTGTTATCGAAATTTTTCTTTTCAAAAAAAAACTATATTCTGTTATCGTTTTAAATTTAAATTAAAAACTTAAAACAAAAACTATACGTATATTGGTAACGTATTCAGAATTTATGACATTGAATTTAATCTGCAATTCTAACCTCAAATAAAATAAAAAACAGCAGAAGGAAAAGAGAAGTTTAATATATTTGGATCAAGTAACCGAAACAAATCATCTAAAAATGGTAGCAGGTGGTGTAAATCATAGCAGAGAGAGAGAGAGAGACAAACATTAGGGCACACATAAACGATAGAACATCGAGAAAAATTACAGTGTCTAACAAAACAAAGAGAAATGAATTAAATGCAGTGAAATTGCTTAGGAAAATATATTTTTAAACTCAAGGTTTTTTAAGCAATAAAATATTTTTTTTTTTTTTTAATTTATCGATTAAACCGATTAAAGCGATAATTTTTTTTTTTTTAATAGAAAAACAAATTTTGAACTATTTTATCTTATCCGGAATCTAAGCTGATAAATAAACTGTTTTAAAAAAAGGTTTTTTTTGGATTTGTTGTCACACTTCTCTTATCGATAACGCCAATCATTTCCGATTAATAAATTTTTTTTCTTTCTTAGTATTTATGAGCAATATTTAGCGCTTTAAGTTTAAAGTTTACACGTTAATTTCTTATAATTTTTTGGAAATTTATGTAGATAAGATTTGAGTTCAAAATAATCGATAACTGATAACAGAAGATTGCAGTTAAGTTTAGAAATTATCTTTGATATGCAATATCATTCTCAAATAGTAAAAACGATGTAGAAAACCGTAAAAACTTTTAATGCTGTGCACTTGAGATCCGGTTTCTCTTGACTTTTCTCTCATACTTGGCTCACAGCACCCTAATGTTTTATTTCTATAACGAGGTGTTCGTTTGGTTGTGTGTATTTGTTTTTCTACCTCTCAACTAAATAGTGTTGATTTGGCTTAAAGGCGTCAACAATAGCAACAGCAACAGCAAAAACCAAATTTTAGTAATTCACACATGTTACATGGGTGGAGAGAGGAGGGGAGGTCTAGAAATTTTTAATACAACAACAACACCAACAGAGCAGAGACTCAACTACGAAATGAAAGATTTTTTTCTTCTTCATTTTGTTTTGCGGTTAAACCGAAATAAGGAAAAATAAGATGGTGGCAGCAGGTGTTGTTTACGAGGAAAACCAAACATGAAAGCAATTGGAGGGAGGGAGAGGCGGAAGAGAACAAATCTAGCAAAACCTAGATGTTGTTGTTGACTTAAACTATAAATAGTAACTGCTTTTAATACTATGGACTATGGAAGAAGATCATCAGCAATAAAAATAAAATCCCATAAACTATTCCAAGTGGCGCAAGTGGTGCCAGTAAATACGCTACTCTTCTAGGGAAACTTTACTGGACTCAAAAACACCAAGTGGTGCCAGTAAATACGCTACTCTTCTATGGAAACTTTACTGGACTACATGCAGATCTTAAGAGTTCAATGTACGGCGCTGGCAATTATCCTCTCCGTATAACAGTTAAGGATGCACGACCTGCTAGATGTTTTCTAAGCAGGAATCATGGGTATTCGCCTCCCTAATTGCCTCTCCTACTTTCATACTTAATAGTGGGTTACGAGAATCCTTTAGTCAGTATTGCAATCTGGCTTCGCAACATCATCTATGTTGTGCATTAACCCGCGTGTAGAATTGATTGTGGTATCCCACCTAAATTTTAATTTTGTTATCGAAAGTTTTCTATAGAAAATTTTGTTATCGAATGTTTTCTATAAAGAATTTTGTTATCGAAACTTTTCTATACAGAATTTTGTTATCGAAAGTTTTCTGTACAGAATTTTGTTATCGAAAGTTTTCTGTACAGAATATTGTTATCGAAAGTTTTATATACAGAATTTTGTTATCGAAAATTTTATATACAGAATTTTGTTATCGAAAGTTTTCTGTACAGAATTTTGTTATCGAAAGTTTTCTGTACAGAATTTTGTTATCGAAAGTTTTATATACAGAATATTGTTATCGAAAGTTTTATATACAGAATTTTGTTATCGAAAGTTTTCTGTACAGAATTTTGTTATCGAAAGTTTTATATACAGAATTTTGTTATCGAAAGTTTTATATACAGAATTTTGTTATCGAAAGTTTTATATACAGAATTTTGTTATCGAAAGTTTTATATACAGAATTTTGTTATCGAAAGTTTTCTGTACAGAATTTTGTTATCGAAAGTTTTATATACAGAATTTTGTTATCGGAAGTTTTCTGTACAGAATTTTGTTATCGAAAGTTTTCTGTACAGAATTTTGTTATCGAAAGTTTTATATACAGAATTTTGTTATCGAAACTTTTCTATACAGAATTTTGTTATCGAAAGTTTTCTGTACAGAATTTTTTTATCGAAAGTTTTCTATACAGAATTTTGTTATCGAAAGGTTCATATACAGAATTTTGTTATCGATAATTTTCTATGCAAAATGTCAGTATTGCAATCTAGCTTCGCAACACCATCCATGTTGTGTGTTAACCCGCATGTAGAACTGATTGTGGTATCCCACCTAAGTGGGACCTCTTCCTTCAAGTGGAAACTTAACCTACAGCCTTGCTTTCTGCATGAGTGCTCCAATTTTTACACTCCCTCACCATAATGTACATTAAATAGTGAGGCTTTTCCGAAAGTTATAGCTTTTCCTATGTCAATTTTGGATTTTTCCAACCACAACAGTGGCAATTTAGCTTTTTGACGTTGCCACGCAGAGTGAAATGGAGCATAAGATCTCGATCAAATTTTAATTTTCATTTAAATTTAAATTTTTCAAATATTCTTTGTTTTTTTTTTTTTTGTATACAAAAGAAAATACAAAACATTTCATAAATATTAGCAAAAAAAAAACAAAGCCACACTTACAGATGCAAATACATACAGAGATAGATTGCCAGGACAGTCACAATATGTGCCCACATTCTATTTAAAATTCTGTTAAAAAAAAAACAAACAAACAACCCCTACAGAGAGAAACAACCTTAAGGACTAGCTTACGAGGTTTTAGTTTTAAAAACTCCTGCCTCCAGGAAAAGGTAACCAGTAGCCATAGTAATTAATTTTTTATTCTCTGATGAAATTTAAATATTTCATTACATTTGTTAACTGGCGGTCAAGTTTTATTCTTTTTTCCCCTTTTTTTTATAATAAAATTTATTTAAAAAAATAAACTCTGCTTCACAACTTATTACACAGAAAATTCAGACACCAAAAACTATAAAAAAAAGTTTTGTGGCGCCAAACGTTTGTTTAAATTATTTTTCTTTCTCTCTCTCTTTTGCATTTTTCTTTTATTTTTTATCACAATAAATTTTTACCATATTTTGCTTGTTTAGCTCATGAAAATGCATTTTATTACTGATGTTGCTTCTCTAACAACAACGCATAGAAAAAAATCCCAACAACTTGCAACAATCCCAACGACTTGTTACAACACAATAAAAAACAGAGAACTACAGCTACACGCAAAAAAGAAAAACTATTAGGCAGGCCAATACGACTGTATGATGGTCCTATAAACTCATCAAGTCCTTCCAAGTTCATTATCTGCCCCAACATTTTCCAGAATCTCTGCTTGAGGCCTTATGTGCAACTAACCAGCGTTAAACAATGGATGTTAATGTGCTAAACAACACCCATGACGTTCAGTTCATTGTGGACTTGCAGAACTTTTTTTTCGTAGAACCTTATCAGCTCTATGGTTTCTATACATTCTTGCGAGCCATAGAGAAACACGGGGATGATGAGCGTTGTATGATAAGTTCGTGCCAATTGAAACCACAATAGCACCTATTGGCGAAAGTAATTCTTTGCTTGTCATCATTTTCGTTGGTAACCAAGGAGCCAAGGTAGATAACATTCTTGAGGCAGGTATTTGTATTTGTAAGGCATTAACAGGGTTGAAGTCACCGTAGTCTAGTAGGTAATGAGAGGAGAGCAGATAGTTCAACATTTCAAACGAAGCAAACCCAAAAACTCTGAAAGTAAAATAAATTTGCCATGAAAAAGTTTTCAAAAATATGTCGTTCGGAATCCACATTAAACAGTAGGACCCAACACTCATGTATTGCACTAACACTCACACAGCATGGGTTGTATGAGAAGCTAGGGTGGTTCTAGGTTTCTGTCTAAAGAGTTGTAAGTTGTTAACAAGATTCCGATCTGCACGTCTTTGCTTGGCGATTACATGTCCTTTCATTTGCTTTGTATGCTTCATTATGATGCTTGACATTGAAACAGAAATTCTATTTTATGAGAGATATTTGTGCTCAAATGTTGCCAACTTCATCTCCAATTCAATATATGTACACCCCCAAGCCAAAATAAATAAAAAATAAAAAAAATTGAAACAGATTCTGTGCCATAAAAATGAAAATTTGAATTTCGAAAAAATAACGTTGAAAAAATAACACACTCACACACATCAACACAAAGAAGAAAACAATCACTGCACAATTCAAACAAACACACACACACAGCACTGCTGCTGCATACAGTAATAAAATGTAATTTTCCTGTTTTACGGCTCTCATTGTCGCTCGCTCTTCATCCCGCTCTCTCTCTCTCGTTTAAGGCTGTAAACATATGTGTATCAGTTTCCATAAACATTTCGTGTATGTGTGTGTATGTGCAAGTGAATCACAGTTTATTTTGGGAATTTTTTTTCCTCTCTCCATCATTATTTTTATTCTCTCGTTTTGTTGCTGTTGTTGAGGAATAAATAAATATTTCATGGTAAATATGGCGGCATTATAAAGCCATATTAACACTCACAGGGCTGATGGGAGACTAATAGGAGACGTACATTTTAGAAAATCAAGTGAGGAAGAGGGGTATGCATTTGCTTTAAATTCATTCCTCATCGAATGACCAAATGACCCTTAAGTATGCGGTGTATTGTGTTGGAACTAGAAAAATAGATTGTGTGAGAGAGAAAAGAGAAAAAAGTGGTCAAAGATGTTAGATTTTTATGCATGTAAGTGACATACAGATAGTGCAGCTTATGCACAAATTCTCTGCACTTATCATCCTTGAATTATTATTTCTTCAACCAAATCAAAGCAAAGTTTCCATTTGAAATTTAGAAAAATGGTAGTCGACCTCAACCAACATGTAACGAAACGTTTCGAAGCTGATAAATAAAATCCTGGGAATGAAAAGAATGTGCAAGAACGTTCACTTAATATTTTCGAGGGTATGAAGTGAGAAGAAGGTACTTCAACAGCCGATATGCCCGTTGATTCTGTCTTAAATTGCTTAAAGCTCTTGGTGAAGCCATGGAAAGCAACAACATCAACTGACAAAGTCAATATCTGATAAGGAGTTCTGTTTTAATTGATTATTACAACCAATCTAGTCAGATTTTTTTTTTTAGAAATTCAAAATATGAATTTACATACAAATTTGGTCCCAGCGTCTCTTAGACATTGTTGGGACAAGTTGGCAAATCTACAACCTAGCTTCTCACACCACCAGTGTTGTGTATGTTAATTTTATCCATAAGTGACGGCATCTGCTGTTTAATGGCAATTTTATTTTATATCAGAGTTTTTGCTGAGAGGATGACGTCGAAAGAAATATATTTTTTCCATATTTCATTTTGTTCCTGAGGACTCTCGTCTAGTAAGCCAACCCCCTACCTACTAGATTTTCATGACTCCACATTATTAAACAAATTTTTATGGTTTTGCCTTTAAAGGGTTAATTTCTCTAAATGTTTTGTGTCTTATTGTTAACAAATGTTTACATTTGTGAAATTATAAAAATTTTAATATCATTTCCTCTCTATCTCTTGCTCTCTATCTCTCTCTTTTTCTCTCCCTGTACGTTCCCTTTACATTTTTTACAATTTTAGCATGTTAAACTGCATTAACAAGCACAAGAACTAGAAAGAATAAAAAAAATTTACACTCAAAATTCTTGTAGACAATATTTCCCCCAAGGCGAAAGAGATACACGCACACCAACACGCTTACACACAGTGAGAGGGAGAGAGAGAGAGAGAGAACAAGAAGGAGAGCAAAAACTAAATTAATTTTTAACAAGTTAATAATTTCATAGATTTTGTAACACACAAAACTTATTTCTTCTACACAGCCAGATAAGTTTGCAAACAGAGTGATAGAGAGAGAGAGAGAGAAGAAGTATTAAAACGACATTAAAAAGTTTTGCCATAAATTAAGCATCATCGGTATTTATACCATATACGTTGTCAATTGGCTATTTGAACTTTTTTAACGATTCATTTTCTTAATGTTAAGAGATCATTTGGGCTTCTTTCTCTCTTCCTCTCTCTCTATCTGTGTCTGTCTCTGTCTAACTAACCTTTGAAAGAAAAGGAAATTTGCATATAAAACCGGTATTTTATGATTTAATTTGTAATTGAAATGCGTAATAAATTTTATTTTAAATTCCCCCGTATGTTTATTTAGGAAATATTAACTTACACATACTAATACATGCACACATGAGTAGTAGAGCTATCCTATTCTATAGAGAGTAAATGAGAAAAAAAAGGAAAAAGAAAAGCAATTCTTTATGGGTTTCCAGTAACATGCTGTTATTGTTTTGGGTAATTTTTGCTCATTTTGTTTGTAATTTTTAAAATATTAAGGCCCTTAATGGGTCCCTTTTTCTTTTAAACAAACAGAAGTAACAGGATTTCTCTCTCTCTCCCCCTGATATAATGTACTCTTTAAACATGTCAGTCACGTCGTCAGTTGCCTCTCCCGTACGTGCTGAGTATTTTTAAATAATTTACGAACGAAATTTCAACACAATCAACTCTCTCTACTCTAACCTCCCCAAAAAAAAAACTGAAAAAAAACCAACAAATTAACATAACCAAAGGTTCTTGGGCAACTCATGTAACAAACTCTGAGTATACATATATGTGTGCCCATAGATGCGCGGGTGTGCGGGTGTGCGTGTATATGTGTAGTTATTTAATGTTGCTGTTGATGATGCGGGAAATCTTTAATAGAAATAAAACCTCAATCATATCTATGCTCTAGCCGACCCTTATTGATGTTCGGGTTTTTAATAGAAACTGTGATTGCCATTGCATTGGTATTGGTGTTGGTGTTGTGTTGATGGTTTTGATTGAAATGTTGTTTCGTTTCGTTTCGTTTCGTTTGTTTATTTGTTTGTATTTGTCTATAAATGGTTATTTAACCAGCCTTTAATATTGTGGATTTATATTGAATATTAACATAATATTGTACCATATGATACCGTTATATGTTCTCTCTCTCTCTCTTTCTCTCTCTCTCTGTGTTAAATATTCAACTTATTTGTCTCTTCTTAAGATCCCTTTATAAAGCAATAGTATGCGAAAAATAAGATTTTAAGAACTTCATTTCTTAATGCCATCACAATGAAAATAAGCTGTTAAAGCTGCTTATATTATCGATAATATATATACGATAACTGTATGCAATACATAATATGCTGATGATAATGTTTATAAAGCAGAAATTTTCAATAAATATTATTGAAATTCTAAACCAAAAGAAATTCAAATAAAAATTGATCTTTTTATTTTTGTAATCGATAACTTATTTAGGTTATTGACACATTTTTATTTTCTAAACATTCGTAATAATAAATAAGTTTTGTTTTTCTAATTTAGCATTTATTCAACTTTTTTTGTTGTAATCGATAACTTTGTTTATTTAATAGAAATTTTCTTTTATTTCTTATGGCAACTTTTTTCTCTATAAAAAAAGAGTATTAATATCACAATTCCAATTTATTGTTGAAAATATTTTTTTAATTTGTTTTTGTAACCGACAACTTATTGTTATGTACTTATCGATAATTAGAAATTGATGCCTATAAAACTTAATATCCCTTGTTGAAAATTATGAAAGGTATTATTAACAAAAAAAAAAACATTTTTTCAATTTGTTTCTATAAGCGAGAATTTATTGCTATAGACTTATCGATAACTCAACTTACAATAAATAAATATTCATAACATTTTCCAAATGTTTGGCTAATCCTTTCAAAAAGAAAAATAACTTTTTAATCGATAACTTATTGTTTAGAATTTATCGATAACTTTAATTGCCAATTCTGTTATCTTCATTTTACTATTTGATGCTATCGATAAATAAAATGAAAATAAATAAACCAGTAACTATCAAAATTTTTAAATATAAAATATGAGAATGATCTATAATTTTTTTAAATTTACTGGTAACTACCAAAAACCATTAAGTATCGATTATTTAACAATAGTTTATAAAATAAAAATCGATAAATTACTGTAATGAAAATTACAGAACGATAGTCGCTGGCTTATTGTTATAAACTTATCGATACTTATTTACTGTCTCTCACAAAATAGAAATAATAATCGATAGATTTGCTATTGCAATTTACGTTATCAACTAATCGATAACTGAAATGAAAATATAAAATTTAAATAAGTATTGAAAAAAAAATTGGCTCATCAATTGAATAAAAATCGTTAACTTAAATGTCTATATAGAAACTTATCGATAAGGTGTTCTTAATAAAAGAAAATGATAAATTCATAACCAATAACTTATTGCAAGCGATTATTCATTATCCCTATTGGAAATCGATAACTTTTATCTGGTATGTAGAGGAGAATAGTTTATATTTCTTTTTTTAACTTTAATTTTCGATTCCACTCCTATTCTTACGAAATCTCTCTTATTTGAACTGTTCTTAGTTCAACAACTGTAAAACTGGTTGCTGATTTCCACTTTTTATGAACAACTCTTTATTTAATAGTCCTGTTATAATTGTTTTTGTATTAGTTCAACATTTTTTTCGATCCCATTATTGTTTAATCCGTTTATTGTTATTGTTCTCTTGTAACAGCAAATGTTCTCCCAAGCTTTGAGTGCGTATGTGTTTTTTTTTCGTTTGTTCTCTTTTTGTTTTGTAGGATCAACCTTGTTTAGTGACAACTCAGTAAGAGAACATGTACAACACGATTTTGTTTTTATTCTTCTTCTTTTCATTTTTTAGTATACAATTCAATGTCGTATGACTCTCAAACACACACACACTCATATGGGTTTAACAGATATTGTATTTGTGATCCTATATGAGTAAACTCTGTTGGTTACACATACATGCATACGCACACAAAAATTATTGTATGCACTCGTATGTATGTTACTCATCCAATACAAGAATTTTTCAATACTTTGGTATAAGCTGAGTATGTTTTTATAATTTGTATACAATTTTTTTGTTGTTGTATTTGCTTATGAATGATTACATTTAAATAAAGTTATAGTTGTAGTTGTTGCTTGTTTTTGCTTTTTATTTATTATTTGTTTTTGTTGTGTGGGTATTGTTTTCTTTTATTTGTTGTTTGTATTTATTTTTAATTCCATTTTAATGTTCTTTTATACTTGAAATTAAACACTTTCTCTTATTCACTCTTATCCATATACAAGCATACACACACACACATGCTTATGTAATTTTTATACACTCACTAATACTTGTATATACCAGCAACTATTCACGCACATGAATTGTTGTTTATACACGTACATATACACTCGTGCTTGGCATATACTGTGTGTTACACACACACTCACACACATACATATTTAAACATGATTTTAAATAATTTAAAATACAAATTGGCAAATTGGTTAAGGCGATTAAAATATTGTAGAAATTTAAGATATTCACATTTAGGTATTTGTGTATTTAAAATATACGAGGATATGTTGAAAAATTTACGGGTTAATGAAATTACTTAGTTTTAAATAATATTTAAAGATATGAAGCATACTTTTAGGTTACACAAAAATCAAAAAATAATCACTTTGGATCAGCCGTAAGATAATTGGCACAATTGCTGAGAACGCCTCTGAATCGATGTATTCAGATTATAGGCCACACTTTCTCTAACAGAAGTTATATTTTCGATCGGGCCTACATTGCGATGATGCCCTGGCCCAAACAAATCTATAACGTTTCCAGTCTTTTTCAAATTTCGTTATAATTTTGCCGATCTGTTGCATAGAGGGACGATTATAACGAACCTAATCACTCTGTTATGCTTAAAAGGTGGCCACATTTGAATCACCACTTTTATATTAAATTTTTTAATATTTTTACGAGTACATAGCTTAACGAACGATCCATAGACCATTGTAAATGGCTTCAGATGAAAGATATTTAAGGCAGCCTTGCCAATTCAATGCTTTTGAAATCAGAGAAATAAGTTTCTCGATATTTGGCCTTAAGAAATGAGTTATTAAGACAGATTTTAATCTTTCTATATAGATTTCTTCAACAGCTGCTATTTAGAACTTAAAAAAAAACTTTTGTAGACATAGTTACGCCCACTTTTCTCTCAGCTTTTCTAAAATGATTTTTTTCATTTTTTTTCTATTTTGGTACAGAAAATGTGTTTAATTTAATAATATCACTTCGATTTTTTATTATTTAAGGATTTTCTGGCCTTTATGAGCGATTTTAGAGCAATGCCACGCCTACTTTTATTGAGTTTTCATTAAAAACCAATTTTCGTTACAATAAGGCTTTAAATCGCTCCGCAGTTACTTATTTTGCAGCAATCGCTTATTAAATACGACTGTTACAAGAAAGCCACGCCTACTTTCGTTTAGTTTTCCTTAAAAACCAATTTTTATTACATTTTTCATTCACAATAAGGCTTTTAATCGCTTTATAATGGCTTGTTTTATAGCAATCGCTAATTAAATACGACTTTTGCAGGAAAGCCATGCCTACTTTCGTTTAGTTTTCCTTAAAAACCAATTTTTGTAACATTTTTCATTCACAATAAGGCTTTAAATCGCTTTATAATGGCTTGTTTTCCAACAATCGCTTATTAACAACGATTTTTACAACCTCTTTAAAGACTTTTGATACAAAGCCACGCCCATTTTTATTTAATATCCACGACCACTTATATTGAGTTTTCCTTGAAAACCAATTTTTTTACATTTTCGAATGGCAACAAGGCTTTAAATCGCGTTACAATGGCTTGTTTTACAGCAATCGCATAATAAATACGACTTTTGCAGGAATGCCACGCCCACTTTCGTTTAGTTTGTATTAAAAACCAATTTTCGTTACAATAAGGCTTTAAATCGCTCCGCAGTTATTTATTTTGCAGCAATCTCTTGTGAAATACCACTTTTGCAATAAAGCCACGCCCACTTTTATTGAGTTTCCCTTAAAAACCAATTTTTATTACATTTTTCATTCACAATAAGGCTTTAAATCGCTTCATAATGGCTTGTTTTGCAGCAAACGCTTATTAACAACGATTTTTACAACCTCTTTAAAGACTTTTGATACAAAACCACGCCCATTTTTAGTTAATATCCTTGCAAATTCAATTTTTGTTCCACTTTTCAAAACACAAAAATGGCTTTAAAATTATAAAATAATCACAGGCTTTGCATTGATATCTTCTTCAGATGTTTAAACACTTTTCATGTGTGTTAGAAGCCTTTTTGGGCCAAAATGGCTAAAGAAAGTCAGTCAAAGCCATTGACAAGCCATTGAAGAGACATAAAAGGCCTTAAGCAGGAGGGGGGGAGGGAGAGAAGGATGATAAGCATACATATGTACATATGTATGTATGTGAAGGAGTAGATTAATTTCAAAAAGAAGAGAAAAACAAAAATAAACAAGAAGTAGGAACATATTGCAGTTTTACTTCTGCTCCATTTATTTTGTTTTAGATTTCATTTGAAAATCTCACAACAAACATTTGGTTGCCTAACTGCCTGACTGACTGCTTGCTTTCTTGCCACATGTATTCGCAAAGAGCAGCAGCAGCAGCATCAGCAGCAAATGATTTAATGGTAACGGATATCACACACAGTTGGGTGCCTAAGAATGGCCATCATTAAATAAAATGTTAAATTCAGTGCGGAATAAAAGAGATTCCACTGTTTCCTTTCATTTTCATTCAATATTCATTGCGATTGATAGCAATGAAGAGAGAGAGATAGAGAGAGAGACATTTGTATGGGCCAAGTTGGAGTAGCATTTGAAATAACGAACAAACTAATGTTGTACGGGCGGGCGGGCATAAGTAGTTTAATTTCTATTTCAAAAGTCTCTTTCATTTCTCTCTCTCTCTCTCTCAATTTTTCTTCCATGCTCTTCAAGTTGAATGCAATGCAGTTGTGTATTGAAATGTAGTATGGCTTGGCTCCTCTGGCTGGCTATTGATATTATCATCATTCACATGCACAAAGAAATTGTACAATCAGGCTCCTCTTAAACATTTTATTGATTTCAGTCTATTGAAGTGAAAATTCTTAGAGGTTGACTGGGAAAATGTGAAGAAAATTTATTGAAAATTAAATCTATTCTACCGTACTCAATCCATATGTGGTTTCCCTATAATGTTCGGAAAAATACCAGAATACTGTTCGGTTTCAGCAAGAATAATAAGCACATAACTTTAATCACGCTTCTAGTACAGTGGTGATCTTATAATTAGAAACGACTTAACAACATGCAGGTTTGTTAATTTGTTTTACAGTTTTCACTCTGTACCTGGAATCAAAGGCTTTGTTTGGAGGACGTCTGACATACGTTTTTCCATCAGATTGGGACAAATTAAACTTAGATTCGTCACTCCAGAGAACTCTGTCCCAAAAGCATCGATTCTAATTATAAGGCCACCTCTGTATGTGTTTTGGGGTTTTATTTTAAAAATGTGCCTTACGTCTACAGTGACCTCTTATAGGTGCACTATTGTGAGGCTATTTTTCAAATCTCCTACCAGAAATCTACTCCTGACTATCTTTCTTTCATTGAATTACTGGTGGCGTCACGGCCACGTCATGATATCTGCATGTAGGACTTGAAGTGATCTAAACAAGGTCTGTTGATGTCTATAATGACTTATCCGAAAATCAATTATTACCATCGCACCCAAATCTTCTATGTATTTAACTGCCGTATTAACACAACTTCTGCCGCTGTAATACTCCGTATATACTTGGCATCCATTAGGTTAGATTAGGTCTGAGTGGTAGCTCTGATTTCACAAAGCTCACTTGAGCACGCATAGCGGCCCGTTGTGATGCCACGGGTGAACGCAGTCCCTGTACTGACCAAGTTCCACCAAACTCAGGGAAGAGAAAGAAGTTGGTCAGCGCAAGGGCCGCACATCAAAAGCACGACTACCCCATACTGGAAAACCAGCCAGAAAGTTTGATTAACGAAGCTATATCCTTGACGTCAATAGATGATAGCTCCGTCAAGCTGACAAGAAATGGAGAGCCAAATAGCCTATATCTACACCTAGCGAGAGACGGGCACTGACAAAAGAAAGTGGATAACAGTCTCCTCTTCCTCAGCGGATCTGCATCCACGGCGGAAATCGTTAAATGGGAGCCTCATTCTCGCCGCCTGTCTTCCCATAACGCAATGACCTGTAAGCACGGCCACTGTGTTTGAGATGACGTCACGACCAAGACCAAGTAATTGGTTGCTACGCCTTCTATCCATCAAGGGCCAGGTGAGTCTAGCTGTGTAGCAGGACTCCTCATTGACCCAGGATAGGTTGGCGTCCCGAGCGAATTTCCGCGCAATGTCCAACTTGGCCGAGGTAAGTGGCATGCCCAGTTCAATTGAAGAGCATTCCGGAAGGAGCGCACCAGCTCTGGCGAGGTCGTCGGCCCTACAGTTTCCCTGAATGTTACTGTGCCCGGGGACCCACACCAGTGAGACACCGGTGATGTGCCCAGAAAGAAGGTCGAGACAGCGGTGACATTCCCTAAAGATCCTAGAGTTGTTCTGGCATCCATTTCAAACGGATTAAAGCTGGATGATTTTCCAAAATCATACGAGTTCACTCGTCCTGTCCAGACGACAGTAAAGGAGGAAGATACCAGCCCCATGCTATGCTGTCTGATGAATTTCGTGTCAGTCTTGTCGCTTATTAAGCAAATCAGGGTTTTAGTCCTCACTAAAAATAAGCCATGGAGTTAACTTCAACAGAGCGTTTAACGCCGTTTTAGGACAGATTTCCATTGCTGGTCTCTGTGTCTTATTCTACTCTATATGAGCTGTTTTCATATACGTTCTGCCTGCCTAAACAATGGTCTCCAATAGGTCTCATTTGCCCTAAACATCACGATATATATTAAATTCAATGCATAAGGCTTGGCATGTAGCTTCAAGAGATACTAGCAAGTCTTCTCCACATTTCTATGGCACGTTTGGCTCTCCATGAAGTGCTCTCTCTGCTCGCACTACTTGGAATATTTCAGACCCATCCATATGCCATTTTTGTGAGTCATCTCATTGCCATTTTGTGTACGCATTTAGGTATTTGTGTATTTAAAATATACGAGGATATGTTGAAAAATTTACAGGTTAATGAAATTGCTTAGTTTTAAATAATATTTAAAGATATGAAGCATACTTTTAGGTTACACAAAAATCAAAAAATAATCACTTTGGATCAGCCGTAAGATAATAGGCTCAATTGCTGAGAACGCCTCAGAATCGACGTATTCAGATTATCGGCCACACTTTCTCTAACAGAAGATATATTTTCGATCGGGCTTACATTACGATGATGCCCTGGCCCAAACAAATCCGTTACGTTTGCAGTCTTTTTCAAATTTTGTTATAATTTTGCCGATCTGTTGCATAGTGGGACGATTATAACGAACCTAATCACTCTGTTATGCTTAGAAGGTGACCACATTTGAATCACCACTTTTTTATTAAATTTTTTAATATTTTTACGTGTACATAGCTTAACAAACGATCCATAGACCATTGTAAATGGCTTCAGATGAAAGATATTTAAGGCAGCCTTGCCAGATCAACGGTTTTGAAACCACTGAAATAGGTTTCTCGATATTTGGTCTTAACAAATGAGTTATTAAGAGAGATTTTAATCTTTCTAAATAGATTTCTTCACACAGCCGCTTCTCTCACCCCTGATCCGAAAGATTGAGTACTTTAGTGATCAGGACTCAAACACTTCTTGAAGTTTTTTTGTACTGACGAGTTACTGCTGCCACCTTGGTTTCCTATCCAAAATGATACGCTTTTACCATATTTGATCTTTTCCCTGGGTGGGAATAAAGGTTTTAAAATAATTTCGTTTTCCTTTAAGAATTTAAGTGTGTTTTGGCCAATAATCTAATCAAGTGGCACTGCTTCTTATAACATCTTTTTTTTTTGTTGTTTTTGTTTTTCGAATGCCTGTTATAAAGCAGCGAATCATTAGAAAAGATTAGATTTAAATAAGTTATTATAATACATGCATACGACAATCGAATGCTTCATATAGATTATTATATAGCAGCACACTTAAATGATTAAATCGATAACGATAACCGTTATCGTTTTTGTATTCGTTTTTGAATAACATTTATTACCAGAAGCTATAAAAACGTTATCGAAATTTTGTTTTTAGGCCATAAATTCCGTTTAAAAGCACACGTCAAACTTTTAATTTTAATTCAGAAAAAAAAGAACCGTTATTAAAGCCGTTATAAATAAAATGCGGCATTAAATTGACGAAAAACTGTAAAAAAATTGAAGAAAAAAAGTACAGAATTGATTCGAGACCTTATCATAACGATTCATAAACGATTTTTATTTTTTGATAATAACTCACAGGGTCTGAGGTTTCTGAATTTCGGTTTCTAACCTAGAAAATTAATAAACCTTTAACGATTGAAGAAAAAATAAATTTAGGAAGGCTTGCATGACGTTGAAGTCGTCGTAGTCTAGTAGGTAGTGTGTTGGCTTATTAGACGTAAAGCCAGGGTTCGAGCCCCAGGCCAGACATCAAAATCAAATACAAAATGTATTTCTTCGGCGACTTCCCCTCAGCAGATTTCTAGCAAAAACTCTGAAAGTAAATAAAATTGCCATGAAAAAGTTTCTCAAAAAAAATCTGTCGCTCGGAGTCGACTTTAAACTGTAGGTCCCGCCACTCATGTATAAAATTAACACACACAACGTAAGTGGTGTGAGAAACTACACTCAGCCACAAAAGTATACATACGGATAACAAATTTCACGGATTTCAAATTTCGTTTTCGTTGAAAATATTTATAATTGTCTGACATCTTTCTTCGATTTTAAGACGGTCTTTTGCATTGTTTCAGAAATTTGTGAAATTTGTAAATCGGATGCATACCTTTGTGGACCTGTGCAGGGCCACAATTCAGTTCAATTTCAGAAATTTTTTAACCAATGCAAAAGACCGTCTTAACATCAAGGAAACTATAAATTTTTTTAACGAAAACGGATTAGTTAAAAAATTTCTGAAATTTTTTAACCGTATGTATACTTTAGTAACTGTGTGTAGGTCGTAATCCCCTGACTGATGGGGTGTAATGACCAATTATGTATGTATGTTGCATGACGAAGGCGCCTCATGCATGACATACACCTAAGTCATGTGGGCTTGTTGTGTACAGAATAAGAACCCCACTTTCTAGGTTAAGTCTGTATTTTGTACAAGCTTTATTAATCTCTACCAGTCCATTGCTCTGGTATAGCATCAGTCCCAAAATATTGGCATCACGAGTTTACAAAAAGTGGGAAATGACACAACAAGTGCTACGATGTTTCGATTTCTTCACCACATGCCCTGCATTCATCGTTTCCCACCATGCCAATTCGGTTCAGGTGTACATGTAAAGCAAAGGGTCCCAGGAGTAGGCTCATTACTGGGCTCAGATCGCCCTTACTTAGTTTTAAAATTAATTGTTTTAAGTAGTGAGGTTAACTACTTAAAGTTTTTTTTTTTTTTTTTTTATTAAACTTTTTAAAATCCGCTTTTAGATTTATTTTAAAAATTCCATCCCTTTTGGCTATGCTTCCCTATCAAAAAAAAAAACTGCGAATTTATAAATAAACGGATGTCTATAGAATGTCATTGTATTTGTTTGCGCGACACAAACATTAACAACATTGTGTAGGTTAAAGGTGAAAGTTGAAATACAAAGACACAGAGAGACAGAGAGAGAGAGAGAGAGAGAAAGTGTGAGAGTGCAGGCATTAAACTGTGTGTATATGTGTGTGTAAGTGAATCTAACACAGTTCATGTTTAAATACAAGATTTGATGATAGTATTTTGCGAATAACGAGAAGTGCGGGGTGGTGAGTTAGGTGGTTGATATTTTAGAAAAATTGCTTACAAACAAATAATATTTCCAAGTGATGTTTTTTTATGTTTGCGGAATGCCTATAGCTTAACCTGCCATCATTTCTTTTTTATAGTTCTTTACCTCTCTCTCTCTCTCTCTCGCTCACACTTTTGTTCTCTTTTATTTATTTTCTAATAATATCAACCAAGAATTGAAATAAAAAAAAAACAAATGCCATCATAATGAAAATCTGTCCTGGTTTTCTACCTTTACTCTTACGCTCCTTTGCTTATCTTTTTTCTCTCCATATCTCTCATTCTCTCTTTCAAAAAAGTGGCTGAGCTAAGCAGTGTCTAAGGTGTCAGTGTCAATGTCATATTTTTTTAAACAACAGCAACGGCAGCATTTCATTCACAATCACACAGGCACAGAGATGCAGAGAAAGAGAGTGGAAGTGAGCGTGAAAGAGAGGGAAATAACAGAATTATTAAGAATTTAGAATAGAATGCTACAACTGCTGCTGCTGCTGTATATATGGTAATATGATAGAATACTACAAGCATTATAAGGTTATGGTTTTATAAGATTTGCCTGCCATTGATACTTTTTGGCAAATTTGTGGCATTTGGCATGTGTGGTGGCAACCATACATACATACATATGTATGTACATACATTCAATATGTAAATTTTATATATTTAAAGTATTGCCCCGATTTTATTTTTGTTTTGTTCTCACCGAGATGATGATGACGAAAAGCAAAGAAAAAACTGAAATCGAATGACAGTGAAAGTGGATTTTTTTTTCTATTCTAAAATTGAAATTGAAAATAATAATCTTCTGCAGTCATTTGTCATGCAGCAGCCACAATAACAAAATCAAATTCATTTTTTAAAAACTAAGCTGCTGCCTATCTCTCCTCCAAGGTGAGGTAATGATGATAATGATGATAATGATGATGATAATGAACGTGATGCCTGTGTAAGGGTACATATATTGGAAATCAGTTTAATAATTCCAAGGTTTCTTAAGGCTCTCTTAATAAAAGATTTCAAATCACAAATGGGCTTTAGATAGCATACAAATGGCATTCGTTAAGGTATACTAAACTGGCATCAATAAATCATAATCTGCTTGAATAACTGCCTTATTCTAGGTGTTTCAATCCATATTATTTCAAAGGAAATGAGGAAAATAGGATATTTCTTAAGTGCTTAGTTCTTTATTGAAAGAAAAAAAATTTTATTCGTATCTTATTTTATTCGAATATTTTTTAGTCGGATATTTTTCTTAAATAACTCATTTTTCTTGTATGAAGAGGTCTATAAACAAATAGTTTTTAGGCGAATAATTATCAAAATCGAATATTTTTTATTCGAATATTTTTTATTCGAATATTTTTTATTCGAATATTTTTTATTCGAATATTTTTTAATCGGTTTTTTTTTTTGCATACTTTGCTTAAAAAATATTTATGTTACATAAATATATCTATAAACAAATATTTTTTAAGACCAGCATTATTGAAATCGAATATTTTTTATTCGAATATTTTCTAACCGGTTTTTTTTTATACTTTATTTAAAAACATTTATGTTGCATAAATAGGTATACAAACAAACTCTTTTAAAGTGTAGCATTATTGAAATCGAATATTTATTATTCGATAATTTTTTTATTCGAATATTATTAGACTTCTCTTCGTATCCATATTAGATCAACAGAGAATTCTCACATGACGTCTAATGCTGTCAACTAAGTTGAGTCACGCTGTATAACGGGCAAAGAAGGCCAAGTTTAAGTGAGACTATCGGGATACCTTTGGAATATGTTGGAGACTGTAAGTTTTGTACCCCCCGGCCAGTTCGCCTGCAATGTCCTGCAACCCAATGAATTAGCCGCAATTTCTCTGAGGAAACCTCGGCATTCATAAACGCGGACGATCATAGAGGTGACATTTGATATCTCAGGCTGTCTATTCTAGTAGTTCAAAAGATTTTCAAGGCAAATTATGTCATTTGAACAGCATTCTCATGACATATGGCTTCAGCAACAGTAATTAGTCAGCCTGTCCTAAAGTCTAATGTCAGAACCCTCAAACCACTCCAACCTGAATTTTGGAGCCGTGGGTATCCCGATCCTTATTTACTTAAATGGCCATTACAATCCTTTTTACAGGATTACGACCTAGCTTCGCATACCACCTATATTGTGCGTGTTAATTTTATCCATGAGTGGCGGGACCTGCAGCCGACTCCAAAGGGCAAATTTTTGAAAAGCTTTCCATAAAAATTTTCTTTGCTCTCAGATCATAGGCCAGACGTCTGTTGAGAGGAAAAAAAATATCTTTTTTCTATTGTGTCAGAGCTGCAGTTTGAGCTCCCATTTATATATGATACTGTAATCGACACAATCTTAAACGAATCATTTTTTTTTATTCGTATCTTGTTCTTAATTTTTTTTTTAATTTTCCTTAAATAAATGAATTCTTACCAAATTCGTACGTTTTATTTTGTTGCATACTGTTAAAAAAAAATTCTTTGTCTATGACTGTATATGAAATTATTTATCACAACAGCAATGATAATGCCGGAAGCTTTAGTTTTTTCTTGTTTCATACATACACATTAAATAAACACATACTGTAACATATGCTTTCGTACTCTCATACCCATACTCGGTGCTCTGTAGCACTCATACTCAGTGTATGAGTGTTTTTTTTAATATTTGTAGGAGTATGAGCTCACATCACATTCATAATAACATTGAATGATAGACAACGACTGTGGGTAACAATTGTAACTGCAGACATTTCTTTTGTTTACATTTTTTTTCTCTCACTCTCTTATGTTATTTTTTTTTACTACTCAATAACAGGTTTTTCTAGGTTTTCTTTTTTATAAGTGCATACGAGAGTATGTCTTGTTCTACTACAACTAGTCAATAATAGGTTTTTCTCAATGTGTATGTACGTATGTGTATGTACGTAGGTACGTTTAACAAGAAGAATTGTAGAGAGATAAAGTTTTCTTTACAGTTTTTAAGTTTTAAGCAAAACTGCTGTCGTTGTTGCTGTTGATATGTTTTATTCTCTTAGGGAGGGAGAGAGAACATGTGTTGTGTTATTTCTTTTTTTTTTGTTCTTTATTTGTTTAAGTGCCTGTGTGTGAGTGTACCATTGCGTATTATTTCTTTAGTTGGTTTAATAAGAGGAAAAGAAAGCAACACAAAACAAAAAACACATTTGTTTACATGCACGTGTAGTAGTAGTAGAGTATTTCTATGTCAATTGTATGCAAATAATACTTAAGTTTAATACAAACAACAATAACAACAACTACTTCTACTACTATTACAACTGCATACGTACATACATATGTGCATATAGTATGTATAATGCAATACAATAGAATACAAAATGTAAATCAAAAGAAGAGAGTAATTCTTATACAATTATGATGGTGGTTCTCTTAAGCATTTAAACCTTCAACTTTTCAAGTGTATTGCATGTAAAGCACAGAGAAAGTGAGTGTGTAAGTGAATGTGAATGAATGGAAATGGAGTGTAAGAGTGTAAATATTATAGAAATACGAATGAATGAGTGCGTAAGTAAGTGCACACATTTAAGGCAAAAAGAAAAAAGTTTTTAAAGGTTAAATGCGAAAAAATGTTTTTCCTTTTTTTTTCAAATTTAAATAGAAAACTTCATTAAGAAAAAACCAAAAGAAAGAAGAAAATTTTAAAAGAAAATAATTTTATTAATAAGCTTCTGCTCTCTATAAAACAGCCAATGCTGCTGACAAGGCAAATTACAAATTAAAACTCACTCACACCAACCCTCCTCCGTAAAATTCATTTATTTTCCCTTTTAAAACTGCATTCAAAAAAATATAAAGAATTTTTTTTTCTTTCTCTTTTTTTCCGTTATTTTTGCTGACTATGAACCAATGTGAGGTAATGCTCCGTTAGAAAAGAGCCCAAACACAGAGGAAGAGAGAGAGCGAGAGAATAATAATGTTCGTACATAAATTCGTATTAAAAAACAAATTAATGGGGAATTAAATTTCGAATGCTACAAACGTTTAATAACTTTTTAAATCAACTGCTCTTGCCCTCTCTCTTTTGCTTTTGTGTGCATTTACATGTGTGTGTGTGTGTGTGTATTTTATGCATGATAACATTGTGAAACACTTAAGCGTATGAGTGATATTCGTTTTATTACCACCAACATACGCTGTGGTTGCCGCATCAACTTGTTTAGCTTTTCATATGAAATTGTGAATGCTGCATCAGAAATAGCAATAATTGACTGCAGTTTTCTTGTGTTTTTTAAGTTTGGAAAATCATTATATAGGGGGGTAAAAGAAAAACTTTTTAATTAAAAAATACATATAAAGAAAAGAAGATTTTTTTTTTATTTTTCATTTGAATTTAATTTTTAAAACCATATACTTAGGAGAGGTTCCTGGGATTTGACGAGTAGGAGTAATTTGCTAATAATGAGGGGAAGACATGTCGCTTTGGGTACATCGTGTACAGCTTAGACTTTGTTGGAGATGATTTTAAAGCTACTTCCCTTGCAATTGGTAGTTAAGTGGCTGGCAGCAAGAAATTCCTGGAGATTATATAAAGGAAGAAGTCTTTAAAAGCACAGTCTAGGCAACATGACGGCGCGAAGATGGTTTCTATCTGGAGGCAGGCTACTCCAGAAGACTCGGGAAGGCATAGAGTAGTACTGTGCTGAGTTTATGCGCATTGTCGCTTGCGAGGCAGCGATCTTACTGATTATTTGGCAGAGAAGTGCATAGACCTGGTCCAGCAATCAGTTTGGTTTTTTTAGGGCATCTTTTAAGGTGATCGTTCATGTGATCAGGTTGGAAGTGTAGACTTTTTGGCAGTATAGTGGATATGGTAGAATCTCTAGGTACCTATGACAGTTCTAAGATAAAATGGATCTCAATAGAGTATCTTTTACAATCCGGATATATTTTTAATAGGAAATTGTGTTCTTAAGGCAAGGACCAGTTTGCGATCCTTCTTTTTTCACGGTTTAGGGTTATAAACGATTCTAAGCAGGGCTTTCTTCATTGGCTTCTGTCCATATATATGTCTGTTGAAATGACTCCATGTTTAGGCCCTAACCAGCCACAACTCCAGCTTCAGACGACAGCCCATGGTTATTACAGCGGATCAATATAACACCCAAGTAGTTTAAAATCGTTGCCGCAGCTGGTCACCACTTCAACAAAACCCAGCCAAAGGTATAATAGGCATATTTTGTTATATTTATATATAGTGGTGACACAGTAATTTCTTCTCTTCTATTACCTCTTTTGCTCTTTCCCTACCGCTGAGCCTTGAATCGCTCATCTGTTAAATAAGTTTCAAATAAAAGCCATCAATTTGTAAAGTGTCAAATTTTTTAAGAAGTAAAAAGGGGAGGGGGTTTGTGTGACGATCTCCTTCCCCTGTTTTCCCGCTAATAAAATAAGCAAATGTTGAAAATAAACAAATAAAAATATGCAATAAAATCCAGGCTAAATGATGTTGAACAAAGCAATTTTGGCAAATTAAAGTCAAAATGAGAAGGGCAGAGATAGAGAGAGAGGATAATCAATAACAATTTTGCTATGTTTTATTATTTATAACAGCCACAGTCAGTCAACCAGTCATCGTTTGGAAACGGGCACATTAAGAAGAAAATTCTTTTCTTTTTTGGGTAAGGCGGGACATAAAACGTTTTATTGGTTGTTTTTTTTTTTAATTTAAAAACCCATAATAATTACACTAATTAGACATTTCCAGCTGTGTTGCCAGCAGCAATTTAAACCAAAAATGACTCATAAACTGCTGAAGCATTGGTTTTAGCAGCACTGGTTAGTAGCAACACTTTGGTAATAAAATTTCTCAAAAGATTCTCTCTCTCTGTCACTCTTTTCGTATTTAAACAACAGCAGCAGGCAGCCAAATCAAATAATTTCATGCTGCCAATGACATTCAAATACAAACAACAATACAAACACAAACACAACAAGCAAAAAAATGACGAACAAAAACGAAAACGTTTTCATTTTCATTTCCATCAAACTAACACACACGCACACACACAGAAAACACGTTTTCATTGAATTTTTGTTTTCAAAAAGCAATTTATGCCAGCAATTTAACAACAGCGACAATACGCTATGAATTTAAGAGAGACACAGAGAGAGAGAGTATGTGTGTGTAATAAAAAATAAACGGAACACTTGCAATTACAACAGTAAAAACAAATTGACCCCACAGTACGTGCTTTATATAAGGCATGTTTTTCTTGTTTCTCATCTCATTTTGTCACTCTTGGCCTCTCTCACTCTCTGTCTGCTGTTTACTTGGGCTAACGTATCTCGTACGTTTAGTGGCTCAATGGTTGCAAAAGTGTTTGCGGTTTCAACGAAAATGAAAACGAAACAACAGCAGCAACAACAACAACATCAAACAAACAGCATTTCTTTTCCAAAAAAAAAAACAGCAGTAGAGAGAGCATTTTATGATGACTTTGTGTTTGTTTGCTTGTCTGTATAGATTGTTGTTTTTATGTGTATGTTCATACGTATCAGCTGCGTTTCATCAAGCGCCAGACACAATGTTTACTTACAAATACATATACACACACACACACATAGGCATATCTACAGTTGCATTTTAAGTCACTTTAACCCGGTTCTTCTTTATCCGTTAGTTTATAGAAGTTTAAAAACTTTAAGTAGTCACAGGGAAGGATAGCTAAGGTGGTTTTAATTTAAAAAAAAAATTCTTTCTTTTATTTTTGAATCTAACAAGAGTTTTTAAAAGGTTTGAATTGAAGTTGTTTACGTTCAAACCCCAGTTCTGCCATCTCCATCTAAACGAAAATTGAAAAAAATATTTTTTTTTTCGACGATATCCTCAGCAGTTTTCTGGCAAAAACTCTGAGAGTTTCTCTAAAATCAGTCGTTCGGAATCGAAAGTTAAACTGTAAGTCCCGTCACTCATGGATAAAATTAATGGCCTTTTAAGTAAATGTCTCCTCCATAGTTCTTGCAGGCAGCATACAGATATTGTTGTGCATACTCTGTATCCTGTCAAACTCTTCTTCCCTTTCCACAGAAAGTTTCTCTCACCATTAGAGTTATGCAAGCTGTACCTCTGTCCGTTCATTGCCCTTAATTTCCCTATAAGGGATCCAACAGAAATTGATTTTCCCTGATTAGCGAATTTTGCTTGTCCAGAAAGCTTCTTACTAGTCTTGAGTTGCACTCAAGCGCTCGAATGCCGCCACAACTGTCAGATATTATTGCCATGTCCTGTCTTCGGTACCTCCTGTCGCAATTCCAATTAAACACAGGAGTATGGCCTTGTTTCCGTCTAATTATGTGCCCTTAAGCCTTTTGTATAGCACAGAGTAACCACTTTCCAAAAGAAAAATATTTCTTGGCTTGGCATACCTTCCCCATGTCTTTACCATCATCAAAATACTGTAGTACAGTGTAGCACTGTGTGTGTGTCTCTATGTATGGATGACAAGTGTATTTATCTTGATAAACTTGATGCTGTTGTTCTAAGCAAAAATTAAAGCCAAAAATGAAGAATTTTTTTCCGTTCCGTTTTTTTCGCTTTTCCTTCTGAAAAGTTTAGATGATGAAAAGTTTTGTTACTTTTCAAGATGATACACGCCGCTATATTGCTGTTGCTTCTGCTGCATGCACTCTTCATGCACAAGTATTTTGAACTGTTGTGAGTCACTTAAATAAAATTGAGAGAAATGCAGGCTTTAGATTACGTTACGTTATGTTATGTCGTTACGTGTTTGTGTGTATAGACGCTGTTGTTGGGTGGCGGTTAAAACTAATTTGCTTTCGTTCTTTGGCAAATAAAAACGTAACGTTTTAAAAAAGATTGCATGCTTTTAGGTTTGGCCAAGTGTGTGTGTAGTTTTCAAGTATTTTTTCCTTTGTTTTGTTTTTGGAAAATTGTTTGTTTATTATGGGTCTTTATGTCAAGGTTTTTCGCCATCTTTATGGGGCCACAATTAGTAAAATGGCCAAACACAAATACAACTGCAATGAACTCAACTCAACTAAAGAAAATTGAAAATGAAAATGAAATGAAACGTTAAAACGTGTCTAGAAACTGCAAGGAGGGGGAGTATGGCAAATGAAATTTTCATTGCTGAGAACATAAGTTGTTGAGGCACAATAACCATCAAAAATATGATGGACATCAATCAATAGCTGCTGATTGAAAGTGTTTTAAGACAATGAAAAGAAAAATGTACGGAAATTGAAAATTTAAAATTTTTTTATAACAAACTTTTTAATTTAAAAAAAAAATTATTTCTTAAAAGATTTAAAAATCTTAAATGAGTTTTTCTCTCTGGTGGTTTTTTTTCTTTTGTTTTGGCCAACTGCCAGTAAGAATTTAAAACCAAAAACAATTTTTGTTGCTATTGTTTATGTCTTAAAAAATTATTTAAAAAAAACCGAACAAAAATCATGAAGAAGAATAAAATCGTAGCTCAACATCATTATAATAAAATTGCAACAAAAAAAAGAAAAAAAACGGGTAAACGAATAACAATGAACGCATTCTAATGCCTTCTCAATGACAACACATTCTAAAGAATGAAGACAATGGTGATGACGACGTCGACTATGACAAAGACTACGGCGGCGACTATGATGATGAAATTTAAAACCACCAACGCGTTTCCCCAAAACGAAAATTTTTCGAAACAAAGGCATAACTACCCAGAGAGACCAAAAAAAATTAAAATGCAAGGAAATGGCAACAAATAAAGAAGAAGTATTTCAAAAAACTAAACGTTATTTGCTTAAGCAAAAAATTTCTTAAAGAAAAACTCGTTTAAAATTGTACATTTTATTACGAAAAAGTACTTTTTGAGAAAACGTACTTTTTATTGTGTCTTAAGAATGGTTTGTTGCCGTTTTTCTACATAAATTACAATTATTTTTTAAAGTACCTTGTAAAAAAAAGTACTTTTCAAAAGGTGCTTTTTGAAAAATGTTAAGAAAAACTTTAAAAAGCAAGTAAGAAAAGTACTTTTTAAAAACTACTTTTTTATTCTGCTTAAGATTGATTTGTTATCGTTTTTTTTTTATATAAATTAAGATTATTTTTAAAAGTACTTTCTTTACTTTGTACAAAAAGTACTTTTTTTATTGTGTCATGAATGTTTTGTTACTGTTTAATTGCTATAAAATTTCTGGCAAAAACTCTGAGAGTAAATAAAATTGCCATGAAAATTTTCTCAAAAATTTGTCGTTCGAAATCGACTTTAAACTGGAGGTCCCACCACTTTTGTATGAAATTAACTTTTGTATGAAATTAATGTGAGAAGCTAGGTCGTAATCCTGACTGAAGGGTTGTAATGGCCAATTATGTATATATGTATGTAATTAAGATTATTTGTTTAAAATAGCACTTTTTGGAAAAGTACTTTTCGGGAAAAATCTTTTCAAAAAGTACCTTCAAAAAATGTACGTTGTTTTATTCTTTTAAGACTTAAGTTCGAAAGAACTGAGATATTTTAAAAAAGTACTTTTTGACAAATGAAATGTTGACCACTATTCTGAAATAAAAAAAAAAAACATTTTCCTTCCCCTGTTTTAATAAGAATTTTAACTTTTTTTTATAAGGAGCTTCTGAAAATATATCAATACCTACATTGTAAGGAAAACCAAACATAATCAAACTTTATTTATTTTTAAAACTAAAACTAAAAAAAAAAAACTTTTAAAAACAATTAAAAATTAAAAGAAAAAATAATCAAAAATAGAAAATAATTTAAACGAGTAACAAACAAACAAACAAAACACAAATCCTTTAACAACTACCACCCGTCCTCCCAAGAAAAGCCTTTCAAAATGAACGATTTAAATATGTCCAACCCTGACTCAATACATGTCGTAGATGATGATGCACCACCACCACCCCCGCCAAATGCTGAGGTAAGTTGGTAAACAAATTCAATAACAAATTAATTTAATTTTACAACAAACACACAAGTGTTTTGCGATATTATTTTTGTAGTTAATAACGGTTGTTTTTAAACCGCTTTTGTTTAATTGCCTAAAAATGATTTTAATTTTTTTTTTTTAATTTTTAAAAATTTTGATGCCGTAGTAAACACTGTAAACAGCTCCTTAGCATGCTAAAATGTATTTTTTTTTTTTTTTTTAATAGTGATGTAGTTTCGTTCTTTTTTTAATTTTTTTTCGCCTTTAAAAACTTCATTTTATTCTCATTGAAAAAGGTCAAAGGTCAAGGTGTAAGGTCACCTTTCAACCTGTTGAAATGACAAAGCTTGAAGTAATATGCGAAATAAATCTTACATTTTATTAGAAAATCAAAAAATTGATTTTAAGGTCAAAGGTCATACCGTAAAAAATCCATAAAGCTCACATTTCAAAGCAACATCAAGTGTTGTTTTCTCTAAAACGACTTTAAAATGTAGGTCCTGGCGCTGATGGATAAAATTAAAACACATACAATATGTATGTAGGTGGTGTGCTGCCAAGCTAGGTTGTTATCCTGACTAAAGAGTTATAATGACCAATTATGTAATATTGAATTAAATTTTTAATTATAATTTACAATTTTGGATTTTTTTCTATCAACAATTTGATTGCCACAGTTACGGAAAAAGAAAAAAAAGTAAACTTTGAAAGATATTTCGGTTTTTGGTTGATTGCCAGAAATAAAGGAAAACGAAGAAGAATAAGAAGCATCATCAAAAGTACAATATAACACCACCACCACCACCACCATTATGCATATGATGTTCCAAATAATTTCAAAGATTTTTCATATGCCATCTCATGTCGTCTCATCATTGTGTGGTCGGTCGGTCGGTCGGTTGTGTTGGCTGCACAGCCCATACATTACACGAAGGAAAGCAGGATGACAATGACTGTTCAGTTCAGTTTTTGGATTGGAAATGCAAAAACTTTATTTATTTCTCATTAGCGAAATGGTCTTTTGCACCATACCAGTGAGTGAGTGAGTCTCGGAGAGTGGTAGCATTCAGGCAATCTTCACTATTATGGTGGCGAATGATGTTAGTAGTGATGACGATGAGACATGTTCATACAATTCCTTTGAGATTGTAGTTTGGCAACGGTCAAAACGTTTCTTTTTTTTTCAAATTTTTGGCTGTTTGTCTGTAGTCGTGTAAGTTTTTTTCTGTTTTGTTTTCTTTTTTGTCTATTTTTTTGAGAATTTTATTCTCGTAATTTACATATGAAAACATGATGATGATGGTAATTAGTTTTTGATTTTGATGTTCATTCTCCGTTTCTCCCTTTCTTGTCCAATTTCTTTTAGATTTTTCCACACTTTTGTTCCACTTTTTACAGTTGAGAGTTCATTTCGTAATTAAAAGCTAGAAAAAGCAGAGAATTTTTGCATTTAAAATATTGTGATTGAAAATTTCATTACAAATCCTAGTATTTTATATAAAAACCACTCGTACAACATCCTAGGGCGGTCTTTTTAAGGGCTAAATAGCCACAAGGGAAATATTGAAATGTCTTCTCCCCTTTCACATCATTACAGCTCAGCTGCGACAGTGATCATTGCGACTTTAGTCATATCCGTTTGTGCATGATCTACAATCTGACATGTCCACTATAAACACAATTACCAGTACGTCCAGGAAGCACTAGATACTTTACATTCCTAATGGGTTATGACCCCTCTTTAGTTAGAACTGCTACATAGCTTCTCACACCAGCCACCCGTTTTGTGTGTGTTAATATGATTCATGAGTGGCGGTGCCCACAGCTTAAAGTCCACTGTAAACAGCAGATTTTTGAGAGACTTTTCATGGCAATTTTATTTACTCATAGCTTTTGTCAGAAAACTGCTGGGAAAAAGCCGAAGATATCTGAGCTGGGATTTGAACCACGGGCTCGGGTCTAACACATTACCTATTAGACTACCTATTGGGTTACCTATTAGAGACTTCTTTGTCTTCATTCTAATAAAACAGATTGCCCTGGTTATCAGGACAGCCGACTGTTTAATAGCAGCAAATGCGAATACAAAGTTTCTTTGCTGCAATTCCTAATTTCAGCCTCTAAGAGTAGCGTTGAAAGAAAGAGAGCAAGATATCATATCTAACAAGGCACCGGACAATGATGTGAACCCTCCGCATGGGTACAGGCAACACAACTGGATATATTTATGGACTTTGTTTTGGGAAATTAAATTGGCAATGAGGCCAAGATCAGTGGCCTGGTCCCGGCAAGACTCCAAGCTCGTTTGAAACACGTTAATTGTTAACGCCCATCTATAAGCCTACAGTGACATTGATGTTAGCATGCCGTGCACTAAACGTGAGCACCATAAAACAAGTTTCGGCCTCCAAATCTTAACAGGGTTAGAGGCTAATATTCTTGTAAAATGTTTGGCTATCGACATTTTCAGTTAATCGTTTTATCGATAACATAACATTTTAATAAAATATAAGTTATCGACAATATGTTTAAAAAAAATTGTTATCGATAACAAAAAAAATTAGAAAACAAACTGTTATCGATAACAAAAAATTATAAAACAAACTGTTATCGATAAAAAATTATGTTAATATTTTAGAAAAAATTGTTATCGGTAACAAAATTTATTTTAAAAACAAATTTTTATCGATAACAAAAAATTGTCTTAATATTTCTGAACTAAATTGTTATCGATAACAAAACATTTATTAAATTTATTTTCTCTTATGTTTAAGTATTTTTTTGTTAAACAATAATCCTCTTCTCAAACATTTTTTGCAGTTTTTTCCTTTCATTAGTTTTATTTGTATTCTACTCGAATAACTGCTTATTTGTTATGACCATCATTTTATTCCCCCGTTCTTTGGTTTGTTTATTTATTACTCCCTCCACTTTAGCCTGCTGCTGCTGGGCCCTTATCTAACAATTGTTAGCCTTTAATAAGTAGAGTATTTTGGCCTTGTTTATTTCATTTTGTGTTGGATTTTTCCTTTTTTCTTTTCTGGCTTAATTCTGCTGCTTTCTGTTTCTGTTTGTTTTTGTTATTGTGCACGTTTTTCGCTACAATTTATAAGATAATAAATATTACATTTAAATAAAGATTATTTAGAGAGAATAAGAGAGTGAGAGTGATAGTAAGAGAGAGAGAGAGAGAGAGAGAGAGAGATAGAAGGAAAGCAATTCTATAGATATTCTCTCTATTTATCTTATGAACTTCATTAATATGGATGGCTTGGCTGTGTTTAACTTAATGAATGATTATTATGATGATGATAATGATGCTCTCTGGTAATTGTTTATGGCTAATGACGATGATAACGATACCGACGATGATGGGTGGTGATGGTATGGTAAACAACAACAAATTATTTGCCAAATAGACATCAAGCCATCATCAATTGTTAATCGGAAATTGCAAACATTTAACGAACCACAAGGAACATCATTTCAAATCGACGAATGGTTTACAATTTAATCACAAGCATGGTGCACAAGTAAAACGTAGAATGGATTATAAAACAGAAGAGCTTAACAGTAGCAGCAGCAACAGAGACCGAGACTACAGAGGCTTAAACAGTGTAGAGAGTTATAATTCCCCATACGATACGGATACGGATATAACAACCTGGCCAAATCATACAACCAAACAAAATAGCCAAAGACGCAATATGACACACAGAAGGCAACAAGAAATTAAATTTAATTCCATCAATAATATACAGGCTTATAAAAGCCATCATCATGATGATGATGACAATGGCCATGGCAGTGGTAATCTTAATGGCGATGGGGATGGTGGTGACCATAACACAGCAAATGGCTTAAATGGCCCACCAACAATACTTAGCAATAATTTAAAATATCAACAACAACAACACCAACAACAACACCAACAACAACATATCATTTATAATAGTGAGTCCTATGAGACTCTCCATTCCAAGCATGCTTTGGTCGATGATAGTGCCGCTGCTGCGGAGACTGCGGCTACGTCTATGGATAGTAATAGTGGTGGTGGCGGTGATACCGATGATAATATGGCCAAAACGGCATTGACCTCGAATAAGAGATTGTATAAAAAGTTTGTATTGCCTTTGGATATACCAACACCTCCATTGCTGGCTCACAGCTATAATCTAAACAAACGACTCTTAAGCAGCTCTCATGCCCAATGCCAATGTGATAAACAAGCGAATTTCTCTCAGAATAGTAATGGCAGCGGTGGTGGTGGTGGTGGTGGTTGTGGTGGTATTACTGTCAGCAGCAGTATCGATAGCAGTATGGGCAATAGCAACAACAACAACAGCATCAATAGCAATAATAATAATAATAACAACAATGCAATAAAAAACAGGGTAAATCATATCAGTTACATACAAACCGCTTCGACAGCCACAACACCCCCAACAATTAAGGAGAATTTGCAACAGCAACAGCAGCAGCTGCTGTTATTGCATCATAACAAAAGCAGCAGTTCTAGTAGCACCATAAGTGCCATTGACCATCATCCGCACCACCAGCATAATCAAAGATCAGCAAGAACACCATCACCATTGCTGCTGCAACATCATCATTTGTGTCAGCAAAAGAATTTTAAATTACAACAACAGCAACAACTAACATATCCCAATCACAACAACAACAACAACAATAAAACCGAACATTATCATCATCATCAACGACAGCATCAGCAATACCATCATCAACACCGACAACAACATCATCATCGTCATCAACGTGGTGGTGGTCCTCGTCATCATCAACAACTTGATGAACATCTGTTGGCATCACAATTGTCCACATCATCATCACTGTTCAATGCCGCTGCGTATGGCTCTCAACCATTCTTGCCACAATCAATATTCGATACAAATTATCCGCAATACGGACAACAGAATTCTTTAACTTTGTCACAACGTCACATGGGGCCCTCATTTAATCGTATCGCTGATAAGAATTACATGAAGGTAAGACGATATTGGTTTTCCTTACATCCCTTTCACCACTCGCTACCTGACCTGATTTCCTTTTCCTCATCATTAATGGCAATTAATCAATCTACCCTACTTCTAATTGCCTGAAAAAGATCGACCACAAAATATTGAAATTAAAAAAAAATATTGTTTTGAAACCTAAAAAGTGTTATCGATTACATTATTGTAGATGTCAACAATCTTTACAGAAATTGTAACCGATAACAATATTTTATTTGTGAAATAAAAATGCAAACGATAAGAATATTTTCCATTGAAAATATAACCGATAACAATATATTCTACAGAAAATATGATCGATAACAATATTTTCGACTGAAAATATAAGCAATAACATTATATGCGGCCGAAATATAACCAATAACAAAGTAATATCACCGATAACAATTTATTCCATTAAAAATATTACCGATAACAATATATTCTATTCAAAATGTGAGCGATTACGATATTTTCTTCTGAAAATATGATCCATACCAATATATTCTATTGAAAATATGACCGATAACAATATATTCTATTGAAAATATGGCCGATAACTACATATTCTATTGAAAAATTTGCGATAACTATATATTTTATTGCAAAATTGCCAATAACAGTATTTTCTATTGAAGGCATGGCCAACAACATGATAATATGACCGATAACAATATTTTCATTGCGAATATGACCGATATCAATATAGTTTCTACTGAAACTATGATCGATAATAATATTTTATATACTACCGAAAATATAAACGATAACAAGATAATATGACCGATAACAATATTTTATATTCAAAATATGACCGATAACAATATTTTATATTGAAAATATGACCGATAACAATGTTTTGTATTGAAAAATTGACTGATAAAAATATTTTTAACTGAAAAATAACCGATAACATTATATAATACCAAAAATGTAATCGACAACAAGATAATAGCACAGATAACAATTTATACTATTGTAAATATGGCCGATAACAATATTTTATACAGAAAATATGACCGATAACAATGTCTTGTATTGAAAATATGACCGATAACAATATTTTCTACGAAAAATTTTATCGATAACAATATTTCCTATTAAGCATATGACCAATAACAATATTTAGTGTTGAATAGACAACCGATAACAATATTTTGTTTTGTAAATATAGCTGATAACAATATTTTCCATTTAGAATATAGCGGATAACAATATCTTAACGGTTAATATTTATTTAATATTTCTTGCAATAATTATTATTCTTTAACTCTTACCGACAGCCCTCGTTTTAGCTGTCCTTAGGGTATATCAATTTTATAGTATTTCTCTATTAAAATCACTCTTAACTTATGGAAATCTATAATGAAAATCATATTTTATTATTTAATCTCTGTGTGCAGGCATTTGTCTGATGTCTGTTTGTGAAAGAGTGAGTGAGTGTATGTGTGTGTTTTTTATTAATCAATTAATTCATTATACTGATTAGAAAATCCTTAAAAGGCAGCATAAATAGAGGGGGGTGCCACCAAGCCAATTGGCAAATTTAATTTGATTAAAATTTATAATTGAAATACAACAACAACTAGAACAACAAACTGCTATAACAACTAAAACAATAACATGAACAACATACAACAACAACAACATCTATAAAAAAAAAGTACATTAAAAAGCCACTTGGAAAATTATGAACGAAAATTAATTACAAAAATAAATCAGGCATAATTACTTATTTGAAGGATGATATTTTTTTATAGCGATTATACAGTCGGTAACAAAATTAAGTAGAAAAATACTTTCTGTTACATCATTTTTTTTTTTCAAATGATGGCTGTAAACATGGGTTTTGGAGAAAATTCACACTCTTTTTCTCTCTCCCACAAACTATTTTCCTAGATCCAACACAAAGCACTGCATAAGAAGGGACCATCCCCTGTGTGTTTATTGTAGAAAAAAAAAAAACAACAGAATGATTCCAGTCTGCTGCTAAAGCAGTGTGAAGTATTTATTGGCATTTAACACCCTTAATTCCTCATGGCTTCGGTTTTTTGTTTATCCTAAGGCCACATAAAGCCAATTCTCGTGACTGTAGGCGATAGAATTAAACGACAGCAGAATGTTGGCATATGAGAATTGATAGAGAGTAATTTAAATGTCTAAACACTTATGAATCTACCCACGTATTTGTAATAAATCCACAGTTATTAAGCTATTTAATTACAGTTATTTCAATTGCAGTTTGAATTTTATACTCTCCCTCTAGCCTCTTTTGAAAAACCAAACACTTCACCCCAGATAAACAGAAATAAAATTTAATTGCTGATGGTTTTTCATTTGAAATTTTTATTACCTTGACGACAACAACTGTTGTTGGTTAAAAGTAAACACAGGGAAACATTACATAAAAAAAACTCCATGATTTATTTATTACTTCCACCTCTCTTTCGCTAGCTATCTGACAGGCAGTCTGTCTGTCTGTCTGTCTGTCTGAAAGAAAAAGGTTATTATGCAACTTTATTTAGAGGTCTGGGGTTCACTTTCTATTGCCAATTTTAAAACCCACAACAGAGCTGTGACATCAGTTACTGTTTCACCTGGTAGTTGTTTAAGCCAGGCACGTAACACAACAACCGCTCGCGCTGCAAAGCAATTCAATTCAGCCAAAAGCTGTGTGTCGAATTTGTGCATGGCTTGCTTAGCTGAATGCTTGACTGACTGACTGACAGACAGACAGACTGTATTAAGTGCTGCGCATGAGCAAATATTTCTTCTTTGTTTTTGTTTTATTTGTTGTTTTAAAAAGACATTTTTTTTTTAATTTTTTTATTTGAATGCATTGCAGCAAATAAATAAAATTGAAAAAAAAAAACTTCACTTTAAAAACAAACCATAACAAAGAAATGAAAGCCAGTCTTTATTAGTGTTCAAGTACTGGTATGAAGTGTTTTCTGTTATTGTTGTTGTTTAAATCAAAATTTTTTTTATAAGACAAGTTAATAAGAAAATTCCATCATGGCTTAGACCATAAGAAACTTGTTTTCGTATTACAAACATTGTTTCTGCTTACTTTACAATACGTTTCTTGAATTGTTAAATTAAACGCTTTGGAAAGATAAAAAATTAGTAGGAAATATAACTAGGAACAGTTTTGTGATGCAATATATGTATTTATGGTCTCTTAAATTAGAGTCAATATGTAGAGCAGTTGCATTAAAAAAACCATCCTATGGTACTCTACTATTGATGACTTTATTAATTAATATTTACGGGTCAACAAGGGTCGTCTACAAACGGCGTAACGAATTCAAAATTGAATTTGAACTTTCGATAACAAAATATTCTATAGAAAATATTATCGATAAATAGTATCTCCGATAAAAATGTTATCGAACATAGGAACTGTTTTTTTCTATGAAATTTCAAACTTTCAACTTCAAATACAAAATTTCGTTTAATTTTTAAGGGGATTACCGTGAGTTACCATAAATTGTTAGCATTTCGAATATGTTCTCCTCAAAATTGAATTTGAACTTTCGATAACAAAATATTCTATAGAAAATATTATCGATAAATAGCATCTACGATAAAAAATGTTATCAAACATAGTAAATGTTTTTCCTATGAAATTTCAAACTTTCAGCTTCAAATACAAAATTTTGTTTAATTTTTAAGGGGGTAACCGTAAGCGACCACAAATTTTTAGCATTTCGAATATGTTCTCCTTTTTGAAAAATGTAGAACAGGGAGACATCAATTTCACCACAATTTCAATTAAAACGAACAAAACTATCTCATCTTCCTTCCCTACAGAATTTAGTCTATTCACCGGAAAAACTACGTCGTGTTCGTATAATACTGTTCGGTGTTGGCGGCATAGTACTACTGGCCTTATTGGCAGCCGCTCTCTACGTCATTATCAGCGCTTCGGATAGTACGGATAGTAGCACAAATGTTAACACGGCTAACGTTATCCAATTCGAGGATATCTTACAAGGTAAATTGATGGCGCATCATTTCAATGGCAGCTGGTCGTCGGGCAGTAATGTCATGTACAAGGAGAACAATGTAAGTTTTCATCAAGTATAGCGTATAGATGAACGTCAAATCAAAATGCTACTTAAAGAATTTTCAAAATTTTCAGGCCATCATGGAATACAATGTGGTGACGAAACAGAAGACGCGTGTACTACTGGATGCTCAGGTAAGAGAGACAAAAATTATGGTCGAGGAAAAGAAAATTTCTCTTTTCAATTTTTATTTTAATTTTTTAAATGTTTTATTTGTTTTGTACCACCCACCCCTCTCTTTCTGCAGGAACAGTACACTAGTTATGAAAAATCCGCCGATGGCAACTATTTGCTATTGGCGAAGAATGGAAGGAAGAACTTCCGCCACAGTTTTGTGGCTGACTTTGACATTTTCGATTATTCATCGGGTCAAATTAAACCCTTGGAGATCCAGAAACAAGTGAAATCTTTACTGATGGTCCAATGGGCACGCGTGGGCAATGGCTTGATTATCAATTACGAGCGGAATTTATATTATAAGCCTACAGCGTTTGCCGATGAGATTGCCTTAACCCATGATACCAATCCGGCCATTTTGAATGGCATACCCGATTGGGTATACGAGGAGGAAGTATTTGCTACAAATTCTGCTGCTTGGTTTAGTCCCGATGGCAAAAAGTTGGCTTTTATACGCTTCGATGATAGTGCCACACAATTGATGAATTTCCCCGTGTATGGTGAAGCCGGTGATCTACGTTTCCAGTATCCTTTTAATCGCGTGGTGCCCTATCCAAAAGCCGGTTCTCCAAATCCCCGAGTAAGATTGTTTACTTCGGATTTGGAGAGTGCAGTATCTGGCAGTGGTGATCATTTGACTGAGATCCCAGTGCCAAGTGCTCTAAATACCGAAGGCGATTATCTCATAACGGTTGTGGGTTGGTTGAATAATACGAATGTTATGTCGGTCTGGATGAATCGCATACAGAACTCGGCGCACATACAAATCTTTAATGGTTTGAGCAGACAAAGCGTAAGTACATCAGCAGCATTTTTTTTCATTATTTTTTGTATCCTTAAAACACACAATTACATACTCTCCTATACATATATGTACATACATTCACATGAGTTCAATCATTAATCATAGAAGTTTTTAGTTGTTTCACAAACCACTTCTTAATCAGTGAATGAACCTTAGGTGTATAGTGCGTGAATTAAATATCAGCTTAAATCTGTGTATACCCCTTAGCGCATCGCTAAACTCTCTTTATATTCAGTAACTCTTAGTGAGTCCAAGATCCATAGAAATATCTTCAGTACTTCTTTCGTTCAATACTATTTAGTTGTTCAGCCTACGACCCAGTAATCTGTTACTGCAATGGTTTATATTTAAATCATGAACTTGGAAAAATAAAACCCAGTAACTGCCACTAGTGTTAAGCATTGTCACCGTTTGGAGTGTTTGTAACATCACTTGAACCGTAAAAACCTGCGGACAACTGAAGTTCATGAGACTGCATGACATAACAGGACATTACTTGACATAATATAACAGGACATGATTTGACATGACGTGGAGAAACAAATCGTCAAAGACCTTACGTTTAAAAGCTACGCAACCGCAGAAGAAACTGTCTGAAGAGGAAACTCTTCCACATTGACATAGCCAGGACAAAATACAACCAATTGCACTCGGTGCCTGGTGATCCTCAAGCCAAAGAGAAAAACAGCTCAGGGAGAATAATTTACCAGCGCTATAAGTGACGCATATTGCCTGACTAGTAATCTATATGGCAGTCAATTAACCGGAATAAGATAACCTTATTAAGCGTATGGGGCAAAGCACTCGTTATCTGCATCGCAACAGATCTCCTCACTCTGTGAAAGGGATTCATATTACAACTTTTCTTGCGGACAGTCCACTAGAAGACAACACCATAAAGAAGATAAGATTGTACAAGGTCTTAGTCGCCTTCTTGTATCAATTGCTGAAGTAGGTGACGCAAGCTACTTTTAACTCAAGAACCAGAACTAGAGGGGGGCAGTATAATTGTGAATGATTCATTACATTAGCTTCCCAGAAATCGCGCTATTTTTGTCAGTAAAGTTTAAAGATCATGGCATACTATATACCTCAACCACATTCCCTTTAAATAGAGTTGCTCATGGCTTTTTTTAAATCACTAAGCTTGTACCATACGTAGTTTCACTCTTTGCCTAGCCTTCCAATTCATACAGCTTTCAAGCATTTCCCTTTTCCCCAGCTTTTTAAACGCTTCAGTCATTCTTTATTGTATTTTCGACTATGTATTGCTTGAGTGTAAAAACAAGCACCACCGACTGAACAATTCGCATTCGTCAGTCAATACCATAACCAATTACAATTACGCCCAGGGCCTACTCTTCTTCTTCTTCTTCTTTAATAGGTAGAACGTAAGGTAACGTAAATGCTAGTTTGAACACGTAAGATCACTTTTCTTAGGACTTTTTCTTATTGGACTTGTAAAATCTAATGTTTTAATCTCTTAAACTAATTTGATTTTGTATGTGTGTGTGTGTCCCATTACTTAAGGTCTATAGCTTAGAATCGAAAACCGGTTGGGTGGATTTCTTTGCGGCACCCTTTAGAAATCGTGATGGTACTCGCATTGCTCTCATACTGCCGCAAGCCCAAAGTGATGGTGATGAATACCGCCATTTATGCATTATTTCCACGTCTAGCAGTAGCAACAAGGCAGAGGCCATAACCCGGGGTAAATTTGTCGTCACCGCCATATTACACTGGGACACCAAGAGCGATATACTGTTCTATACCGCCAACAGCGAAAAGAATCCCGAACAATTGCATATATATGCCATTAAGGCTGCCACTGGACAAACGCCAAAATGTTTAACTTGCAATCTGCATACATCGAATGGTAAGTGTGAGCGCCCCGCCCGATATCATCTTAGACATTTGCCGTATTAAATTTTTTTGTTTTCTTTCTTTTTCGTTACATTAAACAGGCATCGAACAAACTTACTACACAGGCGATTTTAATATGGCCAATCAAATCATTATAACCTCCTTGGGACCAAGTATACCACAAACAATTATTTACGAGTACTCTGTTGGCCAGAAAAGTGAGTACCTCCCGTTAACTTTTCCTTCAATTTTTTAATACGAATTTTTTTTTAATATTTTTTGCTTAAAATTTCTCGCTCTCTCTCTCTCTGTATTTTCCAGATGATGTTTCCTTGAAGAAACTAGAAGTTTGGGAGGATAACAAGAGTCTGAGCACCAAATTGAAAAATATTGCCATGCCATCGGTGGAGATTCATACCATTAACATTGCTGACGGTTTCAAAGCTAAAGTGCTATTGCAATTGCCACCCAATATGGATCGTAGCGGTAAAACGAAATATCCCATGTTGGTTGATGTCTATGGTGGTCCAGATTCTTCTTCGGTAAGTCCTCGTAGAGCAATAAGCTTTAAGATAATCTTACTGTTGAAGGAAACTGCAGCTTAATAGTTCGTGGTGCCTTATAGTATCATAATTACAGCGTCCTGCCAGAGGAGAGCAGGCCGCTCTTCTGAGGTCGAACATATTCCATTGGGGGGCTTATAAGGTTAGGTTAACTTTAGCAGAAGATGAGCCTGTGGAATCTGTCCATGGGGATGGACATTCCACTCGTAGATTGTAGATCAGACCTTTGCAAGGCCGTTAGTTATTCACTGCACAAGTGCCCGTTTTTCCTCTCGGATTTAATTTTTTCTTCTTTGTAATCCTCTGTCTATTTGTGTATAGGTGGTCAACAGATGGTTTATTGATTGGGGCACTTATTTGTCATCTAATCAATCGGTCATTTACGCTAGAATCGATGGACGCGGTTCCGGCTTAAGAGGTCAAAAACTATTGCATTCGGTTTATTTGAAATTGGGCACCTTAGAAATAGCCGATCAAATTGACGTAACCAGGTAAGGTGTTGAGAAATTCAAGCAGTATTTGAAACGTTATTTAACTCGCTCTCTTTGTCTTCTTCTCTCTCGCTGTCTTTTTTCTCTTTCTTCTTTATCCCTTTAATAGAAAACTACAAGAACAATTCAGTTTCATTGATGCCAATCATATTGGTATTTGGGGTTGGAGTTATGGTGGCTATGCTGCTGCTATGGCCTTGGCCAATGATGATAACCATGTATTCCGTTGTGCTGCTGCTATAGCTCCTGTCACCGATTGGACTTATTATGGTAAGTTTTCTTTAAAAAAAAAAAAAAAAAAAAAAAAAAACTTAAATTTGTAAAAATGGGAACCCAAGCTCTGTACTAACTATTGAACTCTAATTTCGTTTTTTCTTATTTTCTTTTCTATTCTCCAGATTCCATTTACACTGAACGTTACATGGGTTTGCCCACTATTAATGAATTGGGCTATGCCAGCGGCCGTTTAACAACTAAAGCCGAACAATTACGTGGCAAGAAATTCCTTCTTGTCCATGGCACTTTAGATGACAATGTCCACTATCAACAGGCTATGATCTTGGCTAAGAATTTGGAAAGGCGCGACATCCTGTTCAAACAAATCGTAAGTTAACCTAGTTTAGAGTTTATTTTTACAATTTAAAACAAGATTAAGAAAGGTTTCCAATATGAATGGTTTTAACAAATGTTCTGGTCTCCTTATCGCTGTGTTTAGCAGAGAAGGTAAATAAGTAATGGCAGAACAAAAAGCTTTCTAATACCTATGTTTGACATTACAAGGTTCAATTATTTACTGTCTACTCCCTTTGGACTATTACTGTAGTGTCTTAGCAGCAGATAGTAGTCAGCGGTTCTCGATGACTGAACAGAATATTAGCAACTCAAGCATCCTAATAGAACTCGAAAGTTTCGGTAACTTTAATTACTTGACACCACTGTACGCTCTTTCGAGGACGCTTAAGGCGTTGACTTCGGATAGAAGGAAATGAGAAAATAGTGTAACGTACTTCGAAAACGATTCCGTGCAGGTTTTCACGAATGATTGAGCATAAATGGAGATGGAGATTTTGGATTCGGTTGTAACAACGTCCTTCAAAAGGCAGTCGCACCATTATGGACTCTTCCAGGCTGACGATTAGGAGTGCAGTGATAATTATTAGATTATTGGCCGCTGTTAGGGCACTAAGTTCACTCATAATCGTTTTCTGGCAGCCAACAGCCTCTCACCGAGGTGACAAAGCGGTACAACGTAATTCTTCTCGGTACTCAGGAAAACTGCAGACATACGAAGAGACTTTGCTTACCCGCAAATTACTTTTGGTAGATCTATTGTAGATCGATTGAAGAGGAAGAGAGTGTCTCTGGCTCGACTTCTCTCATTTGGCTTAAACTTATTCGATAGCCTGATGGAGAAATGTCTATTCAATCAGTTAATTCACTAAACTTTCAAGCTGGCCTTGAGCTTGATTATAAAGAAATCATTCTTCAATAAAAAAAACGTGATGCTGATTGTCAAGACCGATGGTCCATTGCTTTTGAAGTATCACTTGATGGAATATTCTTGTTTTTATTTATTTTATTTTTTTTTTTTTTTTGTTTTGTTCAACCTTATTTGCAGAGCTATCCCGATGAGGATCATTCTTTAGCTGGTGTACGTCCCCATTTATATCATTCATTGGATAGATTCTTTGGCGATTGCTTCGACCAAAAGCGTGTGCTTCATAATAACAAATAGACAAAGAAAAAAGTGAATTTTTTTTTATATTTTCATAAGAAATTGTTTAAAAAAATTAGCGTCAAAGTAATAAATTTTAACAACAAAACTAAATAAATTAAATTAAATTATACAATATAACGTAAAAATAAAAATAAAACAATTGCCATTAGCTTGAAAATTTAACAAAAATTAACACAAATTAAACAAAATTTATTAAAAATATTTATATTTATTGTACTTATACATACAATATATTTAAAATTAAATGTAACGGACGTATATTAGTTAAAACAAAAGCATTTAAATTGTTAAACATTTTATAAATTAAACAGAAAAAATTATTAAAAACGACCGAAAAAAAATTAATCAAAAAAAATCCAACCGGTATTTGTAGAGTTTCTTATTAGAAACAATAACGTTTAAAAAAATACAATTAAAAACAAATTAAATTCCAGCTTAAAGAAAGAAAAAAACAATAATTAAATGAAATTAAAATTAAAAAAAAAACATAAAAAATAACTCCTCAAAGTAGTTGGGTGCGTAAAGAAAAATTAGTTTTTTATTGAAAAACAAAAAATAAATAAATTTAAAAAAATATTTAAATTAAATTAAACAATTTTATAAAAACATATTTAACGACCATAGTAAATAAATAAATAATAATAAATTAATTATTTAAATATTAAATTAAAAATATTTTTGCAACAATATTATAACGGTAGTCAAGTAAAGTAATTTTCTTGTAGATAAAAATTAAAAACAAAATAAAAGAAGTAATTTTTTATTAAAACAAAAATAAATAAAATAAAATAAAATCGTAACGCTAATAAAACAAAATAGGCTTCCAATTAACGCAATAATATACTCCACTCGTATAGTTAATAATATCAGATAATTTTGTCAATTTTTAAAAAAAAATTAAACTGTTTAAACAATTTATTACAAAAGAATGAAAAATTAAACAAACATTCATTAAATTTAAGAAATATTATTTTCTGGTCTCCTTAATGCTGTGTCTAGCAGAGGAGGTAAATAAGTAATGGCAGAAGATTGAGCTTCCTAATGCTTATGTTTGATATTAGAATGTTCAATTATGTCGTTGTTCTGCTCTTACTTATTCAGTGGCTACTCCATTTGGACCTTTACTGTAGTGTTTAGCAGCAGATTGTAGTCAGCGCTTCTAGGTGACTGACCAGTAGTACGAATAGAATATTAATAACTCAAGCATCTTAATAGAATTCGAAAGTTTCGGTAACTTGACACCACTGTATGCTCTTTCGAGGACGTTTAAGGCGTTCATTTCGGATAGAAGGAAATGAGAAATTAGTGTGACGTACTTCGAAAACGACTCCATGCAGATTTTCACGAATGAATGAGCCTAAATGGAGACGCAGGTTTTGGATTCGATTGTTACAGCGCACTTCAAAAGGCTATCGGACCATTATGGAGTCTTCCAGGCTGACCATTAGGAGTGCAGTGATAATTATTAGATTATTGGCCACTGTTAGGGCACTAAGTTCACTCATAATCGTTTTCTGGCAGCCAACAGCCTCTAACCGAGGTGATAAAGCGCTACAACATTCATCTAACGTGGGTACCGTAATACTTTTTGGTACTCAGGGAAACTGCAGACATGCGAAGAGACTTTGCTTACCCGCAAATTACTTTTGGTAGATCTATTGTAGGTCGATTGAAGAGGAAGAGAGTGTCTCTGGCTCGACTTCTCTCATTTGGCTTAAACTTACTCGATAGCCTGTTGGAGAAATGTCTATTCAATCAGTTAATTCACTAAACTTTCAAGCTGGCCTTGAGCTTGATTATAAAGAAATCATTCTTCAATAAAAAAAACGTGATGCTGATTGTCAAGACCGATGGTCCATTGCTTTTGAAGAATCACTTGATGGAATATTCTTGTTTTTATTTATTTTTTATTTATTATTTTTTTTTTTGTGTTGTTCAATCTTATTTGCAGACCTATCCCGATGAGGATCATTCTTTAGCTGGTGTATTTCCCCATTTATTTCATTCATTGGATAGATTCTTTGGCGATTGCTTCGACCAAAAGCGTATGCTTCATAATAACAAATAGACAAAGAAAAAAAGTGAATTTTTTTTATATTTTCATAAGAAATTGTTTAAAAAAAATTAGCGTCAAAATAATAAATTTTAACAACAAAACTAAATAAATTAAATTAAATTATACAATATAACGTAAAAATATAAATAAAACAATTGCCATTAGCTTGAAAATTTAACAAAACTTAACACAAATTAAACAAAATTTATTAAAAATATTTATATTTATTGTACTTATACATACAATATATTTAAAATTTAATTGTAACGGACGTATATTAGTTAAAACAAAAGCATTTGAATTGTTAAACATTTTATAAATTAAACAGAAAAAATTATTAAAAACTACCGAAAAAAATTAATCAAAAAAATCCAACCGGCATTTGTAGAGTTTCTTATTAGAAACAATAACGTTTAAAATATTACAATTAAAAACAAATTAAATTCCAGCTTAAAGAAAGAAAAAAACAATAATTAAATGAAATTAATTTAAAAAAAAAACAAAAAATAACTCCTCAAAGTAGTTGGGTGCCTAAAGAAAAATTAGTTTTTTATTGAAAAACAAAAAATAAATAAATTTAAAAAAAATATTTAAATTAAATTAAACAATTTTATAAAAACATATTTAACGACCATAGTAAATAAATAAATAATAATAAATTAATTATTTAAATATTAAATTAAAAATATTTTTGCAACAATATTATAACGGTAGTCAAATAAAGTAATTTTCTTGTAGATAAAAATTAATTTTTTTTATTAAAACAAAAACAAAAATAAATAATAAAATAAAATCGTAACGCTAATAAAACAAAATAGGCTTCCAATTAACGTAATAATATACTCCACTCGTATAGTTAATAATATCAGATAATTTTGTCAATTTTTTAAAAAAAAATTAAACTGTTTAAACAATTTATTACAAAAGAATGAAAAATTAAACAAACATTCATTAAATTTAAGAAATGTTAAATTTATTTATTTAATATTTAAAACAAAAAAGAAAATGCTTTTGTTTTTTTATTTTAAATTTAAGTACAGATTTTAATGTAATTATAGTACATACATATTTGATCTTGACTATTATCATTAAAATAATTTTTAATTTTCTTGAATCATAATACCACGATAATAATTTTTGCATCAAAATTATTTGTAATTTCAACATTTTTAAATACTTTTTTTTTGTAATTTTCTTTCTTAAAAATAAATTTTTGTAAAAATAATTTTAAAAAATTAAAATTTTTATTAAAATATTATATTAAAAACAATGTCATCAACAATAGTATAATAAGTATGTGAATATGAGACAAAGAAACAGCAACAAATTCATTCAAAACTCAGCTCTAACATACATCTCTAAAGCAAGTATGAAAAAAAACATTTCTCTCGACAAACTTCTATCAAAAGCTATGTGATTAACAAATTAACATGAAAAATCTGCGATTGAGTATAAATATGAAACTGTAGTACCAGCTACTTATGGATAATAGTGGATAATTTAATACACCCTCAACATAGGTGGTACGAATAGCAAGGCAGTAATCCTAACTAAAGTGTGTTGTAATGGCCAGTAATGTATGCATGTATGAATGTAAGTGAAACTTTCAATTTTCAATTACTGCTATTTAAAAACTTTTATTTAACGATCATATTCCATAGAAAAAGATCGACAATTGCAAATTTTCTGAAAATAAGTTATCGGGAAATATGTATTTCGTCATACCCCATTCATTAATAGATTAACTGAAAGTTTTCTAAAGAAAATTATCAAGAAATTAAGTAGCTAAATTAGTACAAAATTTTCCGATAACTATAAATTTTCCAAAGAAAATTATCGATAACTGTAAATTTTCCACAGACAATTATCTATAAAGGTATATTTCCTAATGAAATGTAGAACTGTGTATTTTCTATAAAAAATTATCGTTTATGTTTATTAAAAAATGTCGATAACTGCGTAGTTTGTAAAATAAAATATCGTTAATTGACTGTTTTATAAAATATTGTATAAAAAATTATCGATAATTGTGTATTTTGAAGTGAAAAGTGTTGATAAGTGATTAGCTTATCTAAAAAAAATTAAAAAGACTGAGTTTTCTGTAGACAATTGTCGATAACTCTAAATTTTCTGTAGAACATGATCGATGACTATGAATTATTTGTAGAAGATTATCGATAACTATGAATTTTCTACAGATAATTATCGATAACTGAATTTACTACAAAAATAATCGATAACTATAAACTTTCTTTGCAGAGTTATCGATAATTGTAAAGTTTTTGTAGAAAATTTTCAATAATAGACTTCTTTATGGAATAGTTTAAATGGCTGTGAATTTTCCGTTAAAAAACTATTGATAATTGTAAATTTTCTATAGAAAATGAACGATAACTATATATTCCAGACAATGAATTGTTTGTAAGTCTATAACAATGAACTTTCTACAGAAAATTATAAATATTTATAAATTTTCTATAGAAAATTATCGATAACTCTGTAGTTTATATATAAAATTATATATAACTCACAATTTTGTATAGAAAATTATCAATAACTGGCAATTTTCTATCGATAATTGAGTTGTCTATCAAGAAATTTTAATATCTGAGTATTTTTTAATGAATACCTATACTATTACCATTGGGGCTAACAACCATTCTTTCTGTAGGAAGTTTGAATTTTATACCAACTTCCTTATCTTTTAACAGCCCACAACTTATTCGATTATGTCTGGAATAGTGTCTTTCGAGAATATTGGGTTCTTGGGCTTATAAAAGCAGGCAGTGACAATAAAATTTGAAGTTTGTTTGTTGTCGTAATACGGTTTTTAAATTGAGAATTTAGGTTTAGGTTTAGCTCGGAGTGGTAGCTCTGATATCACAAAGCTCACTTGAGCACGCATAGCGGTCCATTGTGATGCCACGGGTGAACACAGTCGCTGTACTGGCCAAGTTCACCAATATCAGGGAAGGGGAAGAAGTCGGTCAGCGCAAGGGCTTCACATAAATTGAGAATGTTTGCATGAAAAAAATTTCCAACCTAAAATTAATTATTCGATGGCAATATTTAGAAGACCATCATATCCACATCTAAGCTAATTTCACTGGGATCTTAGACCGTGTGTATAGGTCTACGATTGTATATGTCTATTAATGCAAAGAGCAGTGCGTTTCTGTTCCTTTAAAAACCTCTGTTTGTCTCCATGAAGCTTTAGCTCTTCTTCATTTTCATGACTCTTGGCAGATATCATTATATGGTCTCCGTAGAGATGCGTCCGATCAATTTATATTTTCTTTTTTATATTACTTTGATCGGTTCTTGGCCATCAAATCCTTAGAATTTCACACAACCTACTATTGGTGGGTAGTCGTAGTTTTTATTCTGCTGTTTTGTTTACTTACCTGCTTATGTTTCAGGGGGGTATGGTGGTATAGTGGGTTACAGATTATTTCAAACGGGCACATTTTAGGAACATAATAAAGTTCATTTGATTTTAAAGGGAAATATTAATTTTAATTGTGATAAATAAAGGAGCACTATAATTAACAAGCACTATGAACAATTCAAATATCTTGAATTATGATTTATTTAACACTTACACCATTACAAGGCTCACTGGCTTCTAAGAAAAGTATTGATTTTTTTTTTATTTTTTCTTTTGTTTTAAGAGCCAATTAAAACTGATTTCCATTTAAAAGAAAAACATTTTTTTAACATTTTTTAAATAAATTTTTTTTTATTAAAAAAAGAATTTTTTATTACATAAATTTAGTGAAAAAAGAAAACATACTTTAAGATTAAGTGATGAAAAAAAAACATAAAAAATCTTTGTAAACTTGTTATAGAAAATTGTTATATTTTTATTCTGTTATAGTTTAAGTGCATAAAAAATAAATTGTAATAAAAACGAAAAAGGAAAACAAAATCAAAAAGAATTTAAAACCAACAATAAATAAATAAAGATTAAAAAAAAAAACCAGAACAAAAACAAATAATTGAGAAAATAAAAATTGAAAGGAATTTAATTGTTGGAAAAGTATGTGTCTATGCCTGCTCCACTTTATATAACTTCTATTGAAACTATTGATTTCCAACTGGCTCAATTCAAAATGCATTGTTGACCTGTTGTGTTAAGGCATTTATTAAAGATGTTTTATATCTGAAAGTTATGATAAAGGAAGGGAAACTGAACTTTTGTTGGCTACTACCTTAAATATTATCCCAATATGTTAACGTCTTTTGGATGATACAAAGTTCCAGTTCTGTCTGGAGGAGGATAAAGCTACAGTGCACATTTTGTGCAATTTTTAGCGTCAATTGAATGCCAGAAAAATCAAATGAATTCCTAGCACAGGCCTACTAGACTTCAATCATTCATTCAGCGGTGAAATTGCTATTTGAACTTGCCTTGGAACTGCACTTTTTTACTTGGCGAACATTTTAAGACAAGTGTTTAGTGTTCACTAATGTTTGTAATGCACTGCAGTGACTTGCAAATTTTAAGGATTTTTCAAGTGTTCTTTGTTGTAAGCAAAACTTTAAAACAACTGTCTGTCTACTGACATATATCGTGTACTTCATTATTTCCCTTGACGTGTTCGTTTCGTTTGTGAGCCTATACACAAAATATGTCCAATGGTTGCATTCTACATCTGATACATATGAAGTCATCTGTTGTGTTGAGGTCTCAGGTATCAGTGACTTGCCAATGTTCGGTTTTACTTAATTTATACAATCCTACACAGGAAAAATATCCTTACTAATCGTTTAGCCACGTATAACCACTCAAATTGTACAAAAAAAAGGGTAAAAAGTCTGACCTACGCGTGACCTATAAAGTCCAGACCCACAATCGACGCACTGTGGGGAAGTGTAAGTTTCTACATTCATTTCATAATGTTGGTTCAATTATAGAGGCCTGTAGAACAGCAACGAAGACCCAGATTTCTTTGTAGTGTACGGTGACTGAAATAAGTACTGATTACGCACAGTTAGTACTCAGGTATCGAAACCTTTTGACTCACAATACTCCTCACTGTAAATGCCAAGCTGATGATTCTGCTTTCAACTGTAAATAACGATCTACGTATGTAAATGGCATAAGGTAATGGTGTCATGTTATATTTTAAATTTATTTTCAGACTGTTTTTTAACTGCCTTTAAAGTTACTTTTAATTTCATACTGAAGTCCTTTCAAATAAATATTTATTTTTAAAGAAATGAACACACACACATAAAACTTTATATCCTTTATTTTTTGATTTCATTTCACATGTCGTTGTCCTTTTTGTTTTTGTATTTGTTTCTCTTTTTCTTTGTTAAACAAATATTGCAATTCCAAGAATATTTTTACGTTCAGTTACATTTCAGGAAGGACTCTCTCTCTCTCTCCCTCGCTCTCTTGTCGTAACGCATAAAAAAATAAAAACGAATGAAATAAAATAAAATAAAACGAATGAAATGAAATAAAAAGTCAAATAGTTTAACAAAAAGGAGGTCGGTTCGTCGTCATCATCATCATCATTGAATATGAAGTGGTGTGGTGGTGATGGTGGTGGCTGTGGGTTGTTTCAGACTGTGTCTGGCTGCAGGTCGGTTCCTTTCTTCTTTTTTCTTGTTTTTGTCCTTTTTTATCATCACATCTGCCCGACAAGTCTGTGCATAAAACTACACACCCATACATATTCACACAATAAGTGTGTTGTTGACAAAAGCACTGCATGTGAATGATGCCGTTCAGTTTGACTTTGATGATGCAGATGCATACGCCAGATGCAAATGATAACGAAAATGATGATGATTCTGATGATGATACTAAAGAGGGGGGGGGGGGGGGTGATATTCTCGTACTTCATTCCATTCAAATTGAAGTAAAAGTTCTTCAATAACTGTAAATGAAGACAGGAAAAATAATTTAAACATGTTTTTACAAACTAATGCCGCAAATGAAGTGACCGACAGACATTCATAAAGAGAGAATAAATTGTTAGAAAAAATTATGTAAATGAAAATTAATTGCAAAAGAAAAATAGAAAACAATTTATTTAAAAGACAAATTAAAACAAAAGAAATATATAGTCTTTTAAAATATTTGAAAAATAAAACCAATCTTGAAAATATCATACAAAATCCCAATCTAAATGTGATAAAGGAAGGGGCGCTGTGGAATGTGTTTCTGGAAATTTAAAATATTATTATCATTCCCAGTAGGCTGTTGGTTTGACCTAAAAGAACATTCGTGTTGTATAATTGCAACTCCTGCAGCATATAAGTCCCAAGCGTCCTCTGCTAGCAATTGTTCCCCAAATACCCATTCAATTTGCATGCCAGAAAATCCAAAAAGTCTATAAACTACGTGACCACCAATAAAGTCCGCTGTGAATTGATCCATCTCCAGACCATCAGCAACTATGTTGTCATAGGAGCCGTGAAAATTGCAATATTGTTCGCCGCATCGAATTGTTGGCACAAACATCTCCAAAGTGTAAGCAAAACTAAGAGATTAGCGTGTGATCTTGGACTTGAGAAGAATATGGAACAGCATGAGGTGCTGTCTGGCCTAGGCGATACCTAATAGCCGTGCTGCTTAGAACATTGTGGCATTAGCTGAAGTCATCGCAAAGGGACCCGAAATAATATGACATTAGATTGGATTGATACTAGATTTGTGCCATGTTTAGATTAATGGAAGCATAGTTTGTTCTCTAATTCTATTATGTTGACTTACAACCCTGTCCCCATGTCTGGTGTCTTCTGAAAAGCAGCTGTACCGGCTGACGTCTATTAAATACCAGTATTTTGATATCCATCGAATGTCCAATGTCCTACTGAAGTGGCGTAACTAAGCTCCTGTACAGCCAGTTTATCATTTCATTCACGGATTGAGCCACTATTGAAACCAATGGTAAACCAGCATATGAAACAACATCAGGCCTTATTTCCATTTCAGGATTTCTAGTTAAATACTGTAGTAGACGAATTGGTTATCCAAATATTACCAACAAAGTTTGAAGACTGACTATCTTCGCCTTCTATCTTCTTTAGGGGGTACCAATAGAAACTTCAATAGAAATCGAAACAAATTATTCGAAATAAACTTTTCAGTTTTCTTTTAAACTTCCTGGCCATTTGCTGATCTTTATAATAAATATGTTCGTCTACTCTTGAGAGACTTGAATCATAAGCTAAAAAACAAGTTTATAAAACAAAAAAGAAGAGAATAAAACCCTGACAAACAAAACATTGTTGAAAAATTATTATTGAAAATCGAATATTGAAAGTTTTCCAAGTGCCTCCACACACTCAACCACACCCACTCCCACACATAGCAACCACAACCACAAATTTGCCACAAAATAAAACATTTTCATCCAATTCTTTTCCATTTCTTTTAACTATGAATTGAACATGAATTGTTGTTTGATTTCCTATTTTCCTGCTGGTGCTGCTGCTGCTGCTGTTCCTTTTGAATGGTACAGCTCTCTCTACAGAGTATCATCTGCTAAAACAAGAGAGAGAGAGAAAAACAAATCACTGGAGGAGGAAATGAATTAAAACGGAAATAATGCGTTAAAGAACGAATGAAACAACTAAATGAGCATTGCAATGAGCAATGAGGTGGTAATGCTGAGGTCAGTGCTTTTGTATTTAAAGAAATCAGCAACAAATTTATGAAAATCAAAAAAAAAAAACGAGCCTAAATATGTAGCCAGTTAAACAGAAGGTCAAGTTGAGCAAATACCAATGATGAAGAAGAGAAAAGAAAAATTTAAACAATCCGCCACACTTTAATTGTTTTTGAAAAACTTCCTCTTGCTGTGTAGTCCATGATATTTGGAAACAGACAAGAGACACTTTTTAATTAATGGTTTTCATCAGCTCTCATCGTGGGATCTTGAATAAGAGCGGAGTTAGGATTAACTCTCCTCACACTGCTCCTGGCACTATCCTCTACCTGGCTCTAATTGATTTGCCTGTCATACCTCGCCCGAACGGTCACTCCGATATTCTGAATGTCTTTTCACCGCTGTTAAGAAAAGGACGTCTGGATCCAACCACCAACTATAGGATCTGTGTTGTATAATTGCAGTATTTCTGGTCTTCATCATCTTCTCTTGAGAGCTTTGAGGTTGTGACTGAACTCACTTCCTATAAAGAGGCTCTGAGAGCAATAGGATCGGTTTGATGTAAGTTTGAGACGTTCGCTACTGTAAGAAACGGATTGTGTCAGCCAGCTTATGGCGATTTTCCTGTGGTATCAAGATGGGGCTCTTTCTCAATTGATGTTGTGCTTGTTGGTTCTAAGCTTTCAATCTAATATCCCTATGGACTCATCAATATAAACTAGTGAGAGGAGCACTGGCAAGCAGACCAGGAATCTTCTACCATCTATCAAAAGTGGCACAACTGCATACTGCATACGGAAGAATGGTAAGTGGATCAAGAATAGTTACTGGTGTGTGATGTCTGGGATACATCTCAGCGAGATTTCTGCAGGGTATGTATAGACGATAGAAACTCTCCTCTGTGACTGTCCGCCGCTTGGTGAAAGAAAATTGAATACCTTGAAAAGGGGATTTAAACTCTCCTAAGTTTTATTATGGAATTTTTGTCCATTTGAGGGTATGTGTTCAATGTCTTACAGCTCATCCCTCTACTTGTTTCTGTATTAAGTTTTCTTAATTCTTTTAATTTTTTTTCCTTCCCCTTTTCTAGGCCGAAGACTATGGGTCCCTTAAATGTATGCCTTAACCTGCTGTTTTTAGTACTGATGGATGATTTGCATAGCTCTAATGCAAACCTATCAAATGTTATTGTCCATGTTATTGTCATTCGAATCTTGTGGCTCGATGACCTGCAAGGAAATACAAACTACTTTACAATTAAACACCGAAACCTTCCAAAAACATATGCAAAGATTATTGGAATCATCACCTAAACGATAATACAAGATTCGAATTGAATTTAGATTATACAAACTCTAACGTAACAAATTTTAAATTACATTCAAGCTTTACATAAGGAAGCACCACAAGAGGTATGCTTCTAATTAAACTAGAAACTAAAACCAGATTGTATGGTTTTTTATTTTTCTCATCCTTCCAGGTTGAGCGTACGATAAATGCCGTAGATGAAGATCGTAAACTATACTTACAGGCGGCCATAGTACATATAATGAAATCACCAAACAGGATCAGCTGGTTCTAGAATGATAGTGTTACCATCAACCATTAACTGTAAACTGCAGCTTGATTCTGATGCCCTAACTGAGTTCAGCAGGTGAGTTTTATATAAAAAATTAATTATTTATTGTAGTTTGCTTAGTTAACAGTTGGCAATTACATTGCTATTGAGCTGGCCAGGGCCGCCGGTTTGTAACTTGCTATCTCTGACATGTTATATCGATTAATTTGAATATTGTTTGTTCACTTGTTTTAGGTTAGGTTAGGTTAGAGGACGTGTACTTGTCAATCAAGACAAGTACAGTACCCGGAGGCCAAATTTACACATTGTACAACGTCCTAGTTTCTCACACCACTTATATTGTGTGTGTTAATTTTAATACATGAGTGGTGGGACCTACAGTTTAAAGTCGACTCCGAACGACAGATTTTTGGGAAACTTTTTTCATGGCAATTTTATTTACTCTCAGAGTTTTTGCCAGAAATTTGCTGAGAGGAAGTAGCCGAAGAAATATTTTTTCGTATTTTATCTTGATGTCTGGCCTGGGGTTCGAACCCTGGCTTTACGTCTAATACTACCTACTAGACTACGGCGACTTCACTCGTTTTAAGAGGAGACTTAATTTAGTTGGCGGCAAGAGGGTACGTGCAATATTGGACACGTATGGACTCACTTCTGTCCTAAAATCTCATGGCCATCAATTACTTAATAACGATTCTTGCACGCCACTCTCCTTTTGGTTCGAATGACGAATGGCTTGGCATTCTGACAAATGACTTTTGCAGGAGGAATAGACTGCTTTTCACCTCATGTGTTAGTGCCCTCCCTGATCTTGCCATAACGAGGCGGAGGTTTCGGCCCTCTCATTTCCTAATATCTTTAACCGAGTTTTTTTTAAATATAAGGACTGCTGTAATAGCAAGATTTACTTTGGACTCGGTGTGATATCCTCTAGGGCCTAAATGCAGGCCTAATTCAATCCAGCTTTTCTTTAAATATTATTTTATTTTCAAATATTGCCAGACTGTGATAACTTATTGATTTCTTTATTTCGCCAAAAGTGTTACAATATCGCACTCTCTCTCTTTCTCTTTGCCTCGCTTGGCCATGAGGCAAATATATACCCTCGAAGAAACACGCAAGGCTGCGAATGAGATTTGTTACCCTGACTTTACGAGAATAGAAAAAAAACAAACAAATAAACTCGTGTTTCAATCTCTTGAAAAAAAAAATAACGAAAACAAAAGCGATGCTTTTTATTTCTTATTATTATAATGCCATCTGTTAACAGTAGTTGTTCTTGTTGTTATTGTTGTTGCTACTACATTAAATAGTTGTTGTTATTGTAGTTGCATTTTAAAGACAAGTTGCTTAAAGCCCTTGATTTTATAGCCAGCCAGCAACAGCTAAAAGCTGCTGCTGCTATTGCTGTTGCAACACTATCAAGCAAGTGTAAACAGAAGGAGAACAGCAACACATGAATATTACATACAAATGACAACAACGCTATGTGTACTCATACATATGTATGTATGTAAATATATAAAATAAAAATATTTCTTTATTTTACCTTTAATATATGACAACAAAAATAAACACACAATATTTAATGGTGGCTTTTTATTTCAATTCTTTAGATTTTTATGTTCCTCATGCATGCCTCATGCCTCAAGCCTCATGTCTCATGTTGCAAGCAGAGCGTATGAGCAATTTTTTTCATTCTTTTATGCACATTAAACACACACTGTTTTGATTCTCGTGTGGAGAGCATTACCTTATATAGATAGGATTGAGGACGTGGTCTAGTTCAACCGCTTTAAATGCAGCCTAAAAAGAGAGGATAGGGAAGGTGATATGATAAAGGGAGGAAAAGAGAAAAGAGGGAAGGCAACTCTCAAACCAGCTCAAACCACCTAAGAATCTTTGGAGAGCACTCCACAGAGAATCCCTTAAAAAGTCCCGATTCAGATTTCTCAACACCCACCTACTAAGGTCTGGTTAGTTGCAGAGAAGTCTGCAACATACCCTGCAGTAGAAAGCCTGACCATTCATCGCAAAATAGCGATTCTTACGAGCCACTATTCTTTTGGAAGACATGCCGAAAGACTTGGTATTCCCACTAATGACTTGTGCAGGATTAGGTTCTGTGGGTCTGAGGAGGAGGTAAATAGTGTATGTCACCTCACGTATCATTGCCTTGCTCTTGTCGTAAAGAGACAAGGTTTCTGACCTCTCTCACTTTCTGGCACCGAATTCAGTTGCAATAGCAAACGGAATAGTTTGCTGTAGGGAATGTTTGACCACCGTGTTAAATTATTTGTGATATTACAACACAACGGACCTAATTGCTGGCCTAAGTGGGGTTCCGCCACCTAAAAATTTGTTAAATGCATCAGTGAAATGTGAACTCCTCCCTACCTTATGCGTTGCTTTACAGACCACATGTGGTGGTGGTGGTGGCCTTATAATTAGAAACGACTTAGCAATATGTATGTTTGTTAATTTGTTTTACAGTTTACACTGTGTACCTGGAATCAAAGGCTTTGTTTGGAGGACGTCTTACATACGTTTTTCCATCAGATTGGGACAAATTAAACTTAGATTCGTCACTCCAGAGAACTCTGTTCGAGAAACATCGTTTCTAATTATAAGGCCACCACTGTACATATACTGACTTCAAGCAATCACTCGAATCAACTCGGTTAATGGATTTTTTTGAACAAGAAAAATATTAATTGGTCTACTTATGCCTGCCTGGCATCCATAGACAATCAATCCATATTAGATATGCCACTAAAGAGCTACTTTTTCCCTCTTCTATTTTATTTTGAATATTCCCTGACAAATATTTGCTTGCAAGCTTTGCTTGATTAAAGAAAAGCTAAAGGGAAGAAGAAAAAACCAGTTTTTTTTAGTTTCAAAACTCCTTTTGAATTGCAAGGAAAAATTGTAGGCATGTTGCCAATATTTATATTGTTTTTTTTTATTTTTTAAATATTTTTTTTTTCTTTTTTTCTTTCATAAATTGTTTTTGTAAACTATAGACAGATAGTTGTAGTCGTAGAGAATTGGTATATGTAAAGATTTCTCTTGTTTGTCTATAAGTTTACTGTTACAAACTATTTTTTTCTACACAATATTTTTATTTATTTGGAATTTCTTCTTTTTTAATATTTTTTAAATATTTTCTTTGTAAAAGAATAATAAGTCTCTGGTTTTGTATGTGTTTTAAACGAAAAAAATCATCGTTTATTACCAATTTCGATTCCCACAGGCTTGCTGTGTTTGATTTAAAATGAGACTTTTTGAGAATGAAAAATAGAAAATCACAAAAAAACATTCTTTGTTTGTTTATCTAAACATTTATACAAAAAAAAAGGAAATATTTTCATATTTAAATTATTTAAAATAATAAAATAATTCTGCTTTAATTTAATGTTGAAAAACACATAAGTCCTGTTAAAGTTCTTCAAAGAACAATGCTCTGCGGATAGTTTTCTACGAAAGTACACTGGAAATCAAAACAGTGTTAGCAGACATTACATACATACATAATTGGTCATTACAACCCTTCAGTCGGGATTACGACCTAGTTTCACACACCACTTATGTTGTGTGTGTCAATGTTATACATGAATGGCGGGGACCTACAGTTTAAAGTCGACTCCGAACGACAGATTTTTGAGAAACTTTTTCATGGGAATTTTATTTCCTATCAGAGTTTTTGCCAGAAATCTGCTGAGAGGAAGTCGCCGAAGAAATACTTTTTGTATTTTATTTTGATGTCTGGCCTGGGTCTCGAACCCTGGATTTTCGTCTAACAAGCCAACACACTACCTACTAGACCACGGCGACTTCCAAGCAGACATTAAAATTCCTTAATTTTCAACTCCTAATATTAAGGAAAGATGCCGCCATAGTCTAGCAGATAGTTTGTTGGCTTATTAGCCAAGAGGACACCTCCAGCAAAACGAAATACGAAAAAATATTTCTTCGGCGACTTCCTCTCGGCAGATTTCTGGCAAAAACTCTGAGAGTAAATAAGAATTGCCATGAAAAAAGCTTCTCAAAAATCTGTCTTTCCTTAACAGTCGACTTTAAACTGTGGGTCCCTCTACTCTTGGATAACCTTAACACACACAAAATGGGTGGGTGATGTCAGAAGCTAGGTCGTAATCCCATCTGAAGCGTTGGAATGGCCAATTATGTATGCATGTACATATAACGATGATAGAGAAGAGCAAACCACTGAACATTGTTCACCCGATAATGATTATTGATACGTTAATTGTTCTTCTGGGGATCATAGAAACATAACATACACTTTTCATTTGCATCTGCCTTTCAAACTCAATATTTTAATAAGGCTTTCAGATTTCAAGGTCACATCCTCTGTTTAGAGTTCCACGACTCACAGACAGACAAAAGTGTACTCTTTAAATCCGAGGTAAAGATGGTATTCGTGTCTGTATTTGTACCTTCAATTTAAATTCTATGAATTTATCAGCAAGTATGTACGTAATGTTGACACCTGTACCGAATACCGCTTTCGCAGGATGTCGCAATATCTGCAGAAAGCCAGGAAGTAGATTTGTCTTCTTAATTGAAGTCATCCAGCAGCGAGCTAAATCTCCAGGGTTGTTAATCTTGGTACAGATAAGACAAGAGAGTCGAGTATAGCCTGTGATATAACAACGACGCGATAAAGTAACCTTGACTGCCATCAGCCTTAGTAGTATTCGGTCGGCCAACTTGGCCATCATGTTTGATGCGAGATTTCGCATTCGTAAACAGTTTTCCCAAGAGTTAACCTCCAAGCCAATACAATCCGTACAGCCTATAGGGCAAGGCTCTCAAAAACTTGATCAAAGTCTATAAAAACAAGGATAAAAAGTTCACTTGACTCGTTTTCGGAATTAATTTTTAATGAGAAATTCTTTTTATTTATTCTTGCAATCTGCTGTTGCTATAACAACAACAACAGCTACATAAAATTGTCAACAATAAAATATAAACTCCTGTATTGTTGTCCCATTTATTGCGAATGGTTTGTTGGCAACTTTGAGTTGAGTGCAAACTCTTTCACAATTTATTTCACTGCTGATGCAGCCAGCAAACAAACACTATGAGTACGAGTAACGAATGAATGAAAAACTGTTTCAATAACTTAAAATTAATCATAATTCCTCTTCTTGTTCTTGTTCTTCTGCAAATATTTTCCACTTTTCGAGAGAAACTCCGTTTGTGTTCATTTGTTGTCCTCCACCATTTATATTCCTGTTCGCATTTTATTTACGAAATGAAACTATTTTGTCCACTTCATTCCTTTTTATTTCACTTTTTTATTTTTTTGTTTTTACGTTCCATTTTTTTATCACTTTTTTTTTGTTTTAGTTTTTTGCTTTGAAATATCGAAAAAGTTCATGATTTTCATGACACTGTCCTGTTGGCGCCTCAGGATGGATGTTGCAACACTTTTATGTGTCTTTTATGTCCGTATTGCTGTTGTTGTCGTTCGTTTTTGCTGTACCAGTTGAAGCTACTAAATAAAAATGGAAAAAACGCCTGGAATTTTCATGTTGGAGAACCACATTAACTGTACAAAGTTTTAAATTTTATTACCTTTACACCTACAACGATATTAGTTATATAAGGTTTGAACTCAGATTCTGTTATTTGGTGTGTAGAAGTGTTGGAGTTCTATAAACGTATGGTTTCTTTACTTCAGCCGAATATACGTATCTAAACTTCTCTACCCGCTTTCTATAAATCCATCATTATTACCTTAGAAACTCTCTTTTTCGCAAACTCTTTTGCTTCTAAACTTCTCTACCCGCTCTACAGAAAAGCGCGAGTATTCACTCTACAGTAAAGCCCTGTCAACGGCGTAGAAGCTCCCCTTTTCGCAAACTCATCTGCTTCTTAACTTCTCTACGCACTTTACAGAAAAGACTGAGTATATACTTTGCAGAAAATCACCATCATCAGCGTAGAAACTCCCCTTTTCGCAAAACTCATCTGCTTCTAAACTTCTCTTCTTATTCCACAGAAAATCACCATCATTAACGTAGAAGCTCACCTTTTTGCAAACTCATCTGTTTATTCATTGTTATAAGTTCTCTGATGGCCTCGAATCTTGCAGATAGTTAACGTATTTTCCCTACCGAGCTGAATCAGATTGCCCAGACAGTACAACTTCCTATTCAAGTTGAATAGAGCACATATTTCGATGGCATAAAATTTGTCTTTAAAGAGTTTCCCCATGAGTTCCATCGCTTCTGACTCCTAATTTATCCGTCCTCAACCCATCCATATACCACATCTGTATACAACGGAACCCCTAAACAATTTGAAAGAAATTGTATCGGTTATGGCCTGCATGATTCCTGTGAATCAACGTACAGGTGGATTCTAAAACTTGAAAACTTCAATTCGGGATCATTGTCAACTCAGCTAATTTTGACAAATGATCTCTCACTTCAAGCGCATACGTGTTTCATGGAACAGATATATCTTCTTTATAATCCAATAGAAACACAACAAGAACAACTATGCCAAAAATTACTTGTTTTTACTTTAAAAGAGGGAATACTTACTGAGATACTGTTTATAATATATGTAGTATGTATGTATGCATTCAGTGGAAGTAGTTTAAACAATAATTAAATGCGATTAATTTTCTTTAATTCTTTATTTTTAACAAAATTTTAATATTTTCTTTATTTTTCTTTTAGGTTTTCCCGAAATCATCGTATATTTTTTACGTGGTACTCATCTATCTCGTAGATCTCATGCTTTTGGAGACGATTGAGGACAGTGGAACGTTTTTCAGTCGCACTATTCACATGTGAAAAGCTCTGCCTGGAGTCACTTGCAACCTCGTCTTGTCCACAATCTATTTTCCTGGACCCAGCGTACTAACCGGCATTTAAATAGGCCTTCATCATTCACCCAGCGTTACTTGTATACAATAAAATAAATAAACCCTCTGTCTGCTGTAAAAAAAAACCATAAATTGTTAAATAATTATTAAGAAAACACTTTAAATATGTAAGTTTTATCAATTTTATTTATTATTTATGTAATTTTATTTATTTTAATTGTTTAAGTTTTGAATTTTAAATAAAACTACATACAGAAAAAAATTAAATTGAAATGCTTGTTTTTAAATTCTGGCTAAAGTATCAGGCGAACAGAAATGCTAGTAGGTTACAACAGGGTGACCATAATAATTAAATTTGCCCCTAAGAGTATGCTTAATATTTTTCGAACAGCTGAAAATATATCGAAAAAATTTGCATACCTTAGGGGTTAATAAATAACAACAGGGTGGTTATTACAATAAAATTGATTTTAAGGTGTAAACTAATTCTTTTTAAACGCTTATAACTTTTGAACCGCTGGGAATTTTTGAATGAAATTTTTTGCGTGTGTTAGATTAGAACTTTTACTTTCTGTCGGATGCATTAGTTTTTTAGAAATAATGGATTAAATAGGCGAAAATTTAATTTCAAAACTTAAAACACATTTATTACCGATTTATTTCACTATCCTTGGTTAACAAATAGTTTCATCAGAAAGTAGAAGTTCTAATCTATCACGTGCAAAAAATTTCATTCAAAAATTCCCAGCGGTTCAAAAGTTATAAGCGTTTAAAGAAATTAGTTTGCCATGTTAGCGGAGCCACCAACCACCATTTTGGTTATAGAAAATTCCAAAAATTTTGTAAAACACCAGGCGAACAGAATGCAGTAGTAGGTGTATTTTCGACAAACTAATTTTTTTAAACGCTTATAACTTTTAAACCGCTTGGAATTTTTGAATGAAATTTTTGGCACGTGATAGGTTAGAGCTTCTACTTTCTGCTGAATGTACTAGTTTCCTAAGAATAGTGAACTAAATCGGTTAAAATTCAATTTGAAAATTCAAAACACATTTATCACCGACTTTTTTCACTATCCTTGGCTAACAAATATATTCGACAGAAAGTAGACGTTCTAAGCTATCATATGGAAAAAATTTCATTCAAAAATTCCAAATGGTTCAAAAGTTATAAGCGTTGAAAATTTGCTTTGACAGAAACCACCCCTGCAACAGCGTTCTGTTGGACTGATATTTTTAAAAGCTTATAACTTTTGAACCGCTGGGAATTTTTGAATGAAACTTTTTGCACGTGATAGATTAGAACTTCTACTTTCTGTCGGATGTATTAGTTTTTTATAGCTAATGGATTAAATAGGCGAAAATTTACTTTGAAAATTTAAAACACATTTATCACCGATTTATTTCACTATTCTAAAGAAACTAATACATTCAGCAGAAAGTAGAAGCTCTAATCTATCACGTACAAAAAATTTCATTCAAAAATTCCCAGCCGTTCAAAAGTTATAAGCGTTTAAAAAAAATAATTTACCGAAAATACCCCTACTATATCGTTCTGTTCGCCTGGTGTTTTAACGAATTTTTGAAAATTTTTAAATTCAAAATGTCGGTTGGTGGCGCTGCTAACATGGCAAATTAATTTCTTTAAACGCTTATAAGTTTTGAACGGCTGGGAACTTTTGAATGAAATTTTTTGCACGTGATAGATTAGAACTTCTACTTTCTGCTGGATGTATCAGTTTACTAAAGGAGGTGAAGTAAATCGGTTAAAATTTAGTTTGAAAATTTGAAACACATTTATCAGTGATTTATTTCACTACCCTTGGATAACAAATAGATTCAACAGAAAATAGAAGTTCTAAGCTATCATATGCAAAAAAATTCATTCAAAAATTCCCAGCCGTTCAAAAGTTATAAGCGTTGAAAATTTGCTTTAACAGGAACTACCCTGCAACAACGTTCTGTTGGCCTGATATTTTTAAAAGCTTATAACTTTTGAACGGCTGGGAATTTTTGAATGAAAGTTTTTGCACGTGATAGATTAGAACTTCTACTTTCTGTCGGATGTATTAGTTCCTTAGAGATAATGGATCAAATAGGCGAAAATTTAATGTCAAAATTTAAAACACATTTATCACCGATATATTTCACTATTCTAAGGAAATTAATACATTCAGCAGAAAGTAGAAGCTCCAATCTATCACGTGCAAAAAATTTCATTCAAAAATTCCCAGCCGTTCAAAAGTTATAAGCGTTTAAAGAAATTAGTTTGCCATTTTAGCAGCGCCACCAACCGACATTTTGAATTTAAAAATTTTCAAAAATTCGTTAAAACACCAGGCGAACAGAATGCAGTAGTAGGTGTATTTTCGGCAAACTATATTTTTTAAACGCTTATAACTTTTGAACGGCTGGGAATTTTTGAATGAAATTTTTTGCATGTGATAGATTGGAGCTTCTACTTTCTGCTGAATGTATTAATTTCCTTAGAATAGTGAAATAAATCGGTGATAAATGTGTTTTAAATTTTCAAAGTAAATTTTCGCCTATTTAATCCATTAGCTATAAAAAACTAATACATCCGACAGAAAGTAGAAGTTCTAATCTATCACGTGCAAAAAGTTTCATTCAAAAATTCCCAGCGGTTCAAAAGTTATAAGCTTTTAAAAATATCAGTCCAACAGAACGCTGTTGCAGGGGTGGTTTCTGTCAAAGCAAATTTTCAACGCTTATAACTTTTGAACCATTTGGAATTTTTGAATGAAATTTTTTCCATATGATAGCTTAGAACGTCTACTTTCTGTCGAATATATTTGTTAGCCAAGGATAGTGAAAAAAATCGGTGATAAATGTGTTTTGAATTTTCAAATTGAATTTTAACCGATTTCGTTCACTATTCTTAGGAAACTAATACATTCAGCAGAAAGTATAAGCTCTAATCTATCACGTGCCAAAAATTTCATTCAAAAATTCCAAGCGGTTTAAAAGTTATAAGCGTTTAAAAAAATTAGTTTGTCGAAAATACACCTACTACTGCATTCTGTTCGCCTGGTGTTTTACAAAATTTTTGGAATTTTCTAAAACCAAAATGGTGGTTGGTGGCTCCGCTAACATGGCAAACTAATTTCTTTAAACGCTTATAACTTTTGAACGGCTGGGAACTTTTGAATGAAATTTTTTGCACGTGATAGATTAGAACTTCTACTTTCTGCTGAATGTATTAATTTCTTACTAGTAGTGAAATAAATCGGAGATATATGAGTTCTAAATTTTGAAATTAAATTTTCGCCTATTTGATCCATTAGCTATAAAAAACTAATACATCCGACAGAAAGTAGAAGTTCTAATCTATCACGTGCAAAAAGTCTCATTCAAAAATTCCCAGCGGTTCAAAAGTTATAAGCTTTTAAAAATATCAGTCCAACAGAACGCTGTTGCAGGGGTGGTTTCTGTCAAAGCAAATTTTCAACGCTTATAACTTTTGAACTATTTGGAATTTTTGAATGAAATTTTTTCCATATGATAGCTTAGAACGTCTACTTTCTGTCGAATATATTTGTTAGCCAAGGATAGTGAAAAAAATCGGTGATAAATGTGTTTTGAATTTTCAAATTGAATTTTAACCGATTTCGTTCACTATTCTTAGGAAACTAATACATTCAGCAGAAAGTAGAAGCTCTAATCTATCACGTGCCAAAAATTTCATTCAAAAATTCCAAGCGGTTTAAAAGTTATAAGCGTTTAAAAAAATTAGTTTATCGAAAATACACCTACTACTGCATTCTGTTCGCCTGGTGTTTTACAAAATTTTTGGAATTTTCTAAAACCAAAATGGTGGTTGGTGGCTCCGCTAACATGGCAAACTAATTTCTTTAAACGCTTATAACTTTTGAACCGCTGGGAATTTTTGAATGAAATTTTTTGCACGTGATAGCTTAGAACTTCTACTTTCTGATGAAACTATTTGTTAACCAAGGATAGTGAAATAAATCGGTAATAAATGTGTTTTAAGTTTTGAAATTAAATTTTCGCCTATTTAATCCATTATTTCTAAAAAACTAATGCATCCGACAGAAAGTAAAAGTTCTAATCTAACACACGCAAAAAATTTCATTCAAAAATTCCCAGCGGTTCAAAAGTTATAAGCGTTTAAAAAGAATTAGTTTACACCTTAAAATCAATTTTATTGTAATAACCACCCTGTTGTTATTTATTAACCCCTAAGGTATGCTAATTTTTTCGATATATTTTCAGCTGTTCGAAAAATATTAAGCATACTCTTAGGGGCAAATTTAATTATTATGGTCACCCTGTTGTAACCTACTAGCATTTCTGTTCGCCTGATACTTTAGCCAGAATTTAAAAACAAGCATTTCAATTTAATTTTTTTCTGTATGTAGTTTTATTTAAAATTCAAAACTTAAACAATTAAAATAAATAAAATTACATAAATAATAAATAAAATTGATAAAACTTACATATTTAAAGTGTTTTCTTAATAATTATTTAACAATTTATGGTTTTTTTTTACAGCAGACAGAGGGTTTATTTATTTTATTGTATACAAGTAACGCTGGGTGAATGATGAAGGCCTATTTAAATGCCGGTTAGTACGCTGGGTCCAGGAAAATAGATTGTGGACAAGACGAGGTTGCAAGTGACTCCAGGCAGAGCTTTTCACATGTGAATAGTGCGACTGAAAAACGTTCCACTGTCCTCAATCGTCTCCAAAAGCATGAGATCTACGAGATAGATGAGTACCACGTAAAAAATATACGATGATTTCGGGAAAACCTAAAAGAAAAATAAAGAAAATATTAAAATTTTGTTAAAAATAAAGAATTAAAGAAAATTAATCGCATTTAATTATTGTTTAAACTACTTCCACTGAATGCATACATACATACTACATATATTATAAACAGTATCTCAGTAAGTATTCCCTCTTTTAAAGTAAAAACAAGTAATTTTTGGCATAGTTGTTCTTGTTGTGTTTCTATTGGATTATAAAGAAGATATATCTGTTCCATGAAACACGTATGCGCTTGAAGTGAGAGATCATTTGTCAAAATTAGCTGAGTTGACAATGATCCCGAATTGAAGTTTTCAAGTTTTAGAATCCACCTGTACGTTGATTCACAGGAATCATGCAGGCCATAACCGATACAATTTCTTTCAAATTGTTTAGGGGTTTCGTTGTATACGGATGTGGTATATGGATGGGTTGAGGACGGATAGATTAGGAGTCAGATGTGCTAAGTATGGAGAATAATATCATTAGAACAGTAGTAGCTAAGTAAGCCTATCTATCCTCAAGACACAACTTAAGTCTTTGATTTGTTAACCTAACTGAACGTTTATCTCTGTATATTTTAAACTTAGTTTATAGTCTCATCAACCATTAAGTTGATTACGACCTAAAACTACTCATTTATTTTAATAAATTCAACTCAACTTTCAACGCTTGAATTTTAAATATTCCGTCATTAAGTTTCGATTCACTTTTTAAAGGTTTCTTAAGGATTCCTTTGGTGACATTTGCCTTAAATGTTCAATTTGTATGTGCCTGCATTACTACCATTCTTTTTCTTTCAAATCCTTATAAATACACAAGAACAAGAAAAGTCTGTCCTGTGAGAAAAATAGAACAAAAAAAAGAGGAAAAGAATAAAGGCATGTAATAAAAATTTATTAGATTTTATATTTTACACTTGCCACTTGCCACCCACCGCCCTGGTTCTATGAAACATTTCGCCCAGCCACAGACAAAAATTTTATTACAGCATCATTAAATTTCATTTCCTTAAAGGCGGTTACTTTAATAAAGGCAATCGTCATGTACGAAGAAGTAAAAGTGCTAGCTACGACAGGAAGAATAAAAATCAAGGAAATTGAAAATTAAATTCTCTATTAAAAGAAGTTAATTTTTATTAATTTGAACTAGTTTTTGAAACAAACTTTCTGGAACTATGATTGTAGACCTTACTAAAACTAACATACACACACATAAAGATTAATATCATAACAATAACTTGATTGCTGCATTAGATTTCGAATTTAAAGTCTTCAAATGATGATTCAATTCCACATTGATTTCGATTTGCAAATAAATTATAAGAGATATTCATCGCCAAAGTTTTGCGAGTCATTTATTTAAACTGTCCCTGTTTACAAAAAAAAGAAATATTAGAAGAGGAGAGGAGAGAGAGAGAGAGAGCAGAAAAAGAATAGAAAAATAACGATTTATTGTCGAAATGATTTCTGAAATCTTAATCACCGTTTGTCTACCATTGGCATTTCCCAAAGGTCTGGGAAAATGAATTTCTTTTTGTGTGAGTGTGGGATTTTTCATTTCAAACTCTTCCCAACTATTACATGAGTACATCAGCATGTACCTCCACATTCCTATATCCCTCCCCATTCGCATTTTTGCGTCATACTATTTCACTTACAATTGAAAATTTATGATTTTTGCAATAAATTATAGGGGAAGGTTGACGTAGCAGCAGGATTACACTGTCAAAAGCATCTACTTTTAGGGCTATTTCTCAATTCGCCCGATAGTTTAATAAAGAACGCAGGTCAGGTATGGTTGTGGAGCCCCTTAAAGGAAGTGAGCCCACTTAGGCCAGCATTGTTAGGCCAGCATTGTTGTGATACCACAATCAATATTCAACCCGGGAATCAAACACTCCCTTGGAGGAAGGCAACCCGATACGTGAGTTCAAAGACGGACTTTTTCATCCTCCTATTAAGATCGTATCTGCACCTATTAAGATCGTATCTGCCATCCATATTACATTTGTCTGCCTACCCAAATCAACTTTGCCTAGACACATTCTATCAAAAAAATTTAGGAGAGAATCCTTGGCCTCAGGTCCCCAAGTGCTGAGAAGAGAATATGTTCTGTGGTTTCCTTTGCTGATTCTTTATTAAAGCGTTTGCGAAAGTTATTGTGAAGTATTTTAGATCTTCGAGAGTGTATACCCTGTGGCCAGTATTCCAGATTTGTCTGGTGTCTCCATAATTGAGTTTATTATCCCATTTTTCTTATGCAAATGAAAACCCATCTTTATTTTGAAAAATTTGCGAGGAATCATATTATTTCCAAGACAATACGAATCTTTGTCTATCGATGCCTGATATGAATCTAAAGGACTTTCTGGCCAAACACTACCAGTAATATTTAACTCTGGGCAAACCCCAATAAAGATCTTGGTTTTTAGACGGAATTGGAGATAGATCGGCAGAAATAAAAGACTGTGGTACACGTGTCGTAAGTGTGCCTAACTTCTTGGTTTGACACCCACTTTAGCTTGCCTACGTGATCAACATGATCTTGTTTAACTGACAGATGCAGCTCATGTAGGAAGTGGTTCTGAGCCTAGCACAGCCCACATACGGGCTTATAAGCAATAATTTTATATTTTCTTGGAGCAAATTGAGTGAACCCCAAATGAAATCGTGGTTTTTCCACAGGCCACTGACCGATACAGCCAGGACTGCAATTGCCCCACCTGGCACTGACAACCATATTCTAGGTTATGAGATATTGATCAAAACATTTGCTAATCCCAATATCTTCGGGTTAAGATTTATTGAAGCGACAGAGCCAAAGAAAGTTCAAAACATCAACTCCCGAGGAGTGGATAAGATCCGTTTTGTAGCCAAGGAATACTTTCTTTGCTGGCTAGTAAAATATGAATTATGAGAGTAGTTTTGAATTGCATTTTTCACAAATTTACTCAGTTCTTCCATTGAGTTTCGTTTTCTTTTAATTTTTATTTTTTCCTTTTCTTTTATTTCCAAATAAAACGACTAAGAAAAGGAGGCAATAAGGAACACTATTTAAAAATCATTGTTATTCTGTAATATGCTCCAAATTTCTGCAGTCAAAAAAAGAAAAAAAAACCGAAATTTTTAAAAGATTTTGTTATTGTGGTTTCGTTTTTGGCTTTTTTGTATGTGGAACCATACTTCGTTACCTTAAATTTGCAGTTTTTTCTTTTCTTTTGCTTTGTCTGTTAAGGCTTTCTATGGCATTTTATACTCCAGTTACTTTACATGTCCTTACAAAGTACCTTTTCTTACTACATCCCTGCCTCCCCCTCTCTCACGCTCCTAACTAAAAAATTGCAAGCAAAACTGAACACTTTGCATGATTTGCTGTAATAGGCTTTCGTTGGTTGTGCTCTTGCTTTATTCATTCCGCAGGTTTAAGGACAAAAAAATAGGCCTTTTCTGTTCAAGTAAATGTGTGTGATTGCTAACGGTGGGGGAGGTGGAGTTGAGTGTGTGTGCATTAAATATGCATCACTTGTGTTTTTTTTTCTTTCTTTTCTTTTTGGTGTATGTTTTTTATACTCTATCGTATGCCTTATGAATGCATATGTTAAATTATTTCTAGTCATGCACTTTATTTTTAATGCATATTTTCTAAGGGAGTTTTTAATTTTTTTTCTGCCTCCCTCTCTCTTTCTCTTTTAGCACTTTACTTACCGCACAAACACAGATGCTGGTTAAAATATTCATTTGCACTTTATTTCACCAACGCCCCTATCCCTCCAGTAAGACAGGACTTGCATTCCATAATAGAAATTAAAATAAAAAAATTCGAACTTTTTCAAGCAGAATTATAAACCATATGAGTTTTATTTTTAGCTCTAAAGTTATATTTTTCACACGCGAGTTTTAAAAAAACGTTTTTAAACAAAAATTTTTACTTTTTAACACAAAAATTCCGGCGTCCAACTGAAACGATCGACATACAGATTGTGCGTAAATGCAAAACAAAGCATAGATCAAAAATAACAAAGTTGCCAGACATAAAGTAAAGCTAGAATTAGGCAAACGTTGACGGAACGTACGTTCGTTTTCAACATATGAAAGTTATTGCTTTCCGGATATTTCTGACACATTCATCAAACCCTAGCACATTTAATCTCTTTTTATATTCAAAAGTCCGTTGGGAGTCATTTTTTACAAGCTATCTCTACAAAAAACAATCCCACTTCTCCATATGGGGATACATCAACTGTTCCTATGAGCTTATCGTAATAAAAACTAGTAATAAAAAGATCATTTAAATATGTAAAATATATTTTATATATTTTTTATTCACATTACAATGTTTAAAACATGTTTTTCTATTTTACATTATAAATTAATTTTTGTTTTTTCTTGCTTAATTATAAAAAAAAAATAAAAATTAATTTTAAATTTTTTTTAACATTTTGGATATTTTAAATACAGCAACAGAACTCTTAAAAAAATATTCTTTTAAAAATATTTCTTTGTTAAAACAATATTAGCACAGGATTTTTGTAAGCAGCATACAGATAAATTAATTTTCAAAAATTTAAACACTTAACTTTTTACTTTAAATAAAAATTAAAACAAAATGGTAAAGATAATAAAATAAATAAATATATATTTTTATATTAAAAAATAAATGTTTTATTAAATAAAATTAATTAAAATTATGTATTCATTATTTGTTTAAAAAAAAATCCTTTCTTTTTAATTTTATTATTTACTATTTATAAAATTAGTTTTTTTTACAAAATATTCTGTGAAGGGTTATAAAAAATATATTGTTTATTTTAAAAATTAAATAATTAATATCTTTATAAATATAAGAACAAATTTAAAAAAATTTCAGTAAAATTAAAGATTTAAAAATTATTTTTATTAAAAAATTTATAATTAATTTTTGATTAGAAAAATAGATTTTTAAAAATTAAAATTATAAAAGAAAAATTCTGATTAAATAAAAACTTTCTTATTTATTTAAGAGCTACAAATATAATTTTTTAAACACATTTTATAACAAAAAGACAACAACTATTATAAAAAAGGAATAAAAATTTAGGAATAAATAATTTTTTTATTAAAAAAAAAACGATTAGCTTTATAAAAAGGATTGTAATTCATTAAAATAAAAAGTTTGTATTAAAAAAAAATAAGAATGAATTTTATATTTAAAAAAATAAATTATAAAATTTTTATAAAAATATATTCTTATTTAAAACAATGTATAAAAAAACAATCTTTTTTATGTATTTTTAATAAATACAAAAATAAGCAAAAAAAAAATGGAAACAATAAGGTTTAAAAAAATTGTTTAAGAAAAAGATTTTTTAACAAATAGAAATACATTTTAAATGTATCAAAAAGTTTTTTGGAAGTTTTTTAATATAATAAAAACACATATTTTATTAATAGTAAATAATAAAATAAAATATTTAATATATCAAAATTAATTTTTTTGTAAAAATATTAAATTTACGTTTTTAATTTAAACATGTTTTCAAAATGTTTTTTTTAAATATAATTTTATTTTAACTAAAAAAGCAAAACGCAATATTTTTAAGTACATTTAAATAATTATTGAAATAAAATTTATAGTTTTCTTTTTAATAAAATTTATAAGTTTTGTGTTTTCTTACAATATAAAATATAATTATTAAATATTATATTTTTTTATTATCTTATGAATAAAACTGATGGTCGTTAAGTTTAAAGTTAAATTTATAATTTTATGTTTTTTTATTGTATATCTCTTTTATTTTAAATATTTATAAATTATTTTTTATGCTATTTATATTCGTTTGTTAAGTTTTATTTTGTATTTTTCAAGTTTTTTTTTCTTAATTATTTAATACAGTTTTAATTATTTTTTTTAATAAAATTCGTGTTATATATGTATGTATGTATATATAGTACGGTTTTATTACAAGATTAATTTAGTTTTCTTTTTATCTTTTCTTTATAATACAAAATTTATTTTACAAAATATTTTTCATTTCATTTTTCAAACACAGCTTTTTTAAGTTTATTGTGACTTTTGAAAATGGCTTCTAAAGAAATTCGAAATTATAAACATTGCCACTTAACTTGTTAAGCTGTTTATTTTTTATTTTATTTCATTAAAATACTTTTTTTATTTTATATAAATTTCTCACTTAAAAATATATTTTCCAATATTTTTGTATTTTCTTTTTTTTAAATAAAAACCAATTTTTTTTAAGTTTTAAATTTTTTAAAAATTTATAATTCAAATTTAACTTATTTTCTTATTTAATTTTATTATTTTTCTTGTGATTTCATTAAATAATAATTTAAAAGAAAATCGTGTAACATTTAAAATGATTTTTAAAATCTTTTGATGTTTAAAATAAAAAATCAAACTTTAAAAACGTTTTAAAACCATTATAAGAAAAAAATTTTAGGGCAACATTAGCCACAAAGTAATATTATAGGCTATGATGTAGTCCCTATATTACTCGAAACGAAACACTATTTGAGGAAATACTTGCAAAAATATTGTTATAATATTAGAAATAAACTCTCTGGGGTTGTTGCTGTGTATTTCAAAGTAATAGAAATTGAGTTCGAAAAATTCGAAAAATAATTTTTAAGCAAATATTAAAAAAAAAACAGTTCTTGGCGTACCCATAATATTTACAATCAAACTTTAAAGTATTTCTGAGTATTTCATTTCGAATTCAAGTAACCATTCCAACCAATCGAATTCTTAACCAATTCTAAATATATTGAGTTTCGGATTTTTGGTTCGAAAATCTTCAAAGCTTTAGAATTTTGAATTTTTTCTTTAGGCATAGTTTACTGCTTCTTGTTTTCTTCAAGTTTTTGAGTATTTCATTTCGAGTTAAAACAAAATTTGTAAGTTACCAGCAGTTCTAAACGTATTTGGTTTCCTGGTTTTTAGTTCGAATTTGTTCGAAACTTTAGAATTTCAAATAATTCCTTAGAGACAGTTGCAAAAACTTTTAAAAATCTCTTTCAGAAGTTATTTTAAGTAAACAAAATTGAAAAAATTAAATTTTCCTTAATTTTTACAAAATAATTTTGATACTTTACGAAGTCAAATTCGTACAAGGTTGCTTCGTAAAACTTACTTTTGGTATGAAAATATACGCGATAAACTCGTTATCCTTATTTAAAAGAAAAATTAACTTAAACTACAACTTTTTACACTTACAAACTATGAATTTGCGAAAATTCGAAATTCGAAAATATTCAAATACATGAATTTTCGAAATTCATTTTTTAAAATACAACTTTAATTTTGTTTTTTTATATATAAAAGAGTATTCCTTTGTGTAATTCATTATTTTATTGCAAATAAACTTCCTCAACTTCACCCTCATCATCCTCCAGACATTCAGTCTGATGTTGATGGCCTTGCAATTGCACCGTATGCAGTTGTTGTATATGATGCGTCTCCACCACCTCTTCGACATCTTCAGCATCGTCAACCGACATGGCAGCCTCTACTACTTGATCAACATTACTAGTGCTATACTCTAGCAAATCATCATCATCATCCATATCGGCAGAGGTGGCTTGTGTCTGGGTTTGTATGGACATTAGATGGGGTGGTTGATGTTGATGATGATGATGATGATGCTGCTGTTGTTGTTGTTGAGATGTTGTTGCCTGATGATGATATTGTATGTCGGGATGATGTTCTATTGTGGTTTGTTCCACCACTTGGCTGGGCTGGTGGTGGTGATGATGTATTATTACCTGATGATGCTGTTGCTGGGACTGGTGCTGTTGATGTTGCTGATGCTGTTGATGTTCTTCAATTTCTTCGATTTCTTGCAGTTCTTGTGGTTCCAGTTCTACCGTCGTATTGTTGGCCGCCGCTGCTGCCGCAGCTGCTGCATGTGTAGTAAACACTAAAGGTGGCGGTGAGGATGATGTCACTGTTACCGTTGAGCTGTGGACATTGTGAGATTTTGAAGATTGCTGTTGTCGGCTATTTAAGGTGGTGGTAGTGGTTTTTTGTTGATGATGGTGATGTTGCTGTTGATTGTGGTGTTGTTGTTGTTGTTGCTGTTGCTGCTGATGTTGCCTTATGATATGACCTGCTGCGTTGTGGTTCGATTTATTTGAGCGTTTTAAAGTGACCGTAACTTCAGAGCCGAGACCAGCTAAAGAAACCGGTGTTGCTGTTGTAGTGGTAGCACGTCTTGTCGCCGTATTGTTGCTATTGTGACTATTTGTTGTGGTCGTCGTGAAATGTTGCTGATGTCCTGCACTACTTGTACTACTATTTGCTGCCGGATGATGTTGATTTCTCGTTTGTATAATCCTACGCGTAGTAGTATTACCCGACGATGACGTTGATGACGAAGGCTGTTGTATAATGGTCGCGGTGTTTGCATTGCCTGCGTTTGATGTTGATGAGTTGGGCGATATGTAGTTAATCAATAGAACCCGTTCGCCGGCTGCATTGTGCGTTGTATGGCCTCTTAAGAGACGACGTGTGGTTCTTGTCAAAGGCTGTGCCGATGTTATTTGTACATTAGCGCTCTGGCCACTGCCACTGACCATTTGAGCCAAATCGGCTGTACTTACGCTTAACACCTCATTGCCACTTATAACCGTTCGGGTGTTGCCTTTGGCGTTGTGGCCTCTACTGCCGCTGCTACTCGTATGGGTTTCGTTAGTTGTTTGCTGGGTTGTTGCCACTGCTGTTGATGCTGCTGATGTTGACGCTACGACCTCGACTCCGTTGTTATCCACCGTCGTTGTACCACCTTCGGAGCCGCAGATCATATCGTTGGATCATCATTACGTATTATTACTGCCTTTTAAAATGAAAACCTTCTTTACCAAAATGTTCTTATTGTTGCCCTTTTATTTTCAATATTTTTATTTTATTTTATTTTAATGGACAATTAAAATGTTGCCGACGTAACACGACATGTGAGCATAATATGTGGTGGTTGTTTGTTGTATGAATGTATGTTTTTTTATTTTTTGATTAATTTTGATTTAATTTGATTGATGATGATCATAATGATGATGATGATGATGATGATGTTGTTGTTTGTTAGTCATTTTCAATGGTTGTAATATTATCGCCCAGAGCGCCCAATGATTACAAGAGTAGTTTTAGTAGGCAGTTGTTATAAAACATTTTCGGTTAATTTCGGTTAACAACGTAACACAACACACACATTCATTCATTTATTTATTATTTGTTTATTTTATAAATAGAAAGAGAAAGAGGAAAAAAAATAAACAACATTTATCGATTAGTAATGATATAACATGTTTTTAATTTATAGAGAACAACACGCTTAAAGTAAAAAAATTTCGTATGCTATGGTCCTGTTTGAAAATGAAATAAAATTGTTTAAAAAATAATTTAAAAAAACTGTTTTTTTTTTTTAACTACCAACCGACCAGTGCCCGATATGAACAGACTTCATTCTTAGTCCACCACCACTAGGATTTATGAACAAACTAAAGTGCTTGATACAATATTCGAAGTTCAGAAGTTTGGATGATCATAACCCCTAGTGTTCCATACTCCAGAGGACAATAGCATTACAGCGCTACAGGCCACTGCTGAAAGAATAAGATGTCGATTGGGAGCAGAGGTATTGACAATACCGGAAGAGAATATTGTTATCGCTCAGTGACCCAAATGTTTATCATAGTAGTGTCTTACGCAGAAAGTACATAAAACTGCAACTGCACAATCGATGATAAAACGACAGCATATCAGTAATCTACCAGTTTCCCTAATAAAGGTATTTGACAAACCCCTACTAAATATATCTGCCCTCTAGAGATGAGTGAATAATTTTAAAGGATACTGACACCTATACTGGCAAACCTCTAAAACTCGGACACAAAGAAGGACAGTAACGTTGTGGGTAATTACAGGAAACTGTTTTGAGTTACTGGCCGATACTAACAGCAAACAGATTAAGTCCAGTATGAACATCAGGGATCCTCAGAAATTTTACCGTTGAATTAGCAGCACAAGAGATAGAATTCCACCTGTGCTGTGCTCTTCACGAAAAAAATAACGAAACAAAGGGCATAATCAGGGACCTGAGACAAAGAGATATCGTTGGGAATGAACGATGAAATTACTAGGGTGCTCTCAATGGATGCTTAATCTGTCATCTTCTTGAAGTGAGATGCCAGGGGGCCTTATGGGATGAGGAAATCGTCCGTTGCCTCTGCAACAGCCAGTAAAACTAAACAAGACCCTTCCCTGCATTCTCCGCTTACAACTTAGCATTCTTCTCTTACAACTTAGCACTCTTCTAAACGCAAGTCTATACAGAAGATCTCAACCAGTCGTAAGGATGCCAGGTTTGCTGTATATAATCCTGCCTGCGACTATAATGTTTAAAATATTTTGAATTTTTTTATAAATTAAGAATTAATAAATAAACTTAAAACCAAGATAATAGTGTATAGGAGCGGGACAGGGGGAATGGATTTAAAAAAGCAAATTCAACACCGTTTTTCAAACACCAGGGTTTTCAACAGGGAGTGCATGCATAGCAACCAAATACCTAAAAAGGAAAACAATTTAATAAAAGAAATAATTTTAAAACAATACAAAAAATGTTTATAAATTATACAAGGATACCAAAAAGAACGCAACAACAATAACACAAAATTACCAGAAAACAATTTTTTTTTTAATTATTTGCCAAAAACAAAAGGAGGAGAAAAATGTAGTCAAAAAAGGGTTTTTTTTTCAAGAAAATTAAAAGAGTTTTGTTAGTAAATTTGTTTGGTTTTCATATTTTTTTTTTATTTTTTATTAAAAAAAAGATTTAAAAAAATTAGTTTTTTATAATAAAAATTTGTAACTAAAACAATTAGAAAATAGTAGAAACCGGTAGGGCGATAATTTACTATTTAAAACAAAGTAGAAAAACATGATAAATTAAGCCAAAAAATAAAGAAATGTTAAGGGGTTCTAAGGGTCCTGGTTTTACTTTTTTATATAAATTTTAAACAATAAATTTTAAAAGCAATAAAACTAATTCTTTAAATTACTAAAAGACCTTAAAAAAACAATATTTTACTCTTTGATAAATTGGGTTTGTTTAGATATTAAAATTAAAGTAAATTAAATTTACAATAATTTTTTTTTTAGCACATTTAGGATTATTATTCGTACTTTGTATGCTTAATATTAAGACACGAATCAAATCAAATTAATAAAATAGAAAATAAAACTTACAAAAACTAAATTTAAAATTAAATCGTAACAAATTATAACACGACAAAGTTTAACTTTAGCAACTTGGACTACGTACATACTACATACAATACGTATGTAATTAGTTAAAATATATTAAAAAAAAATAATAATAATAAACATTAAATTTAAAAATTTTAATATTTTTTTATTTTAATTTTTAAAATTTTCAAATTGATTTTAATTTAATTTCTCTTTAAATTTTTAATTTTTTTTTTAATTAAAATTTTATATTTTTTTTTAATTTTTAAGTTTCAAAAATTTTTAAATTTTTAGTTTATTTTTTATGTTTTTAATAAATTTTTATTTTTAACAACTAAAATTTAACCTAGGAATTCTACCATATTTTTAGTTTAGAAAGGCACTTAAATTTTAATTTATATTGTGTGTTTTTTAATTAAAAAAAAAAAAAAATCTAATTACAGAGTTTAATAGTTAAGTAAAGTTATAAGGACTTTCTTTTTTTGTTTTAATAAAAATTGAAAGAATAATTCCAGGGATTAATCTGTCTGTATGTCTAGAAATTGTCAGTTTTTGATCAACGTTTGATTCTATATATTGGCGGAGTCTTTTTAATGGTCAGTATAATGGCAAATGGTATAAAGAAACAATTACAATCATTTGCAATCTAGAAAGTCGATAGTATACTCACAAGTCAGCTTGAAAGCTTAAATAAAAAAATGTAATCGACAGGCAAATAATTTTACTACAATATTCGGACATTATTCAGCAAAGGAACGTAACTAGATACCGTTGTCTGCTCATAACGGTATTCAATGCAACGCTTAAAACTGAGTACTGTACTGTACTGTACTTATCGCACACAGAATTGCGTTTTTAATTTGCGTTTCTAATAACCCGTGAATAATCTCACTTGATTGCTTTACTACTCCTAATGGAAGTACGGATAAAGACAAGTATGATTCGAAAATCTAAACCACTTATTGCTCAATTTCTAGTCGAGGGAATCAGACGTTGTCATCATATTGTAATCATGTTAAAGAGTGTGATCCCTCTTCACTATTTCCAAATCAGGATGATTTAAGCAGAACGTAGTAAAAGAACTATCCAGAGTATATTTTTTGACGAAAGGAAAAGCCGGACGTACTAAGAACTATGCAAACTGACAAAAGAAAAAACAGACGTTGAAAAAATTACAATGAAATGGCAAACTGTTTGCAGATCTTTTGCATTTCAATATTATTTTGTTTAGTATTAGATTAAAATCAACTCCGTCGTCAAATCAACAATAAAGTTATAAAAGAAAAGTACAAATAACCGCCTTACAAGCTATACAGTACACAATACAACCAAAAAGAGATAATAAGTCTAAAATATGTTTTTGTTTTTTAATTAAATTAATAATTAAACAATAAAACAATAATAATTTAAACAATAACACATTATTATTAGGTTTAATATGATAAAGACTTTAAACTAAACTAACGATAACAATAAAAATAGAAATAAAAATGACAATAGAATTACACTAGACAGAGAGTGATACAATACCATCTCGAAATAAAATTCTAAAGACTTTAGTCAAAAAACAGGGTCAATTTCCTTTTCAAAAAAAAAAAAAAAAACAAACAAAAGGTCTTTTAAATATAAAAGTATTTAAGCATTAACAGAGTCCACTATGATGGTAGATTAATTCAAATTTAAAATTAATAGTTAGTACGTACGTATGACTATTAATTAAAATTTAAGGAAATTAGCCTACACAGGGAGATAACAAGGTATTATAATATAGCACAGGGGAAAGGGGGCTTGACTATTATGATGGTATATTAAACAAGTGTTGCAAAATAGAAAAAAAGGGTCTTTTTTAGGCCACCACATCTAAAGACAGACAATATATGTATACGTGTGTGTATGTATATAATATAAGGAGTAGTAGGTGGAAGGTGTATTGGTGGTAAGTAGAAGCGTGCATCTTCTATAATTTTTCTATTAAAAGTTTATAACTCTTCTTTGTTTCTGTTTCTGTTTTTGTTTTTTTTTTAGGCCTCATCACAATGTTGGATGTGTTTGATATTCAGACATATTCACCTGATTAATATTGCCCAAGATTTGATGACCTTGCAACGTTTGTACTTGAGCTATTGATAACGATGTTGTACCATCCGTATTTTCTGTTTGTGTTACTATTTGCTGTTGTGGTTGTTGTTGCTGTTGTTGCTGCTGTTGTTGTTGTTGCTGTTGTGTTTGTTGCTGGCCATTGTTATTAGCCGTAGTTGTTGCTGTCGTTATATTACCCGTTTGATCAATAATATGATGCTGTTGTATTTGTTGCACTTGTTGTACTTGCTGCTGTTGTTGTTGCTGTTGCTGCTGTTGTTGTTGCTGCTGTTGATGTTGCTGCTGTTGGCCATTATTGCTCGTTGTTACTGTCAAAGTCTGTTGTTGCTGTTGTTGTTGATTTTGTGCATCAGGATCCTTCTTAACTTGTACGGTTTGTAGCGTATGCAGCGATTGTACAGATTGCACTTGCGGCACACTACTCGAAGTTGTTGTGGTCGCTGTCGATGTTCCAGTGGCATTCGCAGAGCCAGGCGGTACCGCCATGGCGGTTTTCTTGCCGGGCGCTAAAATTATAGAAAAAAAAGCAAAATTAATCAGTTATTTGTGGTTTGATACATGTTTTAAATCTAAGGTCCAATAAATAGTTTCAGGTAGCTGGCACAAGATTCTCTTGAGCGTCCCGAATTTATTGACAAAACATGTCTTGCCATGTAAAAAAAGCTTTCAAAATTGCGAAAACAATATCCAAAGAATATTGCTGGGATATGATATTGAAAAACCAATTGAAAATCCAGAACATTAAATAAAGATTTCTAGAGAGCAATGGAAAGCCTTAGCCCGAATTAAAATAGGTGGAGCTGAAGAAGTGGACATAGAAAAATTAAAAAACGAGATGCATGTATGGATGACAGCATACCACAAAACTAATTGCTAAACTACGACATCATTAACAATGATGATGAGGAGAACGAGTTGAAAAGACTGGACAGAATACGCTTGAGGGAATCGGTCTACTGGAAACAACACCAAAACATTCAGAAATTTTAAACGTCTTCTTCCCAAAAGGGGGAACAGACTTATGATAAGTCCACCGATTATATAATGCCCCAAATAATGTTTCTGCCAGTTTGCATATTCTCATACCGCATAGGGTATTGTGAAGAGTAAGATACTCAGGGGCAAAATGTGAAATTATAAATAATCTTCTTATGAGAGCTGAACGGATGCGTGTCGACCGTGTTATTGTAATAATAGGGCAGAGTAGCAACAAGCGTAATTTAGCAGGCTGCTCTATTGCTCTTACGCCTATAATACACTTAGTTCTACTGAAACTGGTTATTTCTTGGTCAACAATTGTTAGTAAGTAAAAGGATAAGTATTGGGTTTAAGGTTGATAACAATTTATAACTACAAATTCATCGATAACAATATTTTAGCAACAGCTTTTGGCAATAGCAAGGAGATGAGAGAAAGTGTTGTACAAGTGAAATGAAATTGTGTGGGAAAGATGAGAGAGTGTGTTAGAAATCAAGTGATTGAATATGTTAAATATTTAAAAACAACAAAAAATCTAAATAAATTAACAAAACAACAACAAATATTAATTATTTACTTTAAAATAAACTACATTTCCTTTTTCTAAAGGGAAATTTCTTTTAAGACAAAAAAAAACCAACCAAACTAATATTGCAGATGAATTTGTAGGTTATCAAATTGAAAAATTTATTAAAAAAAAATTTAAAAAATTAGAAACAAACAGCACAAAACTAACTAAAAAAGAAAATTAAAATAGAGAGAGAAAGAGATAGAGTAAAGAGATTACTAATAAAAGAAAACAAATCAAGAATAAAATACAAACTCAATAGACAACAAAAGTTTGGCGTTTTCTTTTTCAAATGTGAAACACTTTATTTGTAAAAAAATAAAATTTAAAAAAAAAATTATAAAAAAAATATAAAAAAGCGAGAGAGGGAGAGATAGATAGTGAAATAATTTCCCAAAAGTAAATGTATTACTCTGGGATTTCTTTTTTAACAAAATTATTTAAACATGAGATTTTTGTTTTAACCTTTTTTAAAAATTTCAATATTCGTAGAAAAAAAAGGAAATGATTTTATAGAGAACAAAAATTTTAAACAAGAAAATACTGGCTAAACTTTAAATAACAAATTAAATTTCTTTGTTTCGTTTTGTTGTTTTTGTTACGACTTTAAATATTTAACATTAAAAAAAATATATATATTCGTTAATATTATAAAATAAATAAATTTATAATTAACAAATTTAATTAAAATATAATTATTAAATATTATATAAAAATATGTTGTATGTATATACAGCTATGTTATAATAAATAATAGCAGCAAATTAATCCCTAAAGTTTAATATTTAAAATAAATGATTGCAGCAGAGAAAAATATACGCTGAATTACAAATAATTTCACACTGGACAGATAAATGGTGGACAAATGTCAGTTGAAGCTTGTCTACCAACTAATAAAAGTACTGAAGATGATAAAAATTTCGAACTTAATGTCGAAAGTCTACTTTGTAGTTAATTTTATACCAGAACATTACATAAAATTAATATACTGGCTCTAAACTCGTGTGGACACAATTTTCGAAGTGTCAAGTTTGGTACATTTGAAGTTAGTTTCGAAAATTTAATGTTAATTTCGAAATTGGCTCTTATAGCTAAAGGTTTTCCACAAACAGGTTTGTACTATTGATATACAAGATTTATTGAAGGCTACAATTTTCAAAAATAGTTGTTTAGTTCATGAAGGATTAAACTGAACTGAATCTTAGGTTAATTTAAAGCTGCTATATTTGTTGTTATTGGGGCGTCTGGTCTATCACTGATATCAACATTTTCTTAGTCTCATAACTTTCAAACGTAATTTTGTTTCAAATAAAAAAATGCTGACGTCATAATTTCGATATCTTTGTAATACGAAATGTTTGTTAATATATGTATGCTGCTATTATATCAACTGTAGCTATATAAACGTATAATTATAAATTAAAATATTAAAAATAATAATAATAATAAGTAAGAGTAAGTTTATGTACAAAATACACAAGGGAATTAAACTTTTCCACTAAAATGTTTAAAAATATTAATTAACGTCATTAAGGAATGATTAAAGAAAGAAACTAGCCTGGTATTTTATAAAAACAAAAAAGGGAAAGTATAATTTGCAAAAAGAGTAGGTTTTTTTTTTAAATTAATTTAAATATTAAGGAAGGAAAAGCGTGTAGGGAGGAAGGTGAAGGCGGCAGTGTAATGGTTTTATGTTCAATATTATTGCTGTTGTTATTGTTATTGCTGCTGATGTAGATGCTGCTGCTGTTGCTGTTGATGCTGCTGTTGCTGTTGCTGATACACTTCCTCACTGACTATGTGTATAACATTTTGCATTTGATTTTGTGCTGCGGCGGCCACTTGTTGAGCACCAGCATTACCTACAATGCAACCACCAGCACTACCATTAGCGGTAATGCTGCCGGGTTCTTGTTTTAGTACCGGTATTTGTGTTATTGTACCCCCCACATTCATGTTGGCTAAAGGAGCTACCGAATTGCTAGCATTTGTAGCACCGCCACCATTGCTAACGTTTGCATTTGCATCTAAAAGTGTGCCAGCATTAGTGTGTGTTAGTGTGGTGGACGAAGCAAGTAATGTGGAATCGGTGGTATCATGGCCGCTGCTGTTATTTGCATTAGCATTGGACTTACTTTTCTTTTCCTTTTTGACTCCCGGCTTGGCGAAATGTCTCAACTCTAAATGGCGGCGTAAATTGCGTGATTGACGTATGACAGCATAACAAATGGGACAGGTGGCCGGTTGTTCCGATTGTGATCGTGAGCGGGGTTCTGTAAAAACATCAAAAAAAAATTGTTAATTTGTATTTAGCTTTTCCTACGCTTAGAAATATTACTTTTAAGCTTTTTTATTTTCAAACAAAAATTCGAACTTAATTTCGAATGTTTGTTTTTAGCAGAACTTATGTATACACGAACTTTTTAATGATATTTATTAGCATTCAAATAAAGGTATAGATTTTAGATATTTTTTCCAATTTTAGAGAATTCGAACTTAATTTCGAAAATCATTTTTTTTGCAAAATATATAATATATAATAATATGTTTAAGCATGCAAAAATCAAACCAAATTTAAACACTTACTTTAAATTGATATGAATGATCGAACTTAATTTTTTCATAAAATAATTAAAAATTGCAATCTATTATTCAGATTTGAACCCAGTGCTTCCTAAAGACTAGAGCCAAATGTCTTAAAAGCATGTGCACCCCATTACAGCCTAATCTTTCTACTTTATACACTAAAATAGGCTTTCGTCTACTCACTTTCACCAGTACTTGTATTCTTTTGCCTTTTTCCCGGTTTACTAGGCGTTGTTGTCGCTGGCGTGCCACCACCACCTTCGGTGCTAGCATTCGGATCCATCGAAACAATGGTTTCAACTTTTGTTACTTCACTTTTAATGATCGGTGTCGATGATAACATTTGCGTTTCATTGCCATTTTCAATCTGTTGCTGTTGTTGCACCTGTTGCTGTTGCGCCGCATTGCCCGTGTGTGATGTCGTCGGTGTACTTATAATCGTATCCATGCCTTCAACTTTAGTGACTTTCGGTGCGGTAGCTATAGAAAGAAATTGGGGATAAAAACAAAAATTTTGAATTTAAAAAAAAAAATTAAAAACAAAACCGCAACTTACGTGACATTTTCTTAACTCTGGGTTTACGTTTACGTGCCGGCAAATATTGTTGTATAACATCCTTGGTAGCATCGGTAGTCAATATCGTTTGGGGTCCGCCGGCGGTCGCTTGTGCCGTCTGCAATATTTGGCCAGCCTGGTGTATATCGTCAACAATTTGAGCGTGTACGGTTTGTTGGGGTGCAGCAATCGTAGTTATCATTTGATCTTGTTCCTGAGAATTTCAAATGGAATTCAATTAAGAAAATATATATGAAAAAAATATTTCTGTTTTAGACTTACATGATGATGTTGGGGTATCATATGCTGTAGCTGTATCGAATGCGTGGTATAGTCGTCTTTAGTCACCGTTTGTGGCGCCAAACCCTGTATATTTAAGCACTGGGCCGCCTGCAACAGTGAAGGCAATTGAGCATGATCCACACTCACTTCACCGCGATAGACAAACTCTAGCAGAGCTTCCAAATCATTAGCATTGACACCGGCCAACATGACAACTGGATGTTTACATGGAGTGTTCTAAAATAAAAAGAACAAATATTTAATGGTACTTAATGGAAAATTAATTTTTAAAATTCGAATTTTTACTTCTTCAATCGTTTTCACTCATTACCGAAGCATATACTATGAACTGAGGAAAAAAATCCTTTTTTTATTTGAACCGCTATTTTTATCGCTTTTGGTGTAATTGAAACTCGTGATAAATGTAAACAAATCTCCTTTAAAAAAGGTAAACAGAGCATAGAGAGAAAATAACCGAGTTTTCTGTATTAATTTACTATGAAAACAAAACACTACCGGCATTTACAACCAACAACAAAAACTACAACCACAATCATATACAAATCACATTCTTTCTCATCTCTCAGAGAAAACAAAAACAACAACAATAATAAAGTGGTTTGTTTTTTAAAAAAATAAAAACCATAACAAGAGCATAAGAAAATTTACACAAACAAGAGATTTTACATAAAGTTCTCCAAAATAAAAAATAAATAAAACAACAACACATATGTACATATTCTCACAATACGATTTTAGAGTAATTTCATAAACAACAGCAACAACAACAACACCAAGAGCAAATTAAAGGAAAAAGTGAAAACTATTTAAACTGAGTTAGTAATTATATTATGCTCTGCGTTTAATAATAAACAACAAAACAAAACAAATCTTTAACTCTCTCTCTCTCACCATCTCTATCCCTCACCTTAAAAAAAAGAGCCGTTGTTATTTCTAGGGAGACCCCAATATCAAAATGTCACTGTAGAAATTATAAGAGAGATGAGAGGAGTAAATGTGAGTAAAATTATAAATGATGCTCTTTTTTATAACTGCGCTGTGCTATATTTTCTTTTGCAAAATTTTTATAAAGAGATTTTCTTAAGACATGTTGAAATAAAATTTCGAAAATAACTTTTACTTCAATAGCAACAAGAAAACAACTATGCTCGGAGCAGTTAGAGAGTACATTAACAAGTACAACAAAAAAAACATATAAATGAAATACTTATAATCACAAGGAACAAATTTGGTATTTGAGTAAGAAGAGAAAAAGCAAAAGAAAACATCTCATAAAAAATGTGAAAAAGTAAACGTGGTATTGAAAGTTTATTGAACTTGAGAAAGTAAACAAACCAAGCGGAGCATAACATATGTACATACATTGTGCATAAAGTAAAATACAGGGTGGTCGGGCAAAATAGAGTTTTTGTTATGGCAATAGTGTTATATTAATATACTATTTTCTGTTTAATTAAAATTGAAGAAAAGAAACAAAAATTAATAAACATTTGAAGAAAAACAATAAGAATTAAGTTATAACTCGTTTTTTTAATTATAAAAATAAATTTTTTAGGGCAATAAGAATGGTCCAAAAATTTTTTATTTGTTTTGTTTCTTTTTAATTGTTTTGTTATTTTTTTTATTTATTTTGTTGTTTTTGTTATTTTTTTATTTAATATTTTGTTAATATTTTTTATTCATATTTTAATTGTTTTATATATATTTTTTGTTAATAATTTTAATTCGTTTATATATTTTTATATATTTTTTATTCATATTTTATTTGCCTTATATTTTTCATTATTTATTTACATTGTTTATTATTTTGTATTTATTTTTTATTTCTGTTTTTAAATTTATATTTCTTTTATAGTTTTGTTCTTTGTTTTTTTTTATTATTTTTAACGTTTTTAATTTTTTTTATATATTTTTTGTAATTTTTATTATTTTTTACTTTTTCATTTCTTTCTATATCTGTTTAATTTTTTATTAAAACATACTTATTAGTATTTGATGAACAATTAATTCTATTTTTGATTAAAAGTTTATTCCAACAAAATTTTATTTACTGAATAAAACCTAAATGATAAAAAACTTTTTCTGAAAATACATTTTCACTTTAAAACCCTGTGTTCATTCTTTATTATCTTACACAGCCTTTCTCTAACCTTTTTAATTACAAACAATAATACCAACAACCGGTTTTATTTCCAGTAAAGAGCTAATGACTGAGCAAGGATGAGGTCTTCTCTTCTACATAAAGTAAAAGGGTTTTCATTAAAACGTAAACAAACAAAAATTTTTGTTTATTTTTTCACAACCTATGAACTGGGAAGAGAGATTTAAAAAGGTCGTCGTCGTTTCACAAAATCAACAACAACACACAATGCTGAGGTGAAAACTTTCCTTTCTAACCGCTGCTACCAAGTAATAGTTAAAGATTTGTTGTTGTGTACACACCACCACCGCTTTAAAAAAAAAAAAGAAAAAAAGACTTTCACAAATACTGCTTATTGTTAACATATAAAAACAAACGCTCTATTAAAAGTCCTTATAAAAAATATAAGAGTAGTAACATAAGAGCCAAAGGAAAAGAGTCCAACGAATTCAAATACGAAACACTATAAAAGAGTAAAGGGGGTAGGTTTGTTTTTGTTTGTCTCCGGGAGGATATGCTTGTTATTCATTTGTTATGATTGAAAATTCTGTTATTTCTGTGAGTTACATAGAACTCTTACACACTAAACAAAAAAAAAAAAAGAAGAGAAACCTATATGAGAGAGGGAGAGTTATAGAAACAAAAAAAAACTATGGTGATTTAAATTATTGAAAATTGATTGTGTTCTCTGTTTACACATTTTGCGTATTTAGAGATGTGGTGTGGAGATCTATGTACGTTTTAAACTCTTGCTAAGAATCAGTTCTCTGTTTACATTTTATTTTAAGGGTATTGAGAAATGCATGCATATATGACGATGAGAATTGGGTGCAAATAATAACAAGTGTTTGATTAGGATTTTTTGTTTTGTGTTTGTAAACAGTGTGGGATAAAATTTAATGAACGTTTTTCTTCCTAATCTTGGTTATTTCGATGTTATTTTTAAGCTTTTAAGCCATATAGGCAATATAAACTACAGTGTTTATTATTTTTATTATAAATATAAGGAATATTACAAAAAATATAAAAGATAGATAAAAAATAAAAATTAAAAAACAAATAAATAAATAAATCTGTATGTATATGTAAATATAGTATGTAAAAAACCAAAGATATAAAATTAAAACAAATAAAAAACAATGAAAAAGGCAAAACAAATTTTTTTTTTTAAAAAACCTCTAAATATTTACCAATAAATTCTGAATAAAAAAGTTTTCTTTTACTTGTTTAATATTTAATTAAACAGTATGAAGGAAAGCAATAAACAATACATACTAATAGCGAGGCTCTACCCACTGTTTTACACTACACCATAATGACAACAACAATAAGAAATGTGGGTGTATTTATAATACTAAGCAAAGCACACACCACGCACACAAACAATACTTAAGAGCTTTATACAACAAAATGCTCCCCCTTTTGTAGAGCGGCGCCGCATATACAAAATAAACAGCCACAAGAAAGAGATGGTTGTGTCAGATGGTTGTATACGGAGTATAACGTCATCATATATTTCTGAATGTATGGAAATAATGATGATAAATTCTCATACTAAGTATCTCTCTCACTCTCTTCTTTCCTTCTATCTCTAGAGAACTATAATACAAAAGCGCTCTTACTCATTCTAGCATTTAAACTTTCTCATGAACAATAAGACGAAGACTTCTTCTGTATAAAAAAGAAGCAAAGCCGAGTTGGCAACAATCGTGAAAATTATTATGCTCTTCTATATACATACTTGCATATAAAGGATACACATACACAATACATTAGCAATAATTATAATCAAAATACAGAGCATGAGCAATATAACAACACGTCTAAAGAAAACGGGGAAATTTTGCTTTGCTTAGGTTTTTACGTAAAATTTGTTGTTGAGGAGATGAAATTTTAGTATACTATACTATTACGCTGTTGGTATATTAAAAAAAGCTCTTACACTGTACTTCTCTCACTCTCTGTCTCTCTCGCTCACGCTCTTAAAAATAAAACAACAATTTTACACATACATGGCTTGGCATGACAATATGCTCTGTTGTATGGGTTTTATATAAAATAAAAGGGGAGCAAGCTCTGCCAAAAGCTTATCTCTCTTCTCTGTTACACTCATGATGGTGCACTAAATGATGTGAAGAAACAAAATGTAATAAAAAAAAAGAATTTAAATAAAGAAAAAATCAAACCAGAAAAAAATAACCTGAAATTGGCGTAGAAAAAAGGAAAAAAATTGATTTAATTTCATGGTATACAGAAAAATATCGTAAAAATTATTCTCATTTTGTGTCGTTTTAATTTTAAAAATTAAAATTAAAAACAGAAATGTTAAAACAATTTAAGCTCTTTATGGTAATATTTCTACTTTCAACACATGCCCACTCTAACATTAACAAAGAGGAAAACAAATCCTGCTCTATTTAAAGAAAGCGACATATAAGAGTTTATTTTTTCAATTCAAAATATCGGGAGAGTTACGGATTTGCTATACTCTTCCAAATATTAACATTTTACTGTGCTCGTTGTTCTCGTATACTATTAGCACAGGTCAGTTATAAATGCTATGACTTGGTTTGTTTTGATTGTTGTTATTGTTCTAAATAAAAACTTCCTCCCTTTTGCTGTTTTCCTTAAATAACCAACTACAACAATGGCAATAACAACTACAGCAAAGAGTATCAAAGTAATATACATATGAGCATACAAATAATGGCTCTAGCTGTTTAAAATTCTTGCTGAGATGAGTTTCAAACCCAAAGAAGAAACAGCAGCAACAACAACAAAAAAGAGTGTATGCCTGCTGTCTATGCAACACTCTTGCTCTAACCCACCACCTTACTTACTACTTACTTCGTCTAGGGAGAGGAGATGACATTTTTCCTCATTTGCCTTTAATTGTCAATTGAAATCTTTAAAAGATATCTCTAAAAATCCTAACCAACACTGCGAGAATCTCACTCTCTCTCTCTCTATTTCTCTCCCTCTCTCAAAGAGTACAAAACTGTATTACTAAAATAAATAGTATTACAATTTCCAAAACAAAAACCCAAAAAAAAATTTTTCATTCATAATTAAAATAAAAATAAAAGAAAACAACGACCGATTTAAACTGAATTGAACTGAGTGAAGTGGCCAGCCATTAAATTAAAGAAAATAATGCTCAGAGACGAGAAACTAACCAAACAAACAAAATACACTCGTCGTTTGGTTATTAAACATCATGTCAGTCAGCCAGTGCGTGTGTGGTGTGTTAGTTTTTGGAGCTCTTTAATATCAATACATACACAACAACAACAATTATACACAAGAGCATACTTTTGTATGAAAACCTAAATGCATTACAAACCTTTTTGTAACTGTTAGTTATAGTGTGTCTTTGTTTTTGTTTTTCTTAAAAAGTGAGAGTTTCATTAGTAATATTTTTTTTTTTTTGTGAGAATTTACTTACTCAAAAGCTGCTGTATGCAGGCAAAAGAGTATGTTTTTTTTGTGGAAAAAAATTAATCTCTGTTTACAAACCTTCCTTTTACTTTCTTTTTTGTTCTGGTTTATTTAGCTCAATAATAACAGCATGACAAAACGTGTCAACTAGTACCGGTAAATTATCACAGAAATAAATAATAAGTACATAGTATGTAGGTATATGACAGGCGTCAAATTAATGAAAATAAAAAATCCAATTAGAAATAAAGTGTGTGATTAAAATATTTTAAAACAAGAAAACAAAACAACAGTACGTCGTATTTTTTTTCTTGTGAAAATAAATGACGTAGTCATACTGACGTAAATAAATTTATAAATAAAATGCATTAAAAAAAATTAATATCAAAAATAAAGGAAGTTATGAGTGAAGTAACACGAGCAAATAACAGCAAATTAAAGTTCATTTATAAGGAAATTATTGGAAAACAAAGGCACACAGTCAGTGCGGGCCAATATTATGTGCAAGGAGCAGAATAAAAACGTAAGATCTAACAAGGCCTTAAAGCTACTACAGTCGTATGAGATGGTTAGATTTTATATTTTCAACAATTTTATTTCCATGGGTCTAAAAATATATTCTATATCGATTTATCGTCTTCTAAACACTTCGGCTCACATCTCCCAGCTAAGATTGCTGCAGCGGGTCCTAGGATATTAGCAAAGTTCCATCGGTCGTTATCGAAAAACGATATCCCCTCCTTTACAACATGTATTGTGGGTAGCGGTTATTTTTGTTGTTGTGTTGTTCAACTCAACCCATTAAAAACATTGATTTTTCTTTATTTCTTCAGTTGTTAATCTACTCTAACAACATCCAGACCCGATAACTGGCTAAGGTATCTCCAACAGAGGGTATATCGAAATCTAAGTTCTAGCTGAGTTGTGTTAAATTCGCATTGGACACGCTTATCCCCAGCCTAGTTAAGTCATTATCACACTGATCTGACATGGCAGGATATATTCAGCACCGACTCACAGAAAGTGAAAATACGGAAAAGAATCCGGTCCGTAAGGCACTTACGGAAACCTTATGGGATATGGATAACAAGATCTTTGTATATCAACGGAATACAAAACCTCTATTTGGATGCATTTCCTAGCAGCGAACCTTACATCAGTAACGTAGATGCAATAACACCCTCGTGCTATTTCCGGTATTGCGAAGCAATTACTCAAACTCTTGGCATAGTTGATATCTTCTTGCTAATTCAGCATCCTAAACTTTTACCAGGACCATAAACCGTTACCTGTCTTAAAATTAAAATCCACACGACACGGTAGATTTATTCAATCATTCAGCAAGGTGCACTGCTTTACCCTGAGTGGATCAATGGTTAACACCAGCCGAAATAACTCAAATCCTCTACCTAAACATCGACTGATATCAGTCTTGTATAATAGGTATATTCTATGGGGAAAAAATCTTACAAACATTAGACTTCTTACAATAACAACAACTCCGTATGTATGTCGTTGATAGCTACTCTTGTATGACGTGAAATCTGAATCTGTGGTTGGACTTCACTCTAATACAGTTAAAGACCTATCCTGGCAAATCTTGTGGAAAGTCTAACTTCGTTAGATGATGGTTCACGACCGTGCTTTGTGCTTTGACCGCTCATCATCTTCAATTCCTATTTCATTGAAATCATCTGAACACAACTTGTAACGTGTCTAAAGAGTGAATTCTCCTACTTTTACAAGTTTGTTTGGCGCAAAGTGCCCCATGTAAAGGTTAAGGAGAAACTTGATTGCTATTCTGTTTCAATACGGTGGCGTGATGTAGTAATTGAAGTACATGACTAAAAACCTAAGTAATTCAGATAGCAAACCTTGCTATTAATTTATCTAGGAAGTGTCCTGCGATTCTAGGTCCCTTAAAGGAATGAAAATGAAATGAGAAACAGTCTTTCAACAAAAGCAATGATCACAAGATTAATAACCGGTAGTATGTAATTGTCCCCACGGGAGCTCTGTCTCTATATCTAGTAAAGCAAACAACCAGTGTATATTCTTTGTAATACAGCGAGATGTGTGACGTTAAAAACAGAGGATATAAGTGTATTGTGGAATATTATAAAATCGAATCGAACAAACGTTCGTCGAAGAATTATAAACAAGAAATGGAAACCTTGTACAATTAAACAAATAGTACCCCAAGTGGGTGTAGGTTTCGCCATCGATCATTCATGTTAGTTTCTAACTTTCTAAAATCGTCACACGAACTGAAATTATTCCAATAATTTCACATGCTAATGACTCCTTAATATTTGTGACGGAATATAATGCTGACAACCGATGCTGTATGGCAAACGGTTATTTAAATAAGCTTGAACACATCTTTCGAATGTGCAAATAAATTTTATGCTTAGTCTGCATATCCTATCTTTGCTATACCGCCATGCTGCTTCATACCCTGCCAGATGATATACAATCTCACCGCCCAATAGAGTACAATGTCGCAAAACCCAGCACAGTCTCATCAACTAATCGGTTCGGAGTCTTCTGATAACCATTCTGCAAGCAGAGACTGCAAGCTAGCACAATGCCCTTATGACCGTCTGTGAAATGAAAATTTCCTCACTCGAAAAACTATTTCAAATCAAGTGTAAACATTTATAGGCACGTTTAGATCAAAAAGATTGTGCATACAGATGTTGGAAATGCTCACATCCACTTTAGAACAACAGCCGTAAAGTGGCCGCAAAGTTTATATTGTATTCAAAGGACATTCTTACTACCAAAAAAAAAAGGATTATTTCTCCAAAAGTTCAGGTTAAATTAAAAACTAAAAGAAACTTCAGCTTATAAACTTACCTTAAGCAAATCCAGTAGAAACGGTGAAGCAGCACACAAGACAATCTTGTGAGCCGGAAAACTGCGACCACCCGCTGCTAAAGTACAATCCACTAGATCGCCATGACAACGTAACAATTGTATGGCCGATACCAGCGAGGTGCCATAGTCACCCCAGGTAAGGGAATATAAAGAATTCATGGGCAATGCCATCATTGAGTCCACCGATTCACCAACAGCACAAACGTCCTCAATGGGCTGTTGCTGTTGTTGAACTGGGTGGTAATAGTGGGTAATGGTGGCGAAATTTAATTAAACAAACCGGGGGATAATATAAATTTAAGGACAACTTTTGTTGTTGTTGTTCTGTTTAGTTTTTTTTTTCTTCGCAGTTGTTGTTCTTCCGTGTTTTTAGTGTATTTTTAAAAACACTTTAAGCTTAAGGGCTTATTAAGCTTATTAATGTATTTGTTTTTTGAATATTTTTAATTGTTAAAGATTTCTTTTCTATTTTTGTGTTTTTAATTTAATGCGGACAGGCGTCCGTGGCAAAACTTTATACACAGTTTTATTTTTAATTCTTCTCACTTTTTTCTCTGTGAATACAGAGTATAACGCAAACACTCTTTGGAGTGCGAGTTGTTGTATACACACACGTTTTATAGGTAGTTTTTTTCTTTCTTTCGTTTTGTTATTTCATTTAAAACACACACATAGAGAGAAAACTGCTGTAAATAGGAAACGAGAAATATTTAAGGGGAATTTTTTTTTAAATCAAATACTCTTGCTTTCTCTCTCTGGCTGGCTGGTTTCTTTTTATATACTTTACACCACACTGTTATGCAGAGCGCATACTTTGGTTCGTTTATTTAAAACCAACACGCATACATTTTCAACACAATCACAAAAGTCACTGAGTAAAAAATGAGAGAAAGAGAAAGGAGAGTACATACTAGGAAAAAAAAATCTTTTTGTTTTTATTTTTTCTTGTTTTGTGTAATTTTTGGTTAAAAGGGGGGAAATGTTTTTTTTTATAAATTTTTTTATTTAACAAATCATCCTTCTCGAATGTATTGCGCAGAAAGCATTTAGTAAATCAAATAATTTAAGTTTTTATTTTTTAATATTTTATTATTTATTTAAACAATATGTTTGAACGCATTTTTAGAGCCACGTCTTAAATAATAATTCACTTTAGATTTGTTAAACTTTTTCATTTATTTAATGTAAAGTATTACTTTCCAAAAACAAAAATGTTTTAATAGAATTAAAAGTTTCCCGCTTTTTTTCTTGCTTTGGGTATTTTACTATTTATTAAAATCCATTATTTTTTCTATATATGTTCTCTTGAGTACTCAAAAATGCAAAAAAAATGAAATTTATACAGCAAGCAGCACTTTAGCCTGCCTTTTCTTTCTTGCTTTACCTTTAGCAAAAACAACAATTTAAATCTCACCAGAGATATCTCTAAATTTTAACGTGCGCTCACAACTACTCGCCAACGTTGGAAATTTTCTACTAAAAATTGAGTTTTTCAAAATATCCCTGAAAAGTCATACGATTTTGTGCTCGTTGCTACAGCTCTACACTCGCTAACTCCTCACACACACACATACACAACCGCATAAAACTCGCAACAATACTGTGCTTTTCGTTTTTTTTATTTCTTTTTATTTTATTGTGTTGTATACCCATGATTTGTTGTTGTTGTTTGTGCTTGCTTGTTGTTGCCTTTGTATATTTTTTAATGGGAGCAAGATGGCTGACGCTCTTCAACAATATTTACTGATGACTATATGTGTGAGTATTAAGAACTAAAAAAATAAAAAGAGGTACAGTCAAACAGTCATTCATATTGTGCTCGTGTTTTTAGATTATTTCCATTGCTGCTATTGCTGTCGTTGTTGTTGTTGTCGTTCTTTTTATTATTTAACCATCGTCATAAGCAAAATAGCATGACATAGCACTGCCAGTTGAAAAAAAAACATAAATTTTTAAGAGAAATTTCTTCTTCATCATGTTAATATTCATATGGGTTGCTGGTTATTACAGTTTTTCTTTTTTTGTTGCTATTTTGCTAATGTCAACTCTACTCTGTTGTTTATTTTAAGGTGTGTGTGTGTGTCCACACCACGTTATTTTTTTTGTGATATCATAAGAGAAGAGTAAAAACTTATAAATTTATTGGGTTAAATGTGACTGACTGACTTTGCCTGTCTGCCTGCCTAGTTGAGCTCTGATTCTGATTTCTGTCTCTTCTGTCTGTATCAATAGCATACAAGTATTCTATTTAGAAATCTGTTTTAAATACAAACTTTTTTTCTCTGTTTGGTGCCGTTGTTGTATTTCACATATAGACGCACGGAACAGTTACGTTTTAATTTAGATCTCTTGTTTTCTTGCAGGTTATTTTTTGTGTTTTTTTTTAGGGAAATACTCTCCCTTAGTTTTGTTTACCAAGTGAAAAAATCCCAATTGCAATTGGAGAAATTTTCATAAGCCGGCGATGTGTTCTCATATTGAAATCTCATTTCATTTCATTTGGAAAATAATCTCTGTTTACATTTTTTTATTCTTCTTCTTCTATTTTGCTGCTGAGCATAAATAGTAGCCAAATGTTTTTGTTGTTATTGGCGATTTTTTATGTCTAGGTTAACCACAAATGCTTTAGTAGAGTTTTTTTTAAGCAGGTTTTAAGCTTTCATACTTCAAAGAAATGATTAGATTAGTTTCAGTGGAATATTTTTTAAAATAAAACAAAAATGTCACATAATGTTCTCTATACTAACGTACACCGAAATACTTATTGCTTGGTTTTCATAAAAGTACATTGCCGGGTATTAAAGGGTTACCCATTTAGTGGTTTCAAAGCTGTTAAATGTCATTCATCTGAATGAACATTCTTATAAAGAAATATGAAAAAACTAGTGTTCATCAGAGAAAATGTTGCAAATAGTTCGAATTTGTCAATTCCAAGGCGTTCTCAGCAATTCAAACTTTCTAAAGTCTTATTATGGCGTATTGTACCTCTGGATTTGCATTTCCATCTACATATAGTTCAACCGACGCTGACCATTTACTCATTAGGTTCTAAAGGTAACTGGCTTCAAATTTTTCGAAAAAAAAACAGTAATTGACCCCACGCACAACTCACTATACATGACTATTAATTCAAAACCACGCATTCGGACGTGAGTCCCTTCTTGGTACTGGAAGAACCGTTACCGTTAGTTCAGAGCACTATAGTTGTATGGTAAACTACCTTTTTAGTCTGGAATTGAAGATTGAGAAGTGATTAGTGTTCGATTTCAACAAGACGGTGCCGTGGGCCATACATCAACGATTTTAATTTCACGTTTTGGCTATGTCAATTAACCATCAAGATAATGCGATACTACTCCGTTAGACTTTTTGTGGGGCTACTCGCATAGACAGGTAATTTCTCAACGTTGCAGCATTTGAAAAATAGCAATTGGCAAGTTACCACCACCCAAAAGGAACAAAAAGGTGGTCCAGAGACGATCAATTTATTGAACTTTAGCTTCGAAATCCACAAGTTGGACAACTCTTCACCTTTTTTGACAGTTGGAAGCTTAACCACCATTAGTTAGCTGTCCATTAATAATGTACAATATTAAAAAATATTTCAAAATAATTTTTAAAATTAACAATTTTATACATTAGTTTTTCCAAAACTTTTAACGGAAACGTATATTTCCTGTTGTTTTTAAAATTATTCGTAAATAATTTCTATATTTCCCTCCAAAAATTGTTTGCGAACGTAATTTTTAACCTCAAAACACATTCTTGCGATTTGTAAACGAAGAAAAAAATATTCCTTTCCATAACGAAAACGACAAACAGCCGTGGTTGAGTATTGGTGTCGTGCCAAGTCGAAACCAAAATAAACTCTGTGTGTGCAATTTCACCCAAAACTCATAAAATGTTTTTCGTTTTTTTTTTTTATCATTAACAGCTCAGCATACAGTGAACGAGGGAAATAAATTGAACAAAAATAAAAAGAGGTTTCATTTCAATCTTATTGACAAAATATTTCTGTTGTTTTTGTTGTTTTTTTGGCTCAAACACAACTGCGTCGATACATTCATGGATTGTTTCGTGTGCATCTCACAATATCTCCCAATAATATACGACGACGCGCTCTATATTATTTTAAAAAGGAATGTTTTTTCTTCTTCTTCTACTGCTGTTGTTTCACAAAAACAAAACAGCCTACACTCACTGTGTTATTATATTTGTTTTTTTTTATTTTTCTCGAAAGAAGCGATATAATCAGACTCGTAACAATAACAACAACAACGTCACATACCTACAACAAAACGAAATGTAAAAGAAAGAGGTTTTTATACAAACTCTGGCTAAGCAAAACGAAATTTACTCATAACCAAGGCAACCAACACAGTATGTATATGTATGGATGTATGCACAACGAATATCAACAATTTAAGAGGTATCCATTAATGACGTTGCTGTTGTTGTGTTGTTATTGTGGTTGTTACCGTTGTTTTTAGTCTCTGTTAAAACTCTCAAGTAGTGAAATCTTATAAGAATTACATTGTTAAAAAAAAAATACCAACAATAACAATAATAATAACCCTCACGAGTAAACAGTGGTAGTAGCAGCAGTAGTTTTAGAGAAAATGGAGGGTAATGCTGCGTGTCTCATTTAAAAAACAAAAACAAAAAATAAGAGTTGTTTTCTTGGCAATCGTCGTTGTGTACAATGTACGAAAAAACAAACTATTTTAGAAACTCACGGCTCTTGTTGAAATATTCACGTACAACCAGCAAACGTTGTCGGCATCACATCGGCATATAGAAAGAAATAATTTTTTTCTTTTAAATAAATAGAAACGTAAAAACAACATAACTTATCGCCTCATGAAATTTAAAGACTTATAAACATTTAAAACATATTTTGAAAATTAAAAGTCAGTCGTGTTACATTTGTTTGATGCTAAAAATTTATTTTTCTTATATCGTTCAGTTGTTTTTTTATTACGCCGTTTTACATTCTAGGTGGCGTTTTCTAAATGTGAACCTTATTGTTGTTATTGTTTGTAAAAGTTGAGTGTAGCTCGTGTATGAGTCGTGCTGTTTGAATGACGGTACATTCCAAGCAGTGCTGCCAAGCAACTAAAAAATAAAACGTTGAATATCTCCATATTTAAAGATCTAATGACATTTGTACAGTTAAGAAAGAAGGTGTATCTCGATAATGAAGCTGACATTACAGTAATTAGCTCATTAAAGGGGTACCCACTCCAAGGGACGGCGCAAAATCAATTCGGCATATCCAAATAAGTGGTCTTATGTTGAATTTTCCCCACAATAATAATTTAAAAATGTTCGCTGAATTGTTGTTGATTTAATAAATTCTTAGATTTGTTAAAATTGCAACCCAAATATTTAAATGAGTAATAAAATTATTTTTTTCTATAATATGGTCGTTGTTTGCTTACAACTTGTTGATTTAGAAAGAAAAAACGCGATATTGGCATCATTGTTATTCATTTAGCCTCCAACATCATAATACGAAAATAAATAACACACCATTGCCATGTTATGCCATGCCAAAACCCTCTCTCTCTCTCTCCGCCAAACACATACAATCAACAATACACAGCACGTACATGTAGACATTAAAACACTACAAGCAACCAAACAGCCAGCCATTAAAAAATAATACAGTACTTTGGCCCCATACTAAACAGAGAAACTAATAATATAAGCAACTCACTTACTAAACAAGTACAACAACAATATGGTGCGCTCATTGGCATATGTTCATACATAACAATAGTGAACGGAAAACAATAAAAAAAGAAAACAACAAAAACTACTCGTACATTGATATAGTACATGAGAGACGAGAAACTAGCATACGACAACAACAACAACGGTACACTCGCTCAAATGATATAAACACGATGTTGAATAACGAACCGAACAGCGATAGCTGAATATTGCTACAGAAATATAATGAGATACGCGGGTACAAAGTTATGACTGTTTTTATGGTTGTTGTTTTGTTTTCTTTTTCTATAGTCACGAAATTTTAATATTCTGTATGGTTTTTGTGTGAGTTAAAGAGTTGCCATAAGTTATTGGAAAATATAAATTGAATGCTTTCAATGAAAATTAAAAAAAAAATTATTTTTATGTTTAATATGAGCATGTAAACCTAAGCTTTATGGAACACAATTTTTGAGAGGATTTTTCAAAATTAATTTTGTATTTCCTATGGTAACGTTGGCAACAATTCATATTGAAACAATAGCATGTTTAAAGTACTGAGCAAGAGAAGACTTTTTGTGTGTACTCGTTAAACTTGCTGATTTAAAACAACAAAACAATACACACGTATATGCACACTCACTCATATACATATATACATAAATACTAAAGAGCCAACACAGCACATTTTCTCTGTAGATATGAAAAGAAAACAACAAAACTTCTACTACACAATATAATATGAATAAATAACTATGCCTGCATGTATGCATGTGTATATATATCATATAGTGTTGTTTGTTAAATAAATGATTGTATTATACAAAAATTTAACAGGAAAAATACTTTTCGTAAAAATAATTTCATGAAAAACAAAGAATTTTTAAATAAAATTTCTTTAAGCAATATACATAGGCAGGCAATCAGGCGTGCTAAAGAAACACGAACATCTGTTGTATTTAAAAAGTTTTAATTTAACATATGAATTTTATTTTTATTAGGAAAATAAAATTATGAAATTATTTCCGTTTTAATTTAATTTTTATATAAATTTTGGCGCCAAAAATTCCAACCATAAACTCTTAAAAACACCACACCACACCACACTATACATAGGTACAACTACAACAAATGAAAACAAATTATTGGAGAAAACACTGTGGCCACATCCGCAAACACCGTAATAATGTCAGCTCAGCTACAGGCAAAACAGATCTCTTGTTTTTTCCAATTTAAAACCTCCGTTACAATTTAATTTTTGACAGAATCTTCTCACTCTGTTTGGAAATTTTACTCACAAACATTTTAATTTTTAAACACAAACTCAGCTTTTCTTTAAAAAAACACAACATTGAAAAACAAGGGAGTTTTTGTGTTTCTGAGAACACACTCTCCAAATCATCATATTGAAATTAACTCACGCATGTAAATGATTACAAAAACAAAAACTAGAAAAACACAAAACAAAATTTCATTTCATTTTTTTTAAAAGAGCAAACAAACAAGGAGTAGGAGGATGTTTTGATGTTGTTAATAAAACTCATGCACCTGACAGAGATCATCATCATCATCGTGAAAAAAATCCCTCTTATACCAACAACAAATATGTATATAAACAGAGAAGATGGCAACTTTAATGCTTATCCTCTGAAATGTTAATCAACAACTTACCCTCTTTTGAATAAAACAGTTCTCTAGTGCTCTCCCTTCTCCCTTAAATTCAGAATTGAACCCTCTTAAAACATATTAAAGCTGCGTACACAAAAATTCCTTATTTTTCTCTGGACATTAAAGAAAAATTTAATGGAAATTTTTTTCCTTTCATTCGCCAGACTTCAACTAATTCTTCTTGATTTTTCTTTCATTGCTATTGCTCTTTACATTTTACCCTCTTTATCATTTTACTTACTATACTTTAATACCAATACTCTTACATTGGGAACCGTACATATATTCGCATGATGATTTCTCTATACATAACATACGAGGCATACCGTATATTATATGTGAGCATGAGTATAAATAAAAGAGAAAGAGAGAGCTATACCGTTAGAATACAAGCAATGAAAACGGGGTAATATTTATTCGTATACATTTTATACTGTAATAGGGGAAATTTAAAAGCTATATATAAAAGAGAAAGACAGACACAGAAAGAGAGAGAGAGAGTACTAAGATTCAATAGAATTTTTAATATAGGTATATATGTATGCTCGTGATTATAGAAGCATCGTTCGTTTATGGCATAAAACAAAAGTAGGAGTAATTTAAGCCCTATTTAATATGAGAGTAGGGGAAATAAGAGAAAGGTAAACATAAATTAGAGAAATAACATGTTAAATAATAGTAAATGAGATAAATTCTTTAACCCTATAACTTTATTGAGGACTCTTAATAAAATAAAAACTAATTTTATGGTCCAGATTGTGTTAAAATTCAAGAGAAATGCCTTCGCAGATGTTTTTAACATTTTCTAGTAGAGTTTGAGACTTACAGATGGCCACAATACAGAAGTGTGTATCAGAATCACCATACAAAACACACAATTCCCATCTGTGGGACTCAAAGAGGTATTGAAATTGATGTACTGTGTCTTAAGGACTTTGGAACCATGCTGGGAGACGTTTTAAGGTGCCGGAGACTATCCACTATCGACAGCAGCGCAGAATATTAAACTAGTTAGGTTGAATTTTCTTTTACACTGTTTACTTACTTAGCTGGTGTAATACTATAGCATTTGAATCTTAATTGTGCTAAGGTGTGGATCTTGTTTGCCTGGGCAAAAGTCTCTCATTTACTTTAGGACCACTCTACTGCTTTTACAGTCATTCATCGCTGCCAAATAGGCCTGCTGAAGTAGTATTATTTAAGTATCCACAACAGATGTCCGGTTGAACGGGTTCAGGTTTCATAAGGAACCATAAACCGGTTGTACAATGTCTGTATGGTAAGGGTAGGAAAAAGAATTTTTATGTTAAGAACAGGTTTATCAGTGTGATGAGAAAGTGTTCTCTTCTCATTTTGTTATCTTTAAATGTTTTGGTACTCCAAAATTAAATGTATGTGTCGTTTTTTGTTTTACTTTTGTCACATTATTTATTACTTAAAGCATTTTGTCATAATGATTGTATACACGAATGTGTTATGCACTTAATAATAATAATTATCATAATATAAACAAATAAAATATCAAATAAAACGTTAAGGAGTACATTACATTTAAAAAATTTACGAAAACATTTCTGTGTGTGTTTGGATGTTTTTCTCTTTTTTTTTTTTACAAAATTTTTAAGCAATTATATGGCATTTAAAAGAAAAGTTAATAATTAAAATATAAATTAAGCCAAGGAGCAAAGCCCCATTTTGTTTGTATTCCTTTAACAATTCGTTTTACATAATTTAAGATAAATTGAAATTCTGTGTAAAATCATATTCTATAGTGGGTATAACGGTTTGTACAAACTTTAAAAATATTATCAAATATAAATGCACACCCAACTCACCACCGCCTTCTTCAACGGTTTGTATAATTTTCTTCATAATATCTGCATGGCGACATGGATGCACGGATGCCATATTGGGCCCGGGCAAATGAGGATGAGACTCCATGGTGACAGTCTTTTTAGCATGATCCTGGGAAACATCCTCATACATTTGTTCAACGGTTAAGGGTTTGCGTTGCTGTAATAGGATAATCAAGTAGATTTTTATCATAAAACGTGTAAAAAATTGAAAACGATTATTTCTCTGACTTTACCTCATCATAACCCACTACCCAAAGCCGTGGAGTTTGATAGTATTTATCATAGGTTATATGCAAATCATAGGTACGTGTATGCAATACAGAATCTCCATTATCTAAAGCAGCGGCAGCACCTGCTTCTGTTTTAGTATTTGTTAAGGATTTTTCCGTTCTACGTGTGGTGAGAGCAACGGCAGGATCTACTAAATCTAACATGCCGCTCTCTTCAAATTCATCCATATCCAAAGCCTCCTCATCGTCCTCCTCCTCTTCCAGACCAGCTGCTGTAGCAGCATCATCCATATCCGCTGGTTCATCACAGTCAGGCGTATGCATTTCCTCCTAAATCAACAAGAAAATCATAAATTTTTAAAGATTAAATCATTGCTGGTGTGTTTTCACTTTACCTTGCTATCATCTAAGGTCAATTCACAGATTTTTTCCAATTCTTGTGCGGTGCCATCTTCATTCAATTGATGAGTTTCTACCCAGCCACCGTCACCGCCTTCTTCTTCCACAACAGTTTCCTCGCCCACATACTCCATTTGTTTGCAGCGACGATAGCACGGTACATTACGGGTAATAAGGAATTGTTTGTCTATTAAAGGGAAATAATATTAAAAAATATTTTAAATCTACACATGAATTATAACAATCATTTGAAAGGCCTGGATTCGTTTATTTTGGGATTAGGGGGTCTACTTAGCATTACAGTAAATTAAATCTTAATACTTACCTTTAGGTAAATACGATTTTGTTTTATTGTCATCACCAGCTGCCCATTGCCAGGTGGGACAGTGATGCACCAGATGATCGCCGGCAGCCACAAACTCTTCAGGTGTCAAAACGCCAGTCTCACGGAATTTCGATTCCTTAAAAACAAAACAAAAAGATACATTAAAAACAATAACAACATAAGACGCATTAAATTAACTTAAAATGACTCATAATCGTGGATTACAGCGTATCTTCATGTATTACGTTGCACTCAACTCCTTATCACCACTATCCCAATATAAAAACAGTTAATCAGGCAGACATTTGACCAACCACCCACCCACCTCTATCGATGATGAAAACATTTTTTCTATCTCTCAATACAATACATACCTTTAAAACGGGTGTTAAATATTCGGCCACATTTAAAGCCGTGCCTTTAACAGTATTTAAAACACTTTGCATGTTTTAAGTTTAATTAGATTGAATTTAATAAACAATTCTTTTGTTTTATTAGTTATTAGAAATATATCTTTTTTTGTATAGATTGATTTCTAATTTCCTTATCTCCCTTTGTGGCTTTTCTTTTCTATTATAATGTCACTCGGCTATTGTTGTTTGATTTTTGTTTCTAACACATGGTTGTATTTGAAAAGTAAGTTGTAAAAACTTTTTGCAGAAAACAGGGTGTTACTTAAAAATAAAATAAATAACGGTTGTGCATAGAATTTAATAATTTAAAAATATAAAAAATTTAATATTTATTGACAAATAGTTATCGATTTATTGAAGAAAATATTTCCTAAATATTTTATATTTATTTGTACATTTTTGTTCAATTCTTCAATCTATAAAGAAATCTTTTCTATTAATAACATTATTTTATCAATAAGGTATTTCGAATACAGCACTGTATGCTTTTAAAGCAATTTACTACCTTTTTAATCAACGCCGTTTCCTCTATTGAAGTGGATCGAAAAAAGAAGAGAACTAAACACAAATTAAAAAAATCAGCTCATTTTGTAGTAAAAATTTTTCACAGTTAAACGCCATTATTATTAACAATTTATAAACATTTTTAATATAAAAAAGCGAGAAAATGTTAAATCTCAAGCCAATAAATAAAAACCATAAAAATAAATGAAAACTAATAAAAGTAATTCAAAGGTGTTGGGAAAAGAAAAACCATTTTGTGTACATAAAAATTAAGGTGTAGTGTGATTGTGAAAGAGCAAGAGATAGAGCGGAGAGAAGAAGAAAAACAAAACGAAATTAGAAAAAAATATAGATTTTGTGTGTTATTACAGTTAAAATAAAAACAACAACTACGGGCCAGTATTGATATTTAAAGTCTTTGAATTTGTTTAAAATTGTTTAGAATAAAATTTATATACACTATTTGTGTTATTGTTGTTGTAAAGAATTCGTATAAAAAAATTGTATTGCATTAGAAATTAAAAAAAAGAAATTGCATTAAAAGCAAAACAAATGTCGTTTTAAAAAGTCTTGCGGTAGGGAGTGAAGCAACGAAAATTGCATTTTCGAAAGCTTCAGCCTGTTGGGCGAGCTGGTGGTGTTGTGGAGTTGTTGGTTTTTCTGTGGCACAAAAAGACGCAAAGGTATGTTTTTATATATTTTTATTTCCTCGAGTTGTTAGAGATATGAATTCGTATACATTAAAATTAAAAATAAACATTGTGTTGAAATACATACATTCTGTATCGGTCAAGAAGACACTGTCTGAACGCCGCCTAATCAGATAGAAGCCCATTCATTCATTTGTCTTTCCATTTGTTGTTATGCTTTTAAATACAGCTGTTATCGCTTGACCTGGCCGCTTATGTTGTAATTTTACAATGCGGGCATTATTACTGTGGTGCATGTATGTGTTTGTTATCTATCATCCGTTTTTTCTAGGCCTGTTTATAATGCTGGTTCTTCTTTTGTTTAGAATTTTCCAATTCCATTGCCTTTGCATTTTAGTCCCAACATATCTTTTATGTTGTTCTTTATGTCGATTGCCTGCAATTTATTCGTTTTACATTAAACGTTTTTAGAATTTAGGTCAGGGATGGGCTTATTACTTTGGCTGTATGGAATATTGTATTGTATGTGTACTTTATTTCTTTAGTTGCCTCAAGGTTATTGTTTATGTCATTATGAGCTTTACTAACGAATCAATTAAATTAAATTGGTAAAACAAAAACACAGTTTTAGAGATGGTCAGGTCCGTCTTAAACAGTCTCTTTCTACACTGCCGCCTACCTCACATAGCTTTAGGCACCAGACTCTATATACTATGTGTATCTTCGATGTAGTGATGTGTCCTATTTTGGCTTATTCTATATAGGGAGATATTATTGCAGCAATCTTATGATCTTTGAACAATCTACAAATCCTGCAGTAGTCATTACCAGGTAAGCGAAGTTTCTCCTGATGCCTACTCATTACGTAATAAAGCTTGATTACAAAGAAAGGTACTAATGCTAGCACTCATATAGTCAAACTTTAATACTGGCAGACATAGAATCTATTCTCAGATCTTTCGACAACTCCAGATACTGCACAAGGAGTACTGCTGAACGCACCTCACAATATAATTTCTTATAGAATGGTTGCAGTGTTCTTTAAGCCGATGTATTTTGTATTTATAAGACTCTAAATAGCCTGTAGTGTTACCTAGGGTACGGTACAGATATTATGATCTTTACAGATATCAATGCAGCTTTGGAAGCATGGAAAGGAATGAAAACGATGGCTGAATGACAAACTAGAATAACCCTGTTTTCGATAGTGTTCACATAGTCGTTGTCCCATTTGCCTTCTTTAAATTGTAGGCTTAGTAGTCACTTGCAAAGAAAAGGCAGGCAACGTATACTATAGAACCTACTTCTGCTTTTAGATAGAAATGTTAACCCCCTTTGTCATCACAAAGGATGCTTTACACTAATTAGTACTCAAAGCCTAAGAGCTAAAGATATGGATTTGTAGACTGAGTATTCACTTAGAATGAAAGGAAGGATAGTAGGCTAGATATTCTATAGAATGTGCTTAAACTAGAACATGAAAAATTTTGATAACTTTGTGAACGTACTGTCTAGTATCCAAAGCCTGTTGGCTGATGATATAAATTGCCTTATTGTCTCTTCTATGTCGAGAGAAAAACATATGTACGTTGTCTACATCAATTTAAAGGCTTCTGAAAGGCTTTAACAAACCCTTCTCGTTTCCAATTAAATGCTTGTAAAGCAGATAGAATATTGAGAAACATGTTCGAATAGAAACTTCGTATTCTCACAACGAATCCCTTTGATATTTCTTTATACTTTTGTATACGGTCACGCGGTCATAAAAATTTATATTTTTAAACAATTTTTCTTTTTCCGATTTTTTTTCCTGTGCTTCCATCTATTTTTAAATTTAAACAATTTATTATTGTTAGCCATTAAATTTTGTTTTCTTTTCTGTTTTTTTTTATTGTTATTTTAATTTATTATTTGTGTGTTTAGAAATCAACAACAATCGTTCGTCATGCACGTGATGATTTTTTCTTAAAATACATTGAAAAAATTCATTTGAAATATTCATTTGGTTGCGCTACAAGTGATGAATATATGTATGTATATGTATGTACACTTAGTAAGTGCAGATTTTTGTTGAATATTATTAAAGTTTACCAAGCAATTATTCATTCATTCATTCTATTTGATTTGATTGCCTATCGCGAAATATTTAAAACTGCTATTGAGGAAATTTTCAATTTTTTTTAAATAAAACTATTCAAACATATGTATCTAGGTATCAAGTTGATTAAATAGTACAGCGATAAAGAGAGTAACAATAACTGATGTGAAATCTCGGTTAAGGCAGAGACACAGAGTGTGTCTGTCAGATCTTCAAACTGAAACCAATCTCGAACTGACATAGTACCCAGTTATTGCCTTGGAAGCACTTTGACTATCCAAACATATAAACACCGTTTCTAGCAGCGCATTTAGTTTGTAAACCAGCTCCGCTGCCTTTGTGATCGCCACTGTCCCAGTGCCAGTTTGCATCTTCCAGCCATCTGTAAAGACTCCATGGCCGCCTGGTAGTTATACCCCATCACAGTTACTACAGTTTGAGAGGAGCACAGACAGCCTGCCGAAATCCCTGTCCATACAGTTCGTGAAGTCCGGTTTCATAGTTTGTGCCCAACACCATTCCAGGCAGTAGAAAAGAAGACACAGTTGGGTCTTAGCAAGAAGAAAATGTACAAATTGTATGTTTAAAAATCACGTTAAAATTAATTGCGTATAGCGTCTAAAGAATTCGCTGTAGTCCAAACCACTTAGATTTGCGTGAGAGTTTTAAAATAATTTTTAAAAAATAAATTACATGGGCATCTCTAGATATAAATTGAGTAATGAAATCATATTTTAATTAAATACAATATAAATACACAACAGCACACACACGCACACACACGCTTTTATTAAATTTATTAATTGTACATATCATCTCATCATTCATTTACAGATAGACGCGGTGTGGGGTTGGGCTTCTGCCCCGCTGCGTTTAGCAGCAAATAGAATGGGTGATCCTCTACTGCCGGGAGCCAATGGCGGTACGGGTGCTACAGTTGGCGGTAGTGGTGTGGATAGGCCACAATCGCCAGCTCGTATGGCCCATACTTCCGATAAGCATCCCAAAGTTACATTATCCGAATTGAATATGCTACGACGACATCGTGAACTCTGCGATGTTGTACTCAATGTGGGCGGGCGTAAAATATTTGCCCATCGTGTTATACTGTCAGCTTGTTCGCCCTATTTTCGAGCCATGTTTACGGGAGAACTCGAAGAATCACGTCAAACCGAAGTCACCATACGGGATATCGATGAGAATGCCATGGAACTTTTGATAGACTTTTGCTATACCGCCCATATAGTGGTAGAAGAATCAAATGTTCAAACCCTATTGCCAGCCGCCTGTTTGTTACAGTTGGTAGAGATACAAGATATCTGTTGTGAGTTTTTGAAGAGACAATTGGATCCTACCAATTGCTTGGGCATACGAGCATTTGCTGACACGCATTCGTGTCGTGAGCTGTTGCGCATAGCTGATAAGTTTACCCAGCATAATTTCCAAGAGGTTATGGAAAGTGAAGAGTTTCTCTTATTGCCCGTGGGCCAATTAGTTGATATTATATGCAGCGATGAATTGAATGTACGTTCAGAAGAGCAGGTTTTCAATGCGGTTATGTCCTGGTTGAAATATAATATTGCCGATCGAAGACAACATCTAGCTCAGGTTGGTTGCGAACTTAATTAAATCCTTAGCAGACATTAAATGTTTCTCTTTTAAGGTTTTACAACATGTCCGTCTTCCTTTATTATCACCCAAATTTTTGGTGGGCACGGTGGGCTCTGATTTATTGGTACGCTCTGATGAGGCCTGTCGCGATTTGGTCGACGAAGCCAAAAATTATTTATTACTTCCCCAAGAACGACCCTTAATGCAGGGACCACGTACACGTCCACGTAAACCCACCCGACGCGGTGAGGTATTATTTGCTGTAGGCGGTTGGTGTTCCGGTGATGCCATTGCCTCCGTTGAACGCTTTGATCCACAAACGAATGATTGGAAAATGGTAGCGCCAATGAGTAAGCGGCGTTGTGGTGTTGGTGTTGCGGTTTTAAATGATTTACTATATGCTGTGGGCGGTCATGATGGCCAAAGCTATTTAAATAGCATAGAACGTTACGATCCGCAAACTAATCAATGGTCTTGTGATGTAGCTCCTACTACCTCATGTCGTACCAGTGTTGGTGTAGCCGTTTTAGATGGTTTTCTCTATGCCGTTGGCGGTCAAGATGGTGTACAATGTTTGAATCATGTGGAGCGTTATGATCCCAAAGAAAATAAATGGTCCAAGGTATTGTCTTAAAGCAGATACAGTAATTTCGTATCGTATATTTTCTTCTGGTGTTTAAATTTTCAGGTGGCTCCTATGACTACCAGACGTTTGGGTGTTGCTGTAGCTGTGTTGGGTGGCTATCTTTATGCCATTGGCGGTTCCGATGGCCAATGTCCTTTAAATACTGTTGAACGTTATGATCCTAGGTAGGGTTGTTTTATTTTCTTTTTTATAATTTTTATGTTTAAAATGTTTTCTCTTTATTTAAAAGACAAAATAAATGGGTCGCTGTTAGTCCCATGTCCACACGCCGTAAACACTTAGGCTGTGCTGTTTTTAATAATTATATTTACGCTGTTGGCGGCCGTGATGATTGCATGGAATTATCCTCCGCCGAACGTTATAATCCTCATACAAATACTTGGAGTCCTATTGTGGCCATGACATCCCGAAGAAGTGGTGTAAGTTTTCTCATTAATAAACCAAAAATTCGATGAGAGTTTTGTAATCGAGTTTAAAGAGGCAGAAAATAACGATCGAAACTAAGATGAAAAGATCATGTTGAAATTGAAATGAAATTAAAATTGAATCATTCTTGAAATTTTATCTTTGGAGGAGATAACGATCAAAATCGAATGCCTTAATATATCTTCAGATTTATTTGAATATTTTTTAACGTGGTTTTAACTGCTGGTGTTTTTTACTCTTTGTTTTAGGTTGGCTTGGCTGTTGTTAATGGCCAATTATATGCTGTTGGCGGTTTTGATGGTTCTGCCTACTTAAAAACCATTGAAGTCTATGATACTGAAACAAATCAATGGCGTCTATGTGGTTGCATGAACTATAGACGCCTGGGTGGTGGTGTGGGCGTTATGAGAGCCCCTCAAACTGAAAATTATATGTGGTGAGTAACTTTTTTAAATTTATTTTCTTTTTGAAAAGATTTCTTAATTTTTAAACTATTTTCTAAAGGACACGCAAAGATTCGGTTGTTTGATTGGGTTTGGATAGTGACTCCAAGAATATTTACATAACAAATCTCTATAAATAACTCTCTAACGTTTATCAGTTATTTGGTTAGCATCAAAAAGCCGCAAAGGAAAGAAAGGTAAAACAAAAGAATTTATTTGAAAAAACAAAAATTAGAAAATATTGTTGATTACAAAAAAAAAAGTAAAACAAAATTTATTAATAATTGAATTGAATTGTATTGTATTGTTTGATTACAAGTTACACATGCACAGCAATATTTATTAAAAAGAAAAAGAAACTAAATTATTATAAACAAAAAGAGAAGAAAATGTCTTTAAAAGAAAAAGCCAAATTAAAATTCACTTGTGAATTAACAAAACGGTTTAGCATGTCCCGTAAATTGAAGAAAGTCTCATCGTATGCATAGATTTCCTTTAAATTTTCTTTTATTTACGGGACATGCTATTTGAAAAAAAAACAAAAAACGATTTTTAGTCTTAAACAATAAAAAAAAACATAAATTATTATTATATTGCACTAAATGTTGAATAATTAATTTAAGTTATTGAAAAGAAAAGAAAACATACATACATATTTAATTATATTATTATATATTAAATGTATCTGAACTGCCTTTTTCCTTATGAATCTATATATATATATACTATATATACATTGTATATACAGAAAAAAAAGAAACAAAAATACTTACTAAACAAAGCTAAAGGAAACAAAAGAAAATAACCAACAAACAAAGGAAAAAAAACTTATTATACAACGTTACTGTTCTAAAAATTCATTAATTTCTTCAATATTTCATATTCATATTCTTCATAAACCTGAATTTTAAATATTTTAAGTTTAAAAATTCAAAACAAACTAAAAAAATTGTTTTTATTTCTTGTTAATACAAGTTAAAAATTATTTTTATTTTATTCTAATAAGTTTGAAGAGATTATTTCAATTTGAACACTGAAAAATTTTCATATATTTTATAAGATTTTTATTTATTATAGGATTTAAAACTATGTTTTATATTATTACAAATCGATTAATTTATCTAAGCATTAAAATTAATAATTAAGGTGATATTCTGGTCTAGAAGCCTACACCGGCAGGTGTTTTTTGTTTTCTTAACAAGAATAAAAAGTTTAAAAATAGTTTTAATATCAATTTCTACATTTTACAAAATTTTTATTGACATTTTAAGAATACAAAGAAATAATTTTGGAAAAAACTAATCTAGGTTTCGTTAAATATTCTTCTTATATTTAAAACCCACAATTCTTCTGCATCATCTTTTCATCTTTTTTACGTGCGACTTCATGCACCTTGTAAAATCCTTAATTCTCTTTCTCTCTTAAACTTTTGTTTCGCGCCTATGCATCGAAGGGTTTTTAATTAAATTCGAAATCAACAGTTACTAATCAGCCGTACTTTGAGCAATTACTCACTCCTCATTTGATTTCATCCAATTTGAAATGGTCCAATCCACTCAAAAAAATATTTTCTATTCATGAAGATATCATAAAGGTTTGCTTTTAGGCTCTTAGATTTCTTTGTCTTTTTGGTATGCTTTTGTAGATTAACAGCAGGTCTAGGCATAGCATTTTGCACAGAACAACCATCTTTAGCATAAAGACCCTTGATATACTAGCTTTTAAAGTGCATTTTATCCATAAGCTTATCGGGGCCTCATAATATTGGTTATCTGCCGACAAGAAGAATGTCTGCAGTGAACCACAGTTGACACATAAGCCTTTATATCACCTTGAAGATGTTTATTCTGGTAGAGGAATGACTGCAGTGAACTACAGTTGACCTTGAAGATGTTTACTCTGGCAGTTGTCCTGGTAAAAACGAAAATTTAGTTTTTTTTGGCACGTTAGATTTTAGTATGTTGAGGTATATGTATTGGAATCTCCATAAGTAACAAATTTCCTATGTCCAATGGTAATAGACACTCCAACTGTTATACGCTCGCAATTGTGGTTAATTCCGCCCGGCATACTTTTGATCGTCTGAGCCATTATCACATGAAAATGTCATTTAAAACGGCTGATGGAAAAGCATCGTTGGTGTGAACAGTTTAAGAATTTGTTTCTAATTCATGTTGAATTAGATCTCCTTCAATTATATTCTGTTTCCAAGGAAGTTAATATTACAAAAACATCTTGACTTATTAAAGATAAACATCATGCTTTTTTTTGTTATCAATTTCTATAAAAAAAATTGTTGAAATTATTTCTAAATTCTATGATTAGTTTTTAAAAATTGTTAAAAATATATTTCTAAAACGTTATCTATCCAAATTCATTTCATTTTACCAATATTCAGCATCAGACTAAATAACCATACTTTTGTTTTAATTAATTTGAATTGAAGTTTAGTTTTAATTTACAATTTTTTAAGGTAATTTTAGTTTTAAAACTTTAATAAACAATTTAAAAGCAAAGTGATGATTGTAAAAAATAAAACAAAATGTTTAGCATTAAAAAAGAAAAACAAATTAAAACTGTTACAAGATGAAAAATTAGTTTTTAAGTAAACAAAAAAAAATTAAAAAAATACTAAATAAATCAATATTTGAACAAATAAAGAAATTACAAATAATTTAATAAAATTATAAGAAAATAATATTTTATCAAAATAAAACAAAAAACAAAAAAAAAAGGAAAAACGATTGAAATAATCTTTAGTTATTAGTGGCAATTAATTATAAAAAAGAAAAAAACAAAAATAATAAAAAAAAAGAGTAAAAAAATAATTGAAAATTATGTATTGTGTATAATAAATATTATAAAGTTAAATTAAATAATACAACACTAATCTAAAATAAAATAAAAAATATACGAAAAAGAAAAATAAATAAAAAAGTAATAAGAAAATATAAAAATTAAGTTTTAATTCCAACAACAAATTACAAAAGTTATTGAAAACCTTAGAACATTTCTAAGGCGAGAGCAGAAGCTGTACCCACATGGGTGTTTTGTCTGGAAGCAGTGGACATAGCCGGCGAAATTGTTGAGTAAGATACCAAGAATGATGGCCTCAGTAAGTAATATCTGTGCTTTAAGGTCTCCGCCAATCAAAAATACATTTAACACCTTACAAGTTCTAAGTATATGTTCTTATGATTAATTTTTTCTCATTACAGGATCTACATATTGGGCTTGAGGCTACACCTATGCTGAACAAGTGTTCTTTGTGTCAACAATACGTACTTATTGCCGTGAACTCCATCCAGATCCAGCCTTGCTGATTCAGCATGCACGGACAGTATCATACTATTCTTGAATTAACCTCATGGAAGAAAGTGAGTGTTATGTGTCATCCTTTTTACTTCCTATCTAAGCTGAATTGAACTGAACACATTTTTTAAATAACATAGGCTTCAATTTTGAAGATACTGGCGAATTATCCCGCTTTTGGCCCCCTATCAGTCATGGATCCAAAGTGAATTGATAAAAGGTAAGATAATCTTTATTTATTTTAGTTTTTTATTGTTGCTTATACTGAAAAGTTCTTCAAGAGAATTTTCAGGACGGTAGAAATTGAATGCCATATTATTTTGCAACAAATTAGTACCTGAAAACATTACCGACATATTTATTTAGAAATAATTTATAATTATATATTCTTATATACTAATTTATAATTTTTTTTTTATTATTTTTAGCAAATTGGGCCTGAAAATCATATTTTTTTGTGGTACTCGTCCTTCTCAAAGAGTTTCTAGCCGGTTGGGGTGAGTGAAACGTTCTAAAACACCACTCCATCTCTTCTCTCTCCACAACATTTTTCCGAGATCCAATACAATTCCCTGCATGTATAGGGGCCATCATCACCAGAGGCTTGGTACGCAACAAAATAAATGAATGCATCTTCTGTTTCAATAGCTATAAATAATAACAAAACAAAAATATTTACACTTAAATTATAATATTTTTATTATTATTTAATTTTATTGATTATTTATTTATTTATTGTATTAATTTAATTTCATTTTGTAATTAATGCACAAACATTTGTTTACAAACGAACTCTTAATATTATAATATAATATACATATGTATGCATTCAGTAGAAGTAGTTTAAACAATAATTAAATGCGATTAATTTTCTTTAATTCTTTATTTTTAACAAAATTTTAATATTTTCTTTATTTTTCTTTTAGGTCTTTCCGAAATCATCGTATATTTTTTACTTGGTACTCATCTATCTCGAAGATCACATACATTTGGAGACGATTGAGGCCAGTGGAACGTTTTTCAGTCGCACTACTCACATGTGAAAAGCTCTTTCTGGAGTCACTTGCAACCTCGTCTTGCCCACAATCTATTTTCCTGGACCCAGCGCACTAACCGGCATTTAAAGAGGCCTTCATCATTCACCCAGCGTTACTTGTGCACAATAAAATAAATAAACGCTCTCTCTGCTGTAAAAAAAAAACCATAAATTGTTAAATAATTATTAAGAAAACACTTTAAATATGTAAGTTTTATCAATTTTATTTATTATTTATTTAATTTTATTTATTTTAATTGTTTAAGTTTTTAATTTTAAATAAAAATACATACAGAAAAAAATTAAATTGAAATTGCTTGTTTTTATTCATTTCTTTCAATTGGGAAATAAAAATTGTACGTGAAAATACAACTTTCAACTTTGCTTCATAATTTTCTCAACGCGCAAAGAATAAAATTCTGGCTAAAGAGTCAGGCGAACAGAAATACTAGTAGGTGACAACAGGGTGACCATAATAATTAAATTTGCCCACTAAGAGTATGCTTAATATTTTTGAACCGCTGAAAAATATCTCAAAAAATTAGCATACCTTAGGGGTTAATAAATAACAACAGGGTGGTTATTACATTCAAATTGATATTAAGATGTAAACTAATTCTTTTTAAACGCTTATAACTTTTGAACCGCTGGGAATTTTTGAATGAAATTTTTTGCGTGTGTTAGATTAGAACTTTTACTTTCTGTCGGATGCATTAGTTTTTTAGAAATAATGGATTAAATAGGCGAAAATTTAATTTCAAAACTTAAAACACATTTATTACCGATTTATTTCACTATCCTTGGTTAACAAATAGTTTCATCAGAAAGTAGAAGTTCTAAGCTATCACGTGCAAAAAATTTCATTCAAAAATACCCAGCCGTTCAAAAGTTATAAGCGTTTAAAGAAATTAGTTTGCCATGTTAGCGGAGCCACCAACCACCATTTTGGTTTTAGAAAATTCCAAAAATTTTGTAAAACACCAGGCGAACAGAATGCAGTAGTAGGTGTATTTTCGACAAACTAATTTTTTTAAACGCTTATAACTTTTAAACCGCTTGGTATTTTTGAATGAAATTTTTGGCACGTGATAGATTAGAGCTTCTACTTTCTGCTGAAAGTATTAGTTTCCTAAGAATAGTGAACGAAATCGGTTAAAATTCAATTTGAAAATTCAAAACACATTTATCACCGATTTTTTTCACTATCGTTGGCTAACAAATATATTCGACAGAAAGTAGACGTTCTAAGCTATCATATGGAAAAAATTTCATCCAAAAATTCCAAATAGTTCAAAAGTTATAAGCGTTGAAAATTTGCTTTGACAGAAACCACCCCTGCAACAGCGTTTCGTTGGTCTGGTATTTTTAAATGCTTATAACTTTTGAACGGCTGGGATTTTTCGAATGAAACTTTTTGCACGTGATAGATTAGAACTTCTACTTTCTGTCGGATGTATTAGTTTTTTATAGCTAATGGATCAAATAGGCGAAAATTTAATTTCAAAATTTAGAACTCATATATCTCCGATTTATTTCACTATTAGTAAGAAATTAATACATTCAACAGAAAGTAGAAGTTCTAAACTATCACACGCAAAAAGTTTCATTCAAAAATTCCAAGCGGTTCAAAAGTTATAAGCGTTTAAAAAAATTAGTTTGACGAAAATACCCCTACTACTGCATTCTGTTAGCCTGGTGTTTTAAAAAAATTTTTGAATTTTTTGAAAACAAAAAAATTAAATAAATATCTGGGTCACCCTACTATCTTGCATAAAAATTAAAAATGTAGGCATATTCTTAGGGTGTAGAAAAATAAAATTAACCACCCTGTCCCATATTTTTAATATAACAGGGTGTCAGTTTTATAACTGAAGCTTTGTTTGAATTTTTAAACTTTCCATGTAAATCTGAATTCTTTAAACGCTTATAACTTTTGAACCGCTAGGAATTTTTGAATGAAACTTTTTGCACGTCATAGATTAGAACTTCTACTTTCCGTGTGGTGTATCAGTTTACTCAAGGAAGTGAACTAAATCGGTTAAAAATCAATTTGAAAATTCAAAACACATTTATCACCGATTTTTTTCACTATCGTTGGCTAACAAATATATTCGACAGAAAGTAGACGTTCTAAGCTATCATATGGAAAAAATTTCATCCAAAAATTCCAAATAGTTCAAAAGTTATAAGCGTTGAAAATTTGCTTTGACAGAAACCACCCCTGCAACAGCGTTTCGTTGGTCTGGTATTTTTAAATGCTTATAACTTTTGAACGGCTGGGATTTTTCGAATGAAACTTTTTGCACGTGATAGATTAGAACTTCTACTTTCTGTCGGATGTATTAGTTTTTTATAGCTAATGGATCAAATAGGCGAAAATTTAATTTCAAAATTTAGAACTCATATATCTCCGATTTATTTCACTATTAGTAAGAAATTAATACATTCAACAGAAAGTAGAAGTTCTAAACTATCACACGCAAAAAGTTTCATTCAAAAATTCCAAGCGGTTCAAAAGTTATAAGCGTTTAAAAAAATTAGTTTGACGAAAATACCCCTACTACTGCATTCTGTTAGCCTGGTGTTTTAAAAAAATTTTTGAATTTTTTGAAAACAAAAAAATTAAATAAATATCTGGGTTACCCTACTATCATGCATAAAAATTAAAAATGTAGGCATATTCTTAGGGTGTAGAAAAATAAAATTAACCACCCTGTCCCATATTTTTAATATAACAGGGTGTCAGTTTTATAACTGAAGCTTTGTTTGAATTTTTAAACTTTCCATGTAAATCTGAATTCTTTAAACGCTTATAACTTTTGAACCGCTAGGAATTTTTGAATGAAACTTTTTGCACGTCATAGATTAGAACTTCTACTTTCCGTGTGGTGTATCAGTTTACTCAAGGAAGTGAACTAAATCGGTTAAAAATCAATTTGAAAATTCAAAACACATTTATCACCGATTTTTTTCACTATCGTTGGCTAACAAATATATTCGACAGAAAGTAGACGTTCTAAGCTATCATATGGAAAAAATTTCATCCAAAAATTCCAAATAGTTCAAAAGTTATAAGCGTTGAAAATTTGCTTTGACAGAAACCACCCCTGCAACAGCGTTTCGTTGGTCTGGTATTTTTAAATGCTTATAACTTTTGAACGGCTGGGATTTTTCGAATGAAACTTTTTGCACGTGATAGATTAGAACTTCTACTTTCTGTCGGATGTATTAGTTTTTTATAGCTAATGGATCAAATAGGCGAAAATTTAATTTCAAAATTTAGAACTCATATATCTCCGATTTATTTCACTATTAGTAAGAAATTAATACATTCAACAGAAAGTAGAAGTTCTAAACTATCACACGCAAAAAGTTTCATTCAAAAATTCCAAGCGGTTCAAAAGTTATAAGCGTTTAAAAAAATTAGTTTGACGAAAATACCCCTACTACTGCATTCTGTTAGCCTGGTGTTTTAAAAAAATTTTTGAATTTTTTGAAAACAAAAAAATTAAATAAATATCTGGGTTACCCTACTATCATGCATAAAAATTAAAAATGTAGGCATATTCTTAGGGTGTAGAAAAATAAAATTAACCACCCTGTCCCATATTTTTAATATAACAGGGTGTCAGTTTTATAACTGAAGCTTTGTTTGAATTTTTAAACTTTCCATGTAAATCTGAATTCTTTAAACGCTTATAACTTTTGAACCGCTAGGAATTTTTGAATGAAACTTTTTGCACGTCATAGATTAGAACTTCTACTTTCCGTGTGGTGTATCAGTTTACTCAAGGAAGTGAACTAAATCGGTTAAAAATCAATTTGAAAATTCAAAACACATTTATCACCGATTTTTTTCACTATCGTTGGCTAACAAATATATTCGACAGAAAGTAGACGTTCTAAGCTATCATATGGAAAAAATTTCATCCAAAAATTCCAAATAGTTCAAAAGTTATAAGCGTTGAAAATTTGCTTTGACAGAAACCACCCCTGCAACAGCGTTTCGTTGGTCTGGTATTTTTAAATGCTTATAACTTTTGAACGGCTGGGATTTTTCGAATGAAACTTTTTGCACGTGATAGACTAGAACTTCTACTTTCTGTCGGATGTATTAGTTTTTTATAGCTAATGGATCAAATAGGCGAAAATTTAATTTCAAAATTTAGAACTCATATATCTCCGATTTATTTCACTATTAGTAAGAAATTAATACATTCAACAGAAAGTAGAAGTTCTAAACTATCACATGCAAAAAGTTTCATTCGAAAATTCCAAGCGGTTCAAAAGTTATAAGCGTTTAAAAAAATTAGTTTGACGAAAATACCCCTACTACTGCATTCTGTTAGCCTGGTGTTTTAAAAAAATTTTTGAATTTTTTGAAAACAAAAAAATTAAATAAATATCTGGGTTACCCTACTATCTTGCATAAAAATTAAAAATGTAGGCATATTCTTAGGGTGTAGAAAAATAAAATTAACCACCCTGTCCCATATTTTTAATATAACAGGGTGTCAGTTTTATAACTGAAGCTTTGTTTGAATTTTTAAACTTTCCATGTAAATCTGAATTCTTTAAACGCTTATAACTTTTGAACCGCTAGGAATTTTTGAATGAAACTTTTTGCACGTCATAGATTAGAACTTCTACTTTCCGTGTGGTGTATCAGTTTACTCAAGGAAGTGAACTAAATCGGTTAAAATTCAATTTGAAAATTCAAAACACATTTATCACCGATTTTTTTCACTATCGTTGGCTAACAAATATATTCGACAGAAAGTAGACGTTCTAAGCTATCATATGGAAAAAATTTCATCCAAAAATTCCAAATAGTTCAAAAGTTATAAGCGTTGAAAATTTGCTTTGACAGAAACCACCCCTGCAACAGCGTTTCGTTGGTCTGGTATTTTTAAATGCTTATAACTTTTGAACGGCTGGGATTTTTCGAATGAAACTTTTTGCACGTGATAGATTAGAACTTCTACTTTCTGTCGGATGTATTAGTTTTTTATAGCTAATGGATCAAATAGGCGAAAATTTAATTTCAAAATTTAGAACTCATATATCTCCGATTTATTTCACTATTAGTAAGAAATTAATACATTCAACAGAAAGTAGAAGTTCTAAACTATCACACGCAAAAAGTTTCATTCAAAAATTCCAAGCGGTTCAAAAGTTATAAGCGTTTAAAAAAATTAGTTTGACGAAAATACCCCTACTACTGCATTCTGTTAGCCTGGTGTTTTAAAAAAATTTTTGAATTTTTTGAAAACAAAAAAATTAAATAAATATCTGGGTTACCCTACTATCATGCATAAAAATTAAAAATGTAGGCATATTCTTAGGGTGTAGAAAAATAAAATTAACCACCCTGTCCCATATTTTTAATATAACAGGGTGTCAGTTTTATAACTGAAGCTTTGTTTGAATTTTTAAACTTTCCATGTAAATCTGAATTCTTTAAACGCTTATAACTTTTGAACCGCTAGGAATTTTTGAATGAAACTTTTTGCACGTCATAGATTAGAACTTCTACTTTCCGTGTGGTGTATCAGTTTACTCAAGGAAGTGAACTAAATCGGTTAAAAATCAATTTGAAAATTCAAAACACATTTATCACCGATTTTTTTCACTATCGTTGGCTAACAAATATATTCGACAGAAAGTAGACGTTCTAAGCTATCATATGGAAAAAATTTCATCCAAAAATTCCAAATAGTTCAAAAGTTATAAGCGTTGAAAATTTGCTTTGACAGAAACCACCCCTGCAACAGCGTTTCGTTGGTCTGGTATTTTTAAATGCTTATAACTTTTGAACGGCTGGGATTTTTCGAATGAAACTTTTTGCACGTGATAGATTAGAACTTCTACTTTCTGTCGGATGTATTAGTTTTTTATAGCTAATGGATCAAATAGGCGAAAATTTAATTTCAAAATTTAGAACTCATATATCTCCGATTTATTTCACTATTAGTAAGAAATTAATACATTCAACAGAAAGTAGAAGTTCTAAACTATCACACGCAAAAAGTTTCATTCAAAAATTCCAAGCGGTTCAAAAGTTATAAGCGTTTAAAAAAATTAGTTTGACGAAAATACCCCTACTACTGCATTCTGTTAGCCTGGTGTTTTAAAAAAATTTTTGAATTTTTTGAAAACAAAAAAATTAAATAAATATCTGGGTTACCCTACTATCATGCATAAAAATTAAAAATGTAGGCATATTCTTAGGGTGTAGAAAAATAAAATTAACCACCCTGTCCCATATTTTTAATATAACAGGGTGTCAGTTTTATAACTGAAGCTTTGTTTGAATTTTTAAACTTTCCATGTAAATCTGAATTCTTTAAACGCTTATAACTTTTGAACCGCTAGGAATTTTTGAATGAAACTTTTTGCACGTCATAGATTAGAACTTCTACTTTCCGTGTGGTGTATCAGTTTACTCAAGGAAGTGAACTAAATCGGTTAAAAATCAATTTGAAAATTCAAAACACATTTATCACCGATTTTTTTCACTATCGTTGGCTAACAAATATATTCGACAGAAAGTAGACGTTCTAAGCTATCATATGGAAAAAATTTCATCCAAAAATTCCAAATAGTTCAAAAGTTATAAGCGTTGAAAATTTGCTTTGACAGAAACCACCCCTGCAACAGCGTTTCGTTGGTCTGGTATTTTTAAATGCTTATAACTTTTGAACGGCTGGGATTTTTCGAATGAAACTTTTTGCACGTGATAGATTAGAACTTCTACTTTCTGTCGGATGTATTAGTTTTTTATAGCTAATGGATCAAATAGGCGAAAATTTAATTTCAAAATTTAGAACTCATATATCTCCGATTTATTTCACTATTAGTAAGAAATTAATACATTCAACAGAAAGTAGAAGTTCTAAACTATCACACGCAAAAAGTTTCATTCAAAAATTCCAAGCGGTTCAAAAGTTATAAGCGTTTAAAAAAATTAGTTTGACGAAAATACCCCTACTACTGCATTCTGTTAGCCTGGTGTTTTAAAAAAATTTTTGAATTTTTTGAAAACAAAAAAATTAAATAAATATCTGGGCCACCCTACTATCTTGCATAAAAATTAAAAATGTAGGCATATTCTTAGGGTGTAGAAAAATAAAATTAACCACCCTGTCCCATATTTTTAATATAACAGGGTGTCAGTTTTATAACTGAAGCTTTGTTTGAATTTTTAAACTTTCCATGTAAATCTGAATTCTTTAAACGCTTATAACTTTTGAACCGCTAGGAATTTTTGAATGAAACTTTTTGCACGTCATAGATTAGAACTTCTACTTTCCGTGTGGTGTATCAGTTTACTCAAGGAAGTGAACTAAATCGGTTAAAAATCAAATTGAAAATTCAAAACACATTTATCACCGATTTTTTTCACTATCGTTGGCTAACAAATATATTCGACAGAAAGTAGACGTTCTAAGCTATCATATGGAAAAAATTTCATCCAAAAATTCCAAATAGTTCAAAAGTTATAAGCGTTGAAAATTTGCTTTGACAGAAACCACCCCTGCAACAGCGTTTCGTTGGTCTGGTATTTTTAAATGCTTATAACTTTTGAACGGCTGGGATTTTTCGAATGAAACTTTTTGCACGTGATAGATTAGAACTTCTACTTTCTGTCGGATGTATTAGTTTTTCATAGCTAATGGATCAAATAGGCGAAACTTTAATTTCAAAATTTAGAACTCATATATCTCCGATTTATTTCACTATTAGTAAGAAATTAATACATTCAACAGAAAGTAGAAGTTCTAAACTATCACACGCAAAAAGTTTCATTCAAAAATTCCAAGCGGTTCAAAAGTTATAAGCGTTTAAAAAAATTAGTTTGACGAAAATACCCCTACTACTGCATTCTGTTAGCCTGGTGTTTTAAAAAAATTTTTGAAATTTTTGAAAACAAAAAAATTAAATAAATATCTGGGTTACCCTACTATCATGCATAAAAATTAAAAATGTAGGCATATTCTTAGGGTGTAGAAAAATAAAATTAACCACCCTGTCCCATATTTTTAATATAACAGGGTGTCAGTTTTATAACTGAAGCTTTGTTTGAATTTTTAAACTTTCCATGTAAATCTGAATTCTTTAAACGCTTATAACTTTTGAACCGCTAGGAATTTTTGAATGAAACTTTTTGCACGTCATAGATTAGAACTTCTACTTTCCGTGTGGTGTATCAGTTTACTCAAGGAAGTGAACTAAATCGGTTAAAAATCAATTTGAAAATTCAAAACACATTTATCACCGATTTTTTTCACTATCGTTGGCTAACAAATATATTCGACAGAAAGTAGACGTTCTAAGCTATCATATGGAAAAAATTTCATCCAAAAATTCCAAATAGTTCAAAAGTTATAAGCGTTGAAAATTTGCTTTGACAGAAACCACCCCTGCAACAGCGTTTCGTTGGTCTGGTATTTTTAAATGCTTATAACTTTTGAACGGCTGGGATTTTTCGAATGAAACTTTTTGCACGTGATAGATTAGAACTTCTACTTTCTGTCGGATGTATTAGTTTTTTATAGCTAATGGATCAAATAGGCGAAAATTTAATTTCAAAATTTAGAACTCATATATCTCCGATTTATTTCACTATTAGTAAGAAATTAATACATTCAACAGAAAGTAGAAGTTCTAAACTATCACACGCAAAAAGTTTCATTCAAAAATTCCAAGCGGTTCAAAAGTTATAAGCGTTTAAAAAAATTAGTTTGACGAAAATACCCCTACTACTGCATTCTGTTAGCCTGGTGTTTTAAAAAAATTTTTGAATTTTTTGAAAACAAAAAAATTAAATAAATATCTGGGTTACCCTACTATCTTGCATAAAAATTAAAAATGTAGGCATATTCTTAGGGTGTAGAAAAATAAAATTAACCACCCTGTCCCATATTTTTAATATAACAGGGTGTCAGTTTTATAACTGAAGCTTTGTTTGAATTTTTAAACTTTCCATGTAAATCTGAATTCTTTAAACGCTTATAACTTTTGAACCGCTAGGAATTTTTGAATGAAACTTTTTGCACGTCATAGATTAGAACTTCTACTTTCCGTGTGGTGTATCAGTTTACTCAAGGAAGTGAACTAAATCGGTTAAAATTCAATTTGAAAATTCAAAACACATTTATCACCGATTTTTTTCACTATCGTTGGCTAACAAATATATTCGACAGAAAGTAGACGTTCTAAGCTATCATATGGAAAAAATTTCATCCAAAAATTCCAAATAGTTCAAAAGTTATAAGCGTTGAAAATTTGCTTTGACAGAAACCACCCCTGCAACAGCGTTTCGTTGGTCTGGTATTTTTAAATGCTTATAACTTTTGAACGGCTGGGATTTTTCGAATGAAACTTTTTGCACGTGATAGATTAGAACTTCTACTTTCTGTCGGATGTATTAGTTTTTTATAGCTAATGGATCAAATAGGCGAAAATTTAATTTCAAAATTTAGAACTCATATATCTCCGATTTATTTCACTATTAGTAAGAAATTAATACATTCAACAGAAAGTAGAAGTTCTAAACTATCACATGCAAAAAGTTTCATTCAAAAATTCCAAGCGGTTCAAAAGTTATAAGCGTTTAAAAAAATTAGTTTGACGAAAATACCCCTACTACTGCATTCTGTTAGCCTGGTGTTTTAAAAAAATTTTTGAAATTTTTGAAAACAAAAAAATTAAATAAATATCTGGGTTACCCTACTATCATGCATAAAAATTAAAAATGTAGGCATATTCTTAGGGTGTAGAAAAATAAAATTAAGCACCCTGTTCCATATTTTTAATATAACAGGGTGTCAGTTTTATAACTGAAGCTTTGTTTGAATTTTTAAACTTTCCATGTAAATCTGAATTCTTTAAACGCTTATAACTTTTGAACCGCTAGGAATTTTTGAATGAAACTTTTTGCACGTCATAGATTAGAACTTCTACTTTCTGTGTGGTGTATCAGTTTACTCAAGGAAGTGAACTAAATCGGTTAAAAATAGAAGTTCTAAACTATCACATGCAAATAGTTTCATTCAAAAATTCCAAGCGGTTCAAAAGTTATAATGCGATTTATTTTTTGCAACCAGTGTTGCAAAATTGAAATTTTGAAATAGTATTGAACTATAACTGAAAGAGTACCTTTTTGCATCAAATGGTAGTTTTATAAAAATATATAAATTATATATAAAATATATAAATAAATATACAATTCATTCAGCTTTCTTTTTTTCATTGCTTTTCGTAATCTCAAATACATACCCCTGGCTAACCGGGGCTTAATAAGAAGTAAGACTTTTCTTTACCATTATCCTGCCAACCCATTTATAGTTGGAAAGCGCAAATCACAAAATCAGGAATCTGAAAAAGAAAAAAATGAATGAATTAATAATTAATTCTTTAATAATTTTTCCTGATCCGATTTTCAAAAAAGCACAAAAATTAATAAACATTTCGACAAAAAATTTCCACTTTGCAAAAAAGCATTTTGGGAATAGAACATAAAAGAAAGAAATTATTCAAAAATCCATTTACAAAATAATTAAAATTGAATATTTTGAGCTTTTTACTGCGGTATTTTTGAAATGAAAAAGTACTGAAAAAATGCAAAGGTACTGAATTTTTCAACACTGTTATTTAGGAACACCATTATGGGCGGTAGAAAAAAGCGATATAGTGTCTAAAGACTGAGTCGAGGATATATCTAAAAATTTCTTCAGGAGTTAGTTAGGTTGGTTCTCTTTCAGGGGAATGTTTAATCACCAGATGGGATGATAATTGGATCCTCCACAACAAAATGTCCTAGCCCAACCTCGTAAAGTGTTTGTGTTTTAAATTTGTTTACTGTTCCTATTACTTTCACCAAAACTATTGACATCATTTCTCTCTTAGTACAACAAACATTCTGCTCACAAGTACACACACACACTCTCTTTTTATTTACAATTTATTTTACAGTTTGTTAAACTCTTTTTTCCTTTGGACTCTTATAAGAGAAAATTTTAATGCTGCTCCACACATATGTATTGTGTTTACGCGGCTATAAAAAACTTCTTAAGTGAAATTTTAATCAAGATGGGGAGAGAGAGAAAAGGTGAGAGAGTAATAACCTCTTAGTAATTTCTGCCCACAGTTTACTTGTTTACATGTTTTTTTGTTTTTATACTCTCTTGGCAAAGACCCACTTGGTAAGAATCCAACAACAAAACAAAGTGAAAAAGAAAATGAGATGCCAATAAATAAATACAATAAAATAACAAAAACAACAATGGCTGATAAAAGAAAAAAAACGTTTGGATGAGTGTATGTAAGAACTGAAAACACATATGCATACGAAGTAAGCCCCAACTAAACAACAAAAGCTGTAAACAGTTTATTAGTGATCGTGCTGCTCTTTGGGTCGTTGTTCGGAAGGGATTAATAATTAATTAAAAATGAAAACAATGGGAAAACAAAAATAAAAACATTTTAATTGAGAAATTGTCCACAATATAATAACCATTCATTAACTGGGCGGACGCGTTTTTTACTTTGTTTTTTGTTTTATTTTTATTGTGTGTGACAAGAAAAGGAAAAAAGAAATTTTAAGTTTTACAATAAAATATTCAAAAAAATACTATTTAAATTTTAAGACCTTTTTGCATTAAAGAATCAATTAAAACGAGTGTGTAATAAATAAATAATTTTTTAACAATGAATTCGTGTTCTCTGTGACAAATAAAAAACCGGAAATCTATTCATAAAATTCTATGGTGGCATGCACATAATGACAGGAATACTGCAGTCAGTTTAACAACATGAATGATTTTGCATAAAACAACAATAAAATAAAAAAACAACTACTGTGTATTAATTCAATAAATATAAACAAAACACATACATACATACATATATAACTAACTACGTAGACACAAACGCTTCACATGCAAGAACGAGTTTAAAAAACAAAAACAATTTTGTCCTCCTCAATGCACTTGTACTTAATTTTCTTTGTCCCACCAAGCAACTACTCTCTGTTGTTGCTGTTGCTGCTTCACTAAATAATGCAGTAAGTGTGTAAATTATAGTGCATACCATTTATCTCTCTGTATAAACTACAGCAACACTAACACAAATGCATAGCAACATTTAATAAAATAAAAAACAGAACAAAAAAAAAAAAACTCAATGCTTTGCCTAGTTGTAGGAACATTCGTTTACTACACAAACGATAACAACATCAATAAACAAATGGAACCTGTTATCAAACCTTATTAAAGAAATAACACTTTGGATTTTCTCAATTGAATTGAGTGTTGTTGGTGTCCGTGCATGAGTAGTTATTTGCTTTGGTCTTGTTATATCTAGTTTTGCTTGTTTTCTTTTTGTTTGGTTCCTTGTTAGTATGCGAGGGCAGCATTATTAAATGTGATTTAAATTTTAAAATGTTTTCTGTTGTGTTTTTGTGTTTTGGTGTTCTTAATAAAATGATGCGTTTGTGATGGACAAACTCTGGCCCTTACAGTATAATTCTGTTGAATCATTATCACTCCTATTTAATAATAGCAAATAAGAAAACAGTTTAACACTTTGGAATTTTTCTTTTTTTTAAACAATTATGTAAAAATTTTGACCAGGAGGACATTAATTACCTGGAATGCAGTGTAATGTAAGAGTAAAACTAATTCAACTTACGACGGAAGGCATTAAACTAAACTAAAGAAATTTTGAAAGCTAATTGAATAGGACATACCCTATATAAAGTATCATCAAATATTTTCAGACTAGCCTTAGGCCAGAAGGGACAGCGCATACAAGGTAAAACAAATCTAAATTGAGGTCAGCAAAATGCAACAAAAAAACGTGAGATCTTAACGGAAAAATCCTTATAGGATCCTCTTACTAATTCCTAGGATGGTTTCCTCCTATTAGATGTGTGTTATTTGCAAAACCTAAACGTTTATGAGTAATTGTTATCTTCAGATGTAGTGCACTTATTGATCAAATAGGTCAGATTTAAGAATTTCATCATGGCGAGCAATTTGGCCATATAAATGTAGTTCTACAGTGACCTTGTATGTAGTTGTATAAAACGGAAAAAAGGGATTTTGCGCTGTTCTGTGCCTCAATGAGTCACGAGAGAATTTGCGGCTATTTGCAGACAGATTAACTTGCAAAGAGGGGAGGGAGCTTCCATGCGGCGTTTGAGGCCAAAACCTTTCTGTGGAGTTGGATAATTATTAGGAATGGTAGACTCAAACATAGGGAAAATAAAAAAAGGCAAATAGACTTCTGGGAAACTACCACAAGCGGAGATTTTAAATACTCTGGACAATGCGACATTGGGATAATGATGTTTATATTCCGAAAAATGTTTATGTTTTAAAGCTGATGGCTTGTAATCATTTGTATTGGAATGACACCCACTGTGCATTGTATTGAAATTCAAAAAGTAGTTGTAGGAGGAGGGAAAACGGAGTAGTATGTGGAAGTATATATGGTGCGGGAGTATTTATTTATATATCCCATATTGTCATATAGGAATTTAGGACAAGTAGAACAAATGTTTTAAGAGAAGTTATTTACAATAAAGACCTCTTTATCTACAGCAATGTAGGGTACAAATAATTAAACTAGAGAATGAAATGAATTGTTATGAAATTTAATTGTTATTCTTATTAAAATAATAAAAAAAACCATCCCCTGATAACCAATTTTCAATTTGCTTTAATAATCAATTGCATTCAGTCGTACGACAACAATTTCAATTTAAATTTTTATTAAATCGTGTAATTTATCTGTGTTTTGAAAAGTAGGAAAACAATTGATTTGTTTAATTAATTTATTTTATAAATAAATTGATTGATGTGGTCTGCATTTAGGTTTGTTCGTGTTGAAGCAGAGTTCATTGAAATTAAAAATAAATTAAACAAAAAAAAACCAGAGAAGCAAAGTTCAAACTCTAAATTTTAAAGTTGGAGGCTTATTCAACCGATTGTCGTGATAATTTGAACTTTAGATTGACTGCAATTAAAATGTGAATATACTGTGTACTTTTATATCACACATAAATTAATATTCATTTAGATATAATGTTGAAAAATTATTAATTTAATTAAAGTATGACTATACTGACATGAGCTGGCTTTCGCCAAATCGAAAAACTTCTTTTATCGTTCTACAAGGTTAGTTTAGGTACAATGGGAGGGAAGAAGGATTAAAGAACAATGATTCCATTGTAATATCCGTAGAAATGTTGTATAAGAAAACTGTGTATTTAGTAAACAGAGCCACCCTCAGGATTTTCCATTGCTAATCGCTGAATTACATTTGTACCCTCATTTTATTTGCGGTTGCCTAGCATTTATTGACGTATACTATACACAACCTGTTCACTTGCTTCCGAAAACCTCTGAAAATATTACCGAGTCTTGTTCTTCTCCATCAAAAACAGTCGCTAGATGGTTACCCTAATAATACAGTACTTGTAAGACGCCCAATTGATTTGCTGGCTAAAAATTGATTGAGAGCTCTGGTTTCTTTCCCCGCCAGAATAGGCCGGAGCACCTTTGAACATCCCATAAGCAGTGATATCAGAACACCTGCATTGCCGTACTCCCTTCTCAGAAAAACTCTAAACCGTCAAGTGCAACCCATGTATTGTGGTCACTATGGCCAATTGGAACAACAATTGTCAGTGACAGACATGTCCCTAAATCATTCCAGATATGGAATCACATACAGCAAGGTGCAGGGTGGGATTGCTCTCGAAGAGTACTGCGGTCTCCTTTTCCTTTTCTTGGGGAAATGTAAACGTTTGTTGGGTATAAACATTTGAGTCTTTTATCAGACTATCTGGGAGTAGACTGAGCTTAGTAGCCGGACTTTTTAACGGAACTGTAAATTCAAAGAACATTTGTTTAAACAGAAATCTACAACATGCCAAAACTCTCCGGGGAAATCGAATTGAAAGAGACATTATGTTGATAACCGGTATGGATTAAGGGCAGTACAATAGATAATAAGGTTGCAGTACTATTGTAACTGTAGATCACAGCAATAACAACGTCCACCTGAGGAACAGGCACTATTAGAGCGTGCTTGGCAGCAATATCATTTCCCAACCGTCCACCGCCCTCCACAAGATTGAATAAAGACAATTTCGCTTAATTAATAGATAATAGTTAGGCCCCATTTGCATTTTATAGCATGCAATTATAATTATTAGACCGTAAATAGTATACTAGATACTGTATTTTAAATATTATTTTTCTTATTATTTTATCTAAAGACAGAAAAATATATTAAATGGACGTTTTGATGATAAACGTTAAAAATAAAAATATTTATCTTGGCTTTTAAAGATAAAAGCAAACGTTTTTTTTTTTTGTATGATTTAAAGTTAAAATTTTTTAAAATTAAAAAAATAAAATTAAATATTTAATGCGTGGGCATATAAATATTGATAATCAACTGATAGTAGTGATAGCAGTCATTAAAAAAATTAATTTCATTTGATAATTTCTTAAAGTACTGCTAAGCGTAGTGTCATAAAACTAGCACATCGTAAAAGAGTACACAAACGTTGTTAGGTTCACACTTAAACGTAATAGACTCAAAACGCTAAAAATTGATTAAATTAACAGCAGCTGACTAGCCGCCAGTTGGTTAATTATAAAGATATGAATAAGAAAATTTCGTATTAACAGAGTGGTATAGCAATAGTTTAAAGGGGGGCCCACTATAAATAGCAATAGAACAAGACCCATCACTATATGGTAAATCCCATTACACATTGCAATAATTCTTCGTTTGAAATACAATAGTTTCCTTATTTAACCGACGTTCACTTAAGAATTTGCTACTGAGCCTGTCTAACTTATGCAAAAGATTTTCCAAATAAGGAATTGCTTTAACAGTTATTGCATTTGGCCAAATCTACATTTTTTATACCATCAACGCTCAATCAATAGCGCCTACTCATGCAGTGTATTTTGTTTTATTTTGCAAGAGTTTTATTTCTGCCTCCAAGACCCATGAGCTAAAGAATTAATTCCCAAACGACAACAGATTTATTTTTTTTTTTTCATTTTAGAACAGTCATCGTAAACTCAGTAGTTTAAATAACCGTTACTTTTTAAATACAAGACTATCCTTTTCAAAGCTTTAGAAAAGTTTATTTTACTCCAAAGTTTGCAAAATCGTTAGAAAAGCTTTTTAGCATCCTCGTGATTGGAAAGCCCTCGAGAACATCTGTTCATCTGAACAATCTTTAATAAAAATGAATCAATTAAACAAAATTAATCAATCATTTAAGATTAACGGGACTTATATAAACACAAAATAATTTCAAATTATTTTTAATTCTTTCCAGAATGTCTCAAAATATTCATAAGAAAAACCACGTAAGTTAGACACTCACTCATCACCCACCTGAAAACCACAACCACAACCACAATACAAATTATAAAGTACAACAACAACAACCAACAATACTTAAATTTACACAAGCAAAACACAATGGAGTGCTTAAATAAATTTCGAAATCGTTTTCGAACTACAAAAATACCCACCGATATTGATGATGGTTTGGAAACATTAGACGAATACCGTATGCGATGGCGTTCAGTGCGTGTGATATACTTCACCATGTTTCTGATGTCATTGGGTTTCAGTATTATATTGACCGGTATATGGCCCTATTTGAATAAGGTAATATTAACAGTTATAAGCATGGATTCTGTTTTAATTATAAACATGTGTTCATAGCTAGATCCTGCTGCCGGCAAGGTATTCATGGGTTTTATTGTGGCTGCCAATCCATTTGGTCAAATGATTTTCAGCCCTTTATTTGGCTGGTGGAGTAATCGAATTGGCACCATACGTTTCCCTTTGTTAAGCTCTTTGGCCCTTTTCACTGTGGCCAGTGCTATGTATTCCCTGTTGGAGTTGAAACCATCACATGTAAAATATTGGATGTTGGCTTCACGCTTTCTTATAGGCGTTAGTTCTGCAAATATAGCTGTGTGTCGTTCGTACTTATCAGCTGCTACCAGATTAAGTGAACGTACGAAGGCAGTTTCTATGGTATCACTGGCCCAAGTTTTAGGTTTTATTATTGGCCCTGGTCTACAGGCTTTGGTAACGCCATTGGGCAGTGATGGCTATGTTTGGTTTTGGGGCATCGTACACTTTAATATGTACACCGCCTGCGGTTGGATAAACGTCATCATGAGTATTGGCAATTTTATAATGTTTTTGCCTTCGATATTTGAGGTAAGTTAGAAGGTGTATTAAAAAGAAATCCATACCAAAATTTAAAGTTTTGACGTGACTGGACTCACAATAGTTTGCAGGCGAGTCAAAATGTTTATAATAAAAACTATTGATGGATCAATTATCACAACGTCAATCGAAGATATTTATGGTAGAGCTGGTTAACCAGCGAAAACCATACCTAAGACCGAATTTAAGGTTTTGCTGCGTGTTTGGTGTTGGGGGCAAATTTGTGCTATGATCGGCTCCTCTGTGCTGGAATTGAATTTTATCAGGACGATGCAGGCTCACACAAACTTATAATAATTCAAAGCTCCTCCAGCGTTTCTATGCATTCAAATTCTGTTGAAAATGCTCTATAATAGAAGCTTTCGAAAATCAATTGACGACATGATATTTATTTAATCTGTGTTAAATGGATTTCTTATTACTACACATTCCTTATTTTATTTTTTGATTTCAAGTTTTTTTTTTTGCTTTTCATTTAGGAACGCAAAGTAGCAGCACGTGAAATAATGGTTATGCAGGGCAAAACATCGGAAAAAGAGACCTGGAAGGCTATTAAACCAGAATATGTCTCTGCCTGGACTTTAATCGTAGCCTTCTTTGTTTTGGTATTCAATTTTGTATTATTGGAAACGTAAGTTAGGCTTCTTACAATTTTAATTTTTTTAACAAAATTTATTTTCTAGCCTGGGCACTTCCTTAACCATGGATCAATTTGCCTGGTCAAATAATGAAGCCTTATGGTATATGGGTATTTTAATGTCAGTGGGAGCCATAGTGGCACTCATAACCTTTGTGGCTATAAATCCTTTATGCAAAATATTTCCCGAGAATCAAGTGCTTATATGGGGTGGATTTTCTTTAATGGTATTGGGTCGGGTTCTTTATATACCCTGGGGTGATGGACCACCCAAAATAGCCGAAGTTTATAATGTTACAATACCCTTAACGGGTAATTCTACTGTAGATCTGATGCCAGATAATGAAATATTCTTGGGTTGCCCTAAAACACAGGAATGGTGCGAAACTACACCAGCATTAACCCTAACACAATTCATAATTGGTTATGCTTTTACCTCAATTGGTTATCCCATAGGTGTTACACTTATACAAACAATATTTTCAAAAGTTCTGGGCCCTAGGCCACAAGGTGTTTGGATGGGTTTAATGACCGGTTCGGGTTGTTTGTCTCGCGTATTGGGCCCTGTATTTGTAGGTGTAATATATACACGTAAAGGTACTTATTGGACGTTTGGCATTACCGCCCTTATGATGCTAATCTCCATGATATGGTTGTTAATTAAGAGGTAAGTAAAGTAAAGTATTGGGATTTCTACCACCACCACCATATACAAAGTTTAAACATTTTTTACAGAAAACTTTTAATACCACCCTCTTATGAAGCTCCTGAACCGGTGGAATTGAAGAATTTAAGTGCTTTACAAACAGACAATAATTCTTCTTTACCTGGAGATACCCTTACAATACCTCCTAAAGATTTAGATGTCGAAGCTAATGGCCATCTCGAAGAGGATACAAAATTATTGAATAATTCAAAGAAAGCGGTTATTATAGTGCCTGCCGCTAATAAATAAAAAAATAATTTATTTTTACAATTATGCTGGACGTATAGATAGAGACAGAGAGAGAGAAAGTTAAGATTAAGTTTAAGTTTTTTATTTAAAGTATTATTACGTTTTATTCTTTGTAACGTTTTGATTCGTGTTCGCATAACTAACTGCCTTATAAGAAATTTAGCTGTTAACAAATGAATACTTTAGTTAAGTGATATTTTTTTACAATTAAAATTTGTAATAGTAACTAGAAAACATAGAAATTTAATTTAAAATGGATGACCATGCTATTTAAGGACCGAAGACATGAGTTACCTCTGAATGATTCGAAATTTTACTGGCAATAATGGACGACGAGGTGATATCCTTAAGGGACCTGATCGTAGTCTGGTTGTCCAAGTAAATTAAAAGATTTTGAAGGCAAATCTCATCACCAAACAATCACTACATCGCTTCTAATATAGCCTTCAGTTCCGCTGGCAAAACCCAGCATTGGTCAGAACCCCTAACATATTTCGCAGAGCCTACTATGTCCAGTATTTTGAAAGCGACCCTAGTTGAAATCCTAAAATCAAATCCCCTACCGAAAAAATTATAAGAAACCATGTAATCGACGTGAATGAGTTTAGTCCAGTAGTGCACCATCTCCACAGAGCAAGTTTGGACCAGAATTTTATTGTGCTGAGCCTCATTGTCCCCAACAGAGCCTTCTGCTTCAATAGTAGGTTGGGAAACTATTAAGAGTAACTAATCGTTCTTTGTTGTTGGTACTATAAAAAATGCAAATCATCGACGAATTGAATTGAATGCAAGTCATCGCCAAATCGACTATAAAATATGCAAGTCATCGACAAATTTACTATAAAAAATGCAAGTAATGGACAAATCTGTGGTTGTTGATATAACAACTGCTATGTAACTTTACGGCTCTTAAAAAATCGCTATCCTGATACTAACAAAAATATCTGTTTTTCTAAGAGCTTGTTTATATACTAAATGTGGTCTTGGAAACTTCATTGTCTGATTTCAGACTAGGTGTCTAACAAATAGTGAACCTACTAACAGGTAGGCCACCTATCAAGTCTAACCAAACGAATATTATTGTATTTCAAACAAACTTTCGTTTGTTATTCTTAAAATATTTAAACAAATTCTATTTTACTTACCAGGATCCATTCCACAATGGTAAACATACGATTAAAACAAAACTGCTCCACTTGTTGACAAAAAATGTGATCCGATTGTGATGGCTTCACTGTGATTAACGAAATTAGCCGGCGGTAAACTTAATTAATAGACTGTTGTGGACGTGATTTTACGAGACTAAGTCTATCTCTCCTATATTTTTGTCCATGCCGATAAATAATAGCAGCCACTAACACCATTATTCGGCTTTGATTCGTCCATAGGGTTCTCAATCCATTACATAAAGTGAGTGATTATAGTTTATTCTGAAAGTGAATCTGTTAGTTAAAGAAAGTACAGGGGGTTAGCAGTTAATATTACCTGTTAGGGATCCTCAGTCTATCCATCTACAACTTCAGGCTAAAAACGGAGATTTTTTAAACAATTTGCAGCTACGTATCATCGTCCCATGTAAACACCGCCATCAACTACATCATTATTCAACTTAAAACCATCCTTAAGACTTGAAGCCATGACGTTGTATGGCATTGCTCGCCATAAGGTATCATTGTGAATCCAAAAGCAGAATTATTTAGTCGTAGAGAGACGCAAAAGATGCACGCAGTAGGCAGACAACAACGTAGTGTTTTGAATTAAGAGTGCGTTTTTAATTTAATTTGAAATTTATAGACAAATCAAAAATTAAACTTTTGCTTTAGACAGTAGTACTCTGCCTTATTGCTCCGAGTCTATTCTCCTCTCTCTGTTGAGAGAAAAATCCATCTTTTTCACCTTTTTGCTATTGAATGCTTATCTACAGAGTTCATAAAAGCATCTTCCCTCTGATTTTAGGATACCCTGTTTACAAAAGCTTTAATAAAGTTAAAATAATAAATAAATTCTTAATTGATTGCTGCACAGAATAGTCTTTGTTTGTTGATTTCATATCAGGTTCAGTGGAATCAAAACCACCTTTTCGGCAACAGAGGTAAGAATTAAAAATTCATTTAAAACGCTTGCATTTAAAACGTTGGCATAAACGCATGCGTTGCGGTGATTATGCCAAAGATTTAACGGAGGTACAGCAACAGCATTTACATGCTCTCAAATGTGATGTCTCCTGTTTGAAATCGGTTAATGAAACATTCGATTGGATTAAACAACATTCTAGTAAATAATGCTGGCAACTACGTTATGGGCCAGTTAAGCACGATGGATGTGGCTGATGTACAATCTGTTTTGCAAGTGAACGTAATGGGTATAGTGTATTGTACACAGAGAGCTTTTAAATCCATGAAACAACGTAATGTAGATGGTCATGTCGTACTGATCAATAGTATATTCGGTCATAATGTTCCAACAACAGGACCACCCGTTTACAATATTTATCCATCCACCAAGTTTGCTGTGACTGCGTTAGCAGAAATTTATCGTCAAGAATTTAAAGATTTAGATACGAAAATTAAAATCACGGTAAGCTTTATTGGATTTTTTTGAAATGAAATCGTATTTTTCTATTTATTTCTCTCTCTATAAAAGAGCTAAAGTCCCGGCCTGGTCGACACTGAAATAGTACCGGAAGAGTGTAAACAGAAGGCTGATAATATACTACAACCGGAGGATATCGCTCAAAGCGTTTTATATGTTCTCTCAACACCGCCTCATGTACAAATTTATGAGATCACGGTTCAGCCTTTATAAACAGGAATTGTGATCTCTAACGTCATTTCAATTAACGAGATTGAAAGAAGTAACGGTGAGAATTGATCAACAGAAATTGTGTTGGTTTTGAAACCGAAAAATTGTTAACTCTTTACAACATGCTATTAATACATCTCTTTGCTTATGTAATTTAAAAAAAAAATAAAATAAAAAAAATTATATTTAAATATTAAAAAAAAAAACGTTGTGTTACAATTTTAAACATTCATTTTTTTATATTTAAATTCATAGTTTTGTTTATATTTATAATTATTGGTATTGTTGTATATTTAGTATAGGTATGTATATTTTTGTGTTTCTTTTGTTTCATTTCTCTTACTTCTTTTTATAGAATTATGCAAAAATATTTAAATGTGTTTAATGTGTTTTTTACTTTTTATTATTATTTCAATATTTTTTAATGAAGAATTTCTTCTAAACAAAATTATAAAATGGTTGATTTAATTATAATATTTTGTAGGAGTTAGTTGTCTAACAAGTTTTGTGTTATAAAATTCATTTTAAAAACAATAAATTTTTATTAAAAAATTTTTTAATGAGATTTTTGTTTAAGCGATATATTTTTTAAACAATTAAAACCAAAAAAAAAAGTTAAAAAAACCAAAAGAGATAAACAAAATTTATTATTGCATGTTAAGCAAAGAGGTGTGATAATTGATAATAATTAGAAGATTAATAATAATATTAGAATAAAAATAAAAAAAAAACTTATAATAATAAAAAAATTAATTATTCTATATTTCGTTTATTACTGAAACATAGAACAAATGGAACAAACGAATGGGAGAAGAGCAAACTAATGAATAAATCAAATTAAGTAACAGCAGTAAAAGAGAGTGAATAAAGAATTAAATTAAAAAAATATTTAAAACTTAATAAAGTTTAAAAAGTAAACGTTTTTTAACAATTTGCAATTAAGAATTAAAAAAAGAAACTAATTTTGAAGGGTCATAAAAAAAAGAAAAGAAAATAAAGAACGAAATTCGTTAAAATTTATCCAAATTTTCTATAAAAAAATAATCCCAGAATCCAATTGAAAAAAAAAAATTAAAACAGTAAATATTTAAAAAAAATTAATAAAAAAAGAGGATGGTCACAGCAGAAATTAAAAGAAAACAACACGAAAACCGAAAAAAAGTTTTCATCTAAAAGGCCTGAGTTTTGTTAAAACTGAGTATCAACGTTTTTCCGTTTTATTGCTTAACGGCACCGACAGGCGTGTACGCAATGTATGTGTTGTTGTTGTTGCATTTGCAGCAGCTGCTGCTGCTGCTGATGACGATGCCATGGATGCGGATGAAGAATGCCTATTACTACTACCATGATGATGATGATGATGATGGTGATGATGATTTTTATCATTCGTTTTTGTATTGCCATGTTGTAGTTCTGCGGGAAGACCAGCTATTGACTGACGTCGTGTAGCCACACGTTTTGGTTGTGTTAATGTATCCTGTTGTTTTTGATTTAATATATTTCGTGTCGTTGTTGTTGTATTATTATTATGAATATGGTTAGTGTTGTTGGCATGAATATTACTCGTCGAATTGCTATCATTACGTTGACGTTTCGAGGCAGGTTGTTGTATATCTATAGTTTTGCGTGTGCAAGTGTTTGTGTGTTTTTGTTTTATTTGTTTAAGTGCATATAAGAAGTGATTTGTGTGTGTCATTATGACATAACAGAGCGAACGTTGGTAGTAGGAGAATGGGAAAAGAATATATAATAATAATAGCTTTAATAATATAGGTAATATAATTATGAATATAGTATATAAATATACTATATAATAGATTTGTTTTAACTTAATAATTACAAATACAATCCAATTAATTAAAATTCTAATTTCTAACCAAAAACAGTATTTAAAAACTAGGATTTGTATGCTTGCTTAAGATATTTTCCATTTTTTGGGAAATAAATAAATAAGTTTCCGAAATTATAATATTACCATTGATATAGTGGAAATATTAAAAATTGCCAGAGGTTTTTGGACCCATTGTGTCCATTCTAGAAAGGAAAAAAGGTGAGGAGTAAAAGAAATGAGCTAAAGAAAGTGGAAGAAAAAAGTAGAAAACAAAGTCAGCGTAATTACATTACAAACATCACAAGAGCCTGAATATCGGTTTCCGACATAGAGTTTGAACCCTCAAAAAAACCTTTCGCGGAATAATCAACCTTCTTCTACAAAGACTCTGACTCTGATACTCTATTGTCATTAAATTCTGTCCACTCTGCAGAAATCCGACTAAGATCTGTCCCAATCTCACGTTCGGCTTATAGAGCCCCATCAACGAGTTCCACCTTCGATAGATGGCCAATATCTCCGATTTAATATTTTTGAACGCTTTTTTCTTTCCCAGATCCATTTTCCTTTGGGTCCATAGTAACACTATGCCTCGTAGTCCAACAGAAATTGATTAAATTCGATCCAACGGCTTCTATGATGGTCTTACGCTCAGAAGCCATCGTTAAAGCCGACTCCGAACGACAGATTTTTGATGAGAAACATTTTCAAGAGATTTTGTCACAAATCTTCTGAAACGCAGTCGTCAAAGAAATATTTTTTTTTTCATATCAGTCAATGAAAATCACGAAAAACCCGCAGTGGAAGATATAACGTCAACCACTGCCTGAGGACCATTCAAAATACAAAATATATAGAATGAAAATCCCCAATACAGAGATAAAAACAGTCTCTTAAAAGGCCCACTACATGACCGATTATAGCTTTATTCCATGAAAAGTTCCCATAAAGAGTAACTTTACGTTTCGACGTAAATAACTCAGGCGTTTTGAAGCGGTTAGACGCGTTTTGAGTGGCTACAACAAAGACTGTATCTACAAGGATAATCTCCTAACGTTGGAAAACCAACATTTCTCAAGTTATCACTGAAAAAATGGTCGAAAACGAACTCAAAAGGATCGACTGCTGCAACCAATCCAGTGGCTATCATTTAAGTGACATTACATTGCGATTTCTTTCCATACTAGAATTTGAATTGAATTTAATTAAAAATAAAATGCTTTTTACGAAAGTAAACTTAATAAAGAAAAGAACCTTCCAATGCTTTGAAGTTAATTACACGAACTCATAACGCATCCATTTAGAGTTATTCTATCATATTACAAATCCTAGTTTTTAAATTTGCAATTTTCATTTATTACTAGAGAGATAAAGAGAGAGAGAGAGAGAGAAAAAAAGAGTAAAAACTAAACTCATATATACGTATTGCCACATAATATTATTATAGCAGTAGAGTAGAAATAAGTATGTAATCATTATTAAATTGTTGAATTATATTTATTATTGCTAAGATTATCATGCGTTTGTGGTATTACTGTCACATCGTTGAGGTTATTATGATGTTCATGAATTTTAAAAACTTTATTACGTTCATTAATATCATCATGTTGGACATTTACAACATTGTCATTAGCAGCACCATCAACATCACCACTATTACTATCATCTGCAGCGGAGTATATGTTTTTTTGTTTTTGTTTTTTTTATAGAACATAGATGTAGAAAATAAAATAAAAAAAGAATACAAGAACAAAGAAACGAAATTTTTTTTTAACAAAACCGAAACAAAACAAATTCTTAGGAATTATTTTTAATTGAAATTTTGATTCAAGCCAAATGATTGATTGATTTGATTTGCAATAGAGGAAATGAAGTTTTAGAAACTCTTGGCGACTGATTATTTATTGTTGATTGTTTGTTGTTAATGGAGGCAGTAGATGTTTTGAAAAATATGGTGACATATGTTGTAGTAAAGATGTTGATGATGGACATAAAAGAAAATGAACATGGGCTAATATAACTTTAAATTTGCTTTTTTTTTTTGCTTTTGTTTGCTTATTCGATAAAAAAAAAGTAGAGAAAAACACCCAGGGAAAATGAAATGTTATGCTAAATGTTTATGGTGAGGCAAAAATGTTTGCAATTATAATTTGAAATACAAATAAAACTTAAGCACTTACCTCTTGTGGAAAGTCGTCTTTTAGATGATTGGTTTTTAGATTCTATTTCATGTTTAGCTTTGGTTTCGTTTTTCCTGTCACCATTGTTTGTTCTCTTCAAACTATTGATTACTTTGTTGTCCTTGGCTTCATCTTCTTGGGTGGCTGACTTGCGAGCCACACTCTTGCCATTGGGTAGCTTTTCATTTACACTATTCACATTGCTATTCGAATTGCTATTAACACTGGACCGTTTGGCAGCAGAGCTTGAACGTTTCGAAGGCGGTTGCATAGCACTTTTATCCGACGTTGAGGCTTTATCGCCCAAGCTTTGTGCTAAATTTGAAGCTGATGCTGGTTGTATGGGCTTTTGTGGTGACTTGAGCTTTTGTTCATCTTGTTTGTGTATTCCCACTTCGAGCCAATATTTCAATTGACTCTCTCTTTGCTTTGACATTAACTCCTGGCCCTCTTGGTATTTACTTAGAATGCCTTGCAGTTTCTGTACGGTCTTATAAACAGTTTCGGGCGATACTAAGCCATAATCGAATAAGGAACACATGTGTAAGATAAAGTTGCGATAAATATTTTTACGTATGATCACTTGACCATTGGCATCGAGAAACATTTCACAGGCCAAAGGTAATTGACAATCGCCTACATATCCATGTTTCATCACGTGTAGATTCCACAATTTCATTAATTCCTTTTCGCCCTCATTAACGTCAGTGAATTCATCAATCATTTGTATGGTCTTCTGGCGTAACCACAAAGGATCACTTTCACCCTCTGAATCAATGTCAAGCTCTTTGGGATGCACTGGCAAACAGGTTTCGGTGTGATGATAAAGCCTTAAAAATAAATGAAAAATTAATTTTTTTTTTCAATTTTCGAATAAAAAACACTTTCATTACCTATTATGTCCTGTTATATAGGGTCTTTGATTACTCAAATCATCTTCATCTAAAACCAAAAACTCATCTAGTCCAGCTTTTTGTCGTCTGGGACGGCATACCAATAAGTTTGTTACCGTTGTACGTCTCACGGGACCACATGTACGAGCAAAAGAACACCCTGAGGGACCTGCTAAATCATAAGGAGAGCCCGCATAGGAGCCGTCATATGAATCATTAATTGTAACATCGATTCTGGCACCATTTTGTGCAGCCGGCTGATAAGTGAAATTGAAACGAGCATGACATAATTTCAAATGTTTCAACAACGAATACAAGCGCATACAATCTAAACTACACCAGGGACAGATGACTTCCTGGGTATATTCAGTTTGTTGACGGGTATTGTTGCTGTACAAGAAATTATAAACTATTTGTATCTTTTCAGTTTTAACTAAAGGCTTTAAAGACGAATTATTGTTATAATTGGTCTTGCCAGAAGCTTTGGTTGTTGCTGTCATCGTTGCCGCTGTAGCTGGCATCGTTGTCGTCGTCGTCGCTAATGCTCCTTTAATGCAATTGTTATTATGATTGATTTGTTCATTGTTATTAATCGTATTGGTATTTTCACAAGCAATGCCATTGCCATTGGCTATTTCACTGAAACTACAATGTTTATTCATTTCATCCGCTGAAATCTCTTTTGGCAATTCAATGGCCGACCAAGTTAAACGAAACTTTAGTGTTGGATATTGTGTAAAGACATCAAATTTCATTGATATTGGAATGTAGTTATCGGGTAATGTCTCCCAGCTGCGTTTCTTTGGTGAAAATGATTTAATACTTGTGGAATTAAGCTCTTGCAAGGCAGCCTCATAATCACCCTCTGGTATACAGCCAATATTTTTCTCATAGACAATTAATTCACAGCCATACAATTTAGTTGAGAGTTTTGTACGTTTGCTGGGTGTTTCTGCAATGAAAATTGAAATTAAATTAATCCATTATAAAGGAATTATTTCAAAATACTTTGGAAAAATCCCATGTTTGTAATAACATTGTAAACTTAATTCAAAACGTTTCATGTGATTTTTGATAGAAAAACCAATGAAAAGATCTCACCTTCATTACCACCACCATTGGCAATAACAGCACCATCCTGGTCCACTGGTTGTACTTTAATTCGAAACAATAGTTTATAAATCGTGTGTTGATCACCCAATGGATGCATTAATTGAGCAGGTATTGAAATGGCAGTAAATTTTTGCAAATTATCCATGGGATTGTAAATAACTTGGGAGCTATAAGTCTACAAATAATAAACATTAGATTTAGAAAATACTTTACTTTACCATTATGTTTCAAATCGTACCAATAATTCTTGAAAATCTGAGGTACTATCTTTACGTTTACTTTTTGTGATTTTATACAAGGTAGCCTCCACCGTTACCAGATCGCCCTCTTGCCACATATGTTCCGTACCAAGCGTCTTCTCAAACAAGCCACTATAGATAATATTTAAATAGTTATTGGCTAAGGTTTGAGTTTTTTGCGTTAAGACATCCAACATGTTGTTGATTTTAAAGCTGTTACGCTTACGATGATTGCGTGACATGCGCTCCTTCATGTAGCTAAGAGTGCGTTGCAGAAATATGGGACTTGTTCCATGGCGATTACGCAGAAAACGATAGATTTGTGTGGGTTCTTAACAAATGAGATAAATAAATATTTTCGTATTATTTTTTGAATATTAGAAATTATTTTTTTTTACTTTCAAAAGCCTGCAAAAAGAGTTCCTGCTCCTGCTGATGGCTATTGAGTTTTGTTTGTTCACTGGCTGTTACTGCTGCAGACGCTGGCGTTGTCGCCGACGTTGCTGCTGTTGTAGCCACTGTTGTAATGCCACCACTAATTGTCTCAGTGCTATTGCCATTTATTGCATTTTGATGATGATTATTGTTTGCTACACAAGTGGAGTTATTGTTATGATTAGTGGTGGTGGCGGCACCATTAATGGCATTACCCACCGCATCTTTTGTTTCTTTTTCACGTTTCTTTTGCGGTGGCATTTTCTTCATTTTTTTGATATCTTACTTAAAAATGTCTTATCCTTTCGTTTTTTTATTCTTTTTGCACTCTCGACACACTAACGCTACGCAGCTTCTTCTTATTGCTAGATTTTTTTCTCTCAAAAACTTCTAAATGTAAACATAAATGACTTTAAATCTTTGTTGTTTTTATCAATAAATTCATCAATTTGCACTTTGTTTAACTTTTTAGTTTAAAAAATTTTAATTATTTATTGTTTTAATTACTAAATTACAGTGTAAAAAAGAAATTCTTATACGGCGCGAAAATTTTCACACGCATTTATGCACAGTTTACTTTGTGTCATTCTCTTTCGTACACAGCTGCATAAGAGGGTTCTAACTGCCACAGACTTGTATTTATAAAGTAGTTGAAGCTAATGTGTTGTAGCCAGTTAAAAAAGTAGAAAGATGTTAAAAAAGCGTTAAAATATAATCAAATTCAAACATAAATTTAAAAAAGTAAACAAAATAAATTAATAAAAATTTATTTATTAATCAAGTAGTACAGTTTGGTTTAAAAAGAGTTTTTATATAAAGGTTAAGGTGAAAAAATTTGGGGACTTCAAAAGCATCTTATCCAAACAATTTTTTTCCTGCAGATTTGTGGCAAACACCATTGGGCTTGGTGACTCGCTCTGCTTTATATTTCCTTAATAGTGTGGGCTATCCATTTTCACCCTCCTCTAGAATAACCTCTACAACCAACCCATATGATAGCCCCACCGTAGAAGATATACTCAAAGCCATGGAGATAGCACAGTTCATTGGAGAAAATGTAAGCAATGGAAGAGTAGCTAGAAAATGCAATATACTGTGAATACCGAGGCTTTTATAGTCTAGATTGAGTGTTTCTAGGAAGGAATGGATACTGAAGCATAACCTATAAGAATCCTGATAAGTTTTTTATCGGGTTAAGAATGCGAAAAAGATCAGACTCCTTTGTTTAAAAGTTCTGCGGGCAAACACGTCACTTATATTTTAAATTCATTTAAAACAACGTAGCGATCCAATAGCGATACGATCTTCATATATAAGACAACTAATACGCTTTCCCAAGGAGGTAAAGCTAATCCAAAAGGAAATATTAGAGATTTTATTTTTAAAACACATGTGTTGTTTTTTATTTAAATCCAGCTGCTAAAATTTACAAAATATTGCTATAATTAGTTAGTTTGTCTAGTTTGTTAGTTTTACAATAATTCTTTTACAATGTAACAAAAATGGTATTATTTGTTAATTAAAATAATTAACAAAACAAATTTTACACAATATGTGTAAGATAATAACTTTCAGAAACATGATTTTTAATTAATAATTAACAATAATAATAATAAAAACTTTTGTTTACAAAATATAAAACAAAAAAAACGAGTAAATATTAATTATTTTCAAGATTGTTTAGTGATTGATTGTGCTTTTTTCTTTCTTTTTTTTCTAATAAAAAACCGTGTAAAAAGTGCTTAATAAGTGTATATAGTTACTACAAATTGCAAAATTGCAACATAAAAACAATAGATTACAACCTGAAAAATAAAGTAAGAAACCAAAAGTAAGTAAGCTACAATATACATATAAATTTATAGTTAGATGTTAAGTTCAATAAAGGCCCTGCTATGTTTTGTTTTGTTAAAAAAACTAAAACAAAATTTTGTTTATTCCTCAAAAGTGGGTGTACCCTCAAAGGTACAACCACTGCGTTGAATAATTTGGGAAGCAGCCCATATACCACAACGTATACAAACATCAAAAGGTTTCTTTTGTACATATTGAGACAAAAAACCGCCCACAAAGGCATCACCAGCACCATTTGTATCTACCATTTGATCAGGTGACAATTCTTGTACGGGGAACTCCTCCACCTTACAATCACGGAAAAGTAAAACGGGCAAATGACCCTGGGTTATAATTACAATACGTTCACGTTGGGTATTCTCTTTGGGTAGAGCGACTAGTTTACAGCCGATTTCTCTAATATCTTTAGTATTCCAACTGTGTTCATCGGCAAAGGTTTCTACTTCTTGCTCATTGCCAAATAGAATATCCACATAGGGCATGGCCGCCATCATGGGTTCTTTGAAGAATTGCGATAAGAAAGGAGCACTTAAATTCATCATAAACATGCGATTATGTTTGTGGGCATGGCGGGCCACTTCCATAATACTGGGTGGACTGACAGTAAGGAAAAAGCCCTGAAAAAAAACATATTTTTCTTATTTTCTTAAAAAAAGACATTTTAAAACACTCACCGATATATAAAAATATTCAGCATTATCTAATAGCTTTTTATTTTCCGGCTTTTGCAAATGTTCAAGGGTAAAATGATTGGCAGCAGCTAAATTGGCACACAAGGAACGATGATGATCGGTTATAAGCACACCGCAGGTGCCGGTAGGTACATCTTCGTTATGTTGATATCTAACATTCAAACCATCTTTGGTAGCTTTCTCTTCTAAAATCTTTGCATAATTGTCATTGCCTACACTGCCAAAGAAAGTGGCTACTTTGGGTTTTTGTAAAACCCATTGGCAAACTCTTAAAGTATTTTGTACAGAGCCACCGGCTATAAATTCGGCATTATATTTCTCCATAAGCTCTTTGTACAAAGGCATGTGCTTTTCTTCGGCCAAAATAGCATTGTTAGGCTTAAGACCATACTTTTCTAGAAATACTTCATCCACGACAGCAGAAATATCCAATAAAGGATTGCCACAACCAACAAGAAGACTTTCTCTGAAAAAACAACAACAAAAAACCAAATGAAATAGAAAAAAAATAAGAGATATACAATAGAAGTTGAAGACCCACTTTAACAACTGCATGGTTTACGGGTGAAATAAAAACTGAATTTATTTTTCTTATTTTCGGATTTCACTACATGTTGCTATGGTTTTGCTTATTAGCCTACTGCTAAACAATAACCACAGATGACTTCTAGATAAGAAAAGCAGACTCTCTCTCTCTCCGGCTGGCTATTGTTGTCTTTAACGTGTACAGTTCATGAGTAAATAAAAATTTCATTTCATTTTATAATATTCCACAAACAAATAGTTTTCGTCAATGTTTTTGTTATCACCCATTCAATGTATTTGAGAAGAGGAAGAAGTCATGGACTCTTGGGTCACCTTCTGATTAACCCTTGAATTCAAATTAATTTTGCGTGACTTATTGTTTTATTTGTTTTGAGTGAAATAAATTGTTTCAAGTACCAGCATTAAAAACCTATTAACAACAAAACTAAAGAGGGCGGGTGAAGGGGGCCTTGTTCTTTAAAAAGATAAGAAAGATAGAAGTTTTTCAGTATTAATTTCATATTCAATAAACTACAAAACGGAATTTATATAAAAAATATAAATTAATACCGTATGGTTGGTCAATGCCACCAGATATTTTGTATCTTTTTCGATATCCGAATCAAAATACTTAAATAGCAAAGTACAAGATGTTTCCTAATTGGTTCAGAGTGCATTATTCTAGGTGTTGTTCAAGGGCCACACAAGGAGAGATATATCAGACATTCATTCACGCTATCCTTTAAAGGATCTCTTGCTCGACTTGTCTTCCATTATTATAATCTTAGCTTCTATTACTGTGCTATAATGCAGTTTTGGAATAGTTTGCATTTTGCCGGTGATGCCAACTCTCACCTTGATTTACATATTGTTCAACTTCAACCGATCAGTTTTCAATTTTACCCTACCTGCGCATAAAGATTGTCAAAGTGGTTAGCACATAAATTTTTTCCTCCAAAGTTCAGTTCCAATCGTAATAAATGTTCCATATATCATATCGTCAGTATGTCGGTATACCTTCTACAAGTCCAACAATGTAGTTTGACGTGTAGATAGTACGTGCGTGAACATGGACTTATTGACTGAACTTTCTTTGAAATGCAGAAGCAGTCGTTTAAGACTCCTGGTTGGAGTTAGATTTGAACTGAAACTTATAATATAGATGTTTAATTCGGTCATATACTATTCCCCAACTGAACAAAAATACCGGAAGTAGTAACCCACTTTTGCAATAACAAACCGATCCAACGCCCTGTACAATTAAAATAATCATTTTGTTTTACACTCTTTTTCATTTAAGATATCGTTATCAGTTGATTATTAAAATAAACATTGAAACACACAATCCTGACATCATCCTGCCTGATAATGCGTGGGTTAAGTAACTAGCCTCTTGGCTTTGTTCTGTTTTCCTTAACACTATTATAAAACATAAGTTTAAATTCTTTATTTTGTTACTTGTTAACTGTGTATTTTTTAATTTACCTTAAATTTTCCATTATGTAAATAGTATTTGTTAACAAATTGAGGTTTTGTTTTATAAAAAAATTTCCAAAAAAAACACCAACGCTTATAACCAACAATTTTGCTGCTGCTAATAACTTTTAGGTGGCCACGTATTGTAATAAAACGTGTTTTGTACTTGATTAACGTTGTTTAATTTTTATAGGTAATGATTTGTTGTTTAATTCTATAGCATTATTTAAAAAATTCGAAGGGAAAATCTAATTAATTGTTAGACTTTTCTAAACACACACATACTACTGCCACCGCGCGCTTAGGCTACAAAAATAAAACAAATCAACCGATCAGCTGAGTTCTATCAAAAGCACGTTGTTATGTTGTTTTCGTTAAGAAAACACATTGTTGTTGTTTACAGATTTGTTTACATGCAAGGGTTGCCAGGGCTAAAATATTTTTTGTAAACTTAACGAAGCAAATAAAAATATTAATATATTTATTACAAAACATAATAAATATTGAATTAAGAATATATTTTTGTTGTTTGTTTTGTTTGACAACAAATTGAATAACTAAAAACAGAAAAAATATTTAGAAAATATCCAAAAGCGTCAATCAAAAAACTTTTAGCGTTTGGAGTGGTATCGTTAACTTTGACACTAAAAATTTAACGGCGTTGGTAAGCCGTTATTAACTCTGGGATATTTGTTTTATTTCATTGCAATCCGACATTTGTTCAAAAAATTTTTATTCCTCTACACGCATATACACGAGAAGCGGTTTAATTTTATTTCTTATTAAAATTTATTTGCTTAACAGAAACTATTAAAAAGAAAATAAACGTTAAACAATAAGTTAAATTTACAATTTAGTTTTCTTTAAAGTGTTTAAATAATAAGAAAAACTGCATTAAAAAATATTTCTACAACTAAAAAAGTGAGTACGAACGAAAATGTATAAGAGAAAGAGCCGAGAGGGCGAGAACACAAAAGACAAGAAAAATATTTGTTAAAGAAAAACGTAAAAATTTTTGTACTTGAAATAAAATGATAATGAAATGGCGAAAAAATAGTGGCCAAGTAGGGATTTAAAGGGATTTTAAACAAATTACAACAAGAAAAGCAATAAAAAGTGTGTGTTGTAGCAAGACACAGACCGAATGTATATGGAAAATTAATGGTCGTCGGAGATTGTTGTGTGTGGGAAAAAAGGGTGGGACCCCTGTCAACGTTCCTTTACTTTTCTGCTCTCTCTGCTGCCGAGGCTACTGCCACCAAGCAAGAGAAGCTGCCATTTGAATGTCTTAATATCATTGTCATTGTAACGAGACTTAATTTATACGTTTTTAAAGGGACATTGGAAAGGAGTAATACGTTCGTTGTGTTAGCAGTAGCCAAAGCAAAGCAGCTGCGCTTTTTTAATATCCATTATTATTGTTGCTGCTGTCGCTGTTTATGGTTAAACAATTATTTTCCATTTCGTTGAACAATTTGCATTGTAAAGAACACAAAAGCGTATTTCAAAGCAACAACAACCACATGACAAAAAAAAGTCATCGATTCCAACGAGTTAAATTTAAAATTTCAATCACATAATTTGATTATTTTGCGTTTGCCTGTTTGTGTCTGGTTCCTTGTTTTCTTCTCCACCCTTGAGCAGCCAGTCAGCTATTCAAACAATGTTGTGCCTCTTCCTCTTTTTGTCTGCTGGTTGATATTCTACCCACACATGCATGTTTCTCTCATTACTTCCTTTCAATTTCTTCCCGTTTTCGCTTCAATATATTTTTTTCCATCATAATATCCCGTTTTTTTCTTTTTTTGTGTAAAATTCATTCATTTTTTTCCATATTTTTCTTTAACTTCACATTCTTATCATCTTTATCATCATCATAATGATGATTATTGCTTGTGTTTGTTTGTTGTTTTTCCTCCCATTTATTTACCGGTAATATTTGTTTTGTTGTTGCTTTTTTTGATTAGAGTGATTCATACTTGTTTTTTTAAATGGTAATTTTTTTCTTACCGAAAATTTGGCAACTCTATTCGTTCACAATCATTCACAAAAAAAAAAGAAAAAAAATGTTTCTTAAAGAAGTTGTTGCTGTTTTTCCTAAATTCTCTTTGCGTGCTATGCTATGTGTTAAAGTTGTTGTTTTTATTTTGGAGTTGTGACTATAGTAAACACTTGAGAGTGTTGAATGTACGTGTTTGTATGTAGTTTTTTATAGTTTTTCTTTTTGTTTATCAGGTCAAGTGCAGCTTAAATGGGGGGGGGGGGGGTTCTGTTTGTCATGTTTCTTTCCTTTTTGTTTTCATTTTAATGACATTGTTATTTAATTGTTGTTATTTTTGTTTTTTCTTACTTTTTCGTTAAGAATATCATTTTTCGCACTTAAAAAGAGAAGAAAGTGTCATTAACGTTGCTGGTGTTTAGTTAAGTAATATAAAAGAAAATCACGGCAAATTATAGAGAGTTTAAAAGGAAGGTGAAAGAAAGACAACCATTTTTATTTTTTGTTTGTAAAATATGCAAAATGTCAATTAAAAAGCTTCAGCAGTGTGGAGGGTAAAAGAAAAATTAAAATCGATATAAAAATGGCGCCAAAATTAAAGCAAAAGTTTTAAGAATAGAATTTCTTTTAAAATAAATTAATAGAGTTTGGCGATCAGGATGGTGGTATGTATACATTGAAAGAAAAACATTTTTCATTAATTATTTAATTAAAAATTAAATTGTATAACAAAGTTATGGTGTACATAGAATAGGCTCCCCGTACTGAAAAAAACAAATAAATCCAAAATTTTGGAATCAAAGGCTTTCAAATATGGGAAGCGTCATTCAATCGGTATCATACAAACTGGAAAAGTTAGTTTTTTACTACAAATTGTAATTGTTACGTCATACCAAATGCTGGGTATGGGATGTAGAGAACCGTTTTAGAAGTCAGCAGTGTATACAAAAACGTGTCATTTGATAATAATTTTCCACCTTGAGCTTAATTGGCAATGTTGCGAATGGTCGCGTATGGAGTCAACTCAATTGCGGTTTCAAGTATATTTCATACTGCAAAGATTTTCGCCTAAAAAACGTTGCGTTTATCATTTAGTTTGTAATGAATCTCCCTTAAACGTATCCCATTGCTAGTGCTCCGACCCACATCCCTACTGTATCAGAATAATATATGAATACTAGCGGGAACCTGAATACTCAAATTTAATATAAAAATGTCCTCGTTAACCGTGTAGTCAGTCAGTGGTTGTCTCATTACCAAAGAAAAAAGGCATTATGAACACCAGACTGATTTCAGACATCTCTTATAAACTTTCATTTTAATCCTTTGAACTCTTGTTATCGCGACTAATCTTCCTTCGTCTGTCCATTGGAATCTTTTGGATTTTAAACAGTAATATCAGGCGCAAAGAGCCTATTCCAGTATCTATAGTGGCTGACATAGGGTTGTGGCATTGCTTTTAAATAGAACATCTTAACACAAGTTTATCTTACAGCAGCGTTCCTTTTCTCTCAATACCGCACACTTCTTAGTGCTTCTCTGAAGAAAAATTATGAAAAACAACCATTTTTGCAATCGACAGGAGAGACTAAATAAAACTTTTTGGTCGGTGTAGTGTAACAGACTAGACTCTATGGTGGACAACGAACTTACAACCCTCTCACGTTGGTAAACGAGGCTGCTGCCCACTAGACTACTAAGGGGTATTCAGAAAATTCAATTAGAATTTTAAAGATTTTATTTGTTTTACTGTGCGCTATTGTTTATTACGTTGATTTAAGATATCTTAGTGAAAATACCATAATAAATGCCAAATACAATAACAAATAATTTTGTAATGCCTAATGCCAGTAATACCAGTTTAAACAGTCTTGTTTTGTTGTATTTCAGATGATTGTTTTATGGGTTATTAAAAAAAGATTTCATTTAATTGTGTTTGTACAATAATTTCTATTTAATTTATTACAATATGGAATGACAGTTAGTTATTGGATTTCTTTCCAATAGCCCGAAAGTGTGTATTTATTTTCGTTTTAAATTATTTCCTAAAACCTACACTTTTTAAAATATTTATCTATTAAAGAGTTGATATGAGATTATTTGATTAAAGAATTGGTCGTTTATTGAATTCAAAATTCATTGAAAAATTGTGTTTTTACAACCATACTGGATAGAGGGGAATGGGTAACATTTGTGTGACGCATGGCTCCATACATAGCATTTTCACAGGTGATTCGGAAGTGAAGAGAGAAAGGAATTATAGTCGATAGGGTGTCAGGGCACTGGGATATAAAATAATGAACCCTACCTCTGCCGCGTGGCACTTATGGAGATGGCAGAGCGACACAATTTTCACTTCACTTGAGTAGCGAGAGGATGAGAAGAGAGAGGAGATCTTGTAAGCTTAGAATCGATATGTGATTTCGAAAACAGGTGATATAGCTCAAGCGGTTTTTAAATTTTACTTGGCCAATGATTTCTGTAGAACCTGTAAGTGCAAGGAAAAGAAGAAACCTATTTATTTCGTACGGTTTAACTTCGACTCCTCTCAAAGTTATTGGCAGAAGACTGCTGGGAGGTAGCTACCGAAAGAAATATTTTTTCAATAAAAAGTATGGACTTTGGCAGTCTAAATAACTTTTTCAGAAGCTTTAGTTGAGTTCTAGTGTTAGAGGAAATGAAAGACTGTGGTATCAAAATGATGATTTATAAAAACTAATATCACACCCGAGGTTAAGTTTAAATGGAATTTGCTGTTAGCATGTTTTTTCATGATTATAAATAAAAAAAAATATTTACTTGTAATTGAAATACATCTTCCAACCAACCAACCAATCAACCAACCTCCTCTATATTTATTTGTTTAAATAAAGATCTGACGGTTTGATTGATTTGCTGACAACTTTCAAATACATACAATATTTATACGAGTATGTGACTTATTTTTTGTCGCCTTAAGTAAACACAGTGTGTATAACGGCGATTAAAAATTGCATTTGTAATCATTGAATCTAAAAATGGTCAAAACCACAATGATTGTATACAATAAAATTGGAAAAAAAATTGTAATAAAAACCAACAACATATTGTTGATCTATAAAAATTTATCGCTGTAATAATAATATTTAAAAATTTTAAATGAATAACATTTTTTCATATTTTTTTGTTACTTCTTTATGAAACAAAACAAAACTTTGTACACACATCGTTAATTAAACTAGAAAGGGTTGTCTTTACCCCAAACAGTATTTAATATGAGAGGCTTTAAGTTCTATTTTAAAATTTAATTTAAAATATTGAAGGTTATATTAGGTTACAAAAGCACACATCGGCCCCAGAGACAAGAAAAGAAAGAAAAATTACGCAGGTCAAGAAAGAATGCCGAAAAGACAGAGTTGAGAAATGAAAAGATTAAGGATAGTTGCGTGATATAGTCAAAGATGAAGCGCGATAAAGAACAAATGATAAAGGTAGAAGAGAAAAATAAGTAACTGTATCATCTCATCAGCCAGCAGATGTCAGAGATGAAACTAAAAATATCAGAAACCAACTCTACAAGGCTATTGAAGCTTGAGTCATCGCCTCTGCAAAGCATGTGGAAAGGTGGGGTCTCAGCTTTAATACCAATTCTGTTCTAGAACTATCAAACCCTGTAGAAGGAAGTGGTGCCTTTGCTTCCCTAAACTCGTTCTGGACGTTAAAATACAATGGTCCGTTTAAAACCTTTTCTGATAGGAAGATTTCTTACCCAGATTCAATAACAATTGCTTTCTAGAACAGGCAAGCCTGGGTCATGATAATTTGGGGATTCTACAATCCATTCTCTTGTTTATTTTAAAAGTTGTCTGTATAATTTCAATTACTATTATTAGTCGTGAGTTTATTTACTTTGTTCTTTATCTAATTTAAGTTTTTTTTTTGTTCTGCTTAAAAGAAAAACCAACTATTTTTTATAGTGCATTTAAAATTAGAACAAATAAATCATCTTTAGGCTTTTCCATTATTACCTTATTAACCACCATTTACTTTTTAAATACAAAAGCCACTAAGAAACGTGTAACGAAAAATCCCATCCATCGTGCCCTTTAATAATAACAGAGAATTGCAGAAAGCAGAGTATGGCGGCATAGCCAGCCTACCCATTCATTCATATGATAAGTGTGTGCCAATGGTGATGATGATGGTAATGATGATGGTGATGATGACTTATCTATTATAAAATGTCGTAAATTTGTAGGTGAAAACTACACTAAAACACACACTCGAAACACACACTTGAGTGTGTGAAAAACACTCCTGTCCATATATTTTCCTTAGCATATCGTTTGGTTATAAAACGTTTGGTAATAAATACGAAATAGGCGTAACAAAATATATAATAAAATACCTACATGAAGAGTGTCATATATATCTGTATGTATGTACATGTATATGTATGCTTTGTATGTATGGCTGTCTATACGGTAATCGATAATTTAATGTATGAATATTAAAAACCAGGAAAGCACAACAGCTACAAAAAAAAAAAAAAAAAATAAACAGAATAAACTGATAACTAAAAAAAAGAAGAAAAACAAAAAGTATTTATTAAATTGGTATTTTTCGTTTGTCCTCCGCTATTTGGTTATTTTTTTTTTGATTGATAAGCGCCACAGACTAAAATAATTTTCATTATAAATATTGAAAAACAAGAAATAAATAATCGCAACCATAACGGCATTGTATTCAAATGACAGTGGGTAACGTCATGAACTGAAAAACCTATGAATTCTTTTCTGGTCAATAAAATAAAAGTCATTTGGTTCCATAAGCACTTGTGGTACTAAAAACCATGAACTATTTTCATTTAAATTTTTTTTTTCATGTTTAGCCATGATTCAACTGTTTGTTCTAGTAAACGATTTCTATTTTTATTCTGGGTTTTGTGTATAACTTCAAAAGCAGCATTTAATATTCATCTATACTGGGTACAGAGGTGCGAAAGTTTTAAATTGGCGGATCTCATGGGACAGTTGAAAGGGTGTGCTGTGTTATGTGGCCCTTGTTAGCATTGTTAATTCCAAGAATAACGTATTATTCTTTCTGCCAGGCGTTCAGTAACCCATTGATTCCGGGTTTTAAAAATATTTTATTAAGTCTCTAACGTTATTACTAAATCTAGAGTATGGTTTGCTATTAAAACTAGATGTTCGATAGTTGATTCGAATGTTCGAATGTATGTTCGAATTTTCGAATGTTCGAAAATATGTTCGAATGTATGTTTGAATTTTCGTACATAAGAAAAATATAAAAATAAATAAAATATGTAAAGATTTTTAAGTTCAAAAATGGAAAATGTTTGGAAAATATTGAATTTTTGCAAGATTCTTATTGTAATGTGTTCTAAAGAAGCTAAAAGAAATTATTTTATAATTATTTATTTAATTTCTTTTATTGTATTATCAATTCCAATAACAATTCCACTTTGTTTTTTTCTTAATTTCCTACAGGCTGCTTATTTTTCTCAACAAACATAATTTCACATTAAAACAACACCACCAACATCTTCTTTGTAACACACACAAAAAATAAAAAACGAACAATTCTTTATAAATTAAAATAAAAGTTTGTAAAGAAAAACACGTGAAAATTAAACATGTCTGCCGATGCTGTTGCTGCACCAAATGAGGTTGAAGCTGTACATGAGGAAGATGTACACGATGCCAGTTATCAGCCACCGCCAGAAAAAACCATCGAGGAAATAATGGCAGCCGATCAAGAAGATGAAAGTTTAAGGCGCTACAAGGAGACACTATTGGGTGAAGCACAAGCAGAAAAAATTATTGTTGGTAAGCTATAAATCGTAAAGTTATGTTTATGAATAATAAATAATGAAATATTTTTTGTTTGCAATACTTTATGTAGAACCCAATGATCCCCGCAAAGTAATTGTTAAGAAATTAGCTTTGGTTGTAGAAGGACGTGATGATATGGAATTAGATTTAACTGGTGATCTAAGTCAGCTTAAAAAGCAGGCAAGTGTTTCCAGATCGAAACTTGAATTGTTGCTTTAATTTTATATTAAATTGATAAAATTGTGTTTTTTATTGTTTTGTAGGTTTTTGTTATTAAAGAAGGTGTACAGTACAAAGTACGCATTGATTTTATTGTTCAAAGAGAAATTGTGCACGGCCTTAAATATGTACAAAAGACTTATCGTTTAGGTGTCCCTGGTAAGTGTTTAACAAATTTTTTTTACCATTTTTTTAAACATACATTATATCGACGCGTATTTATGCGTCTTAATTGAAACCACCTAACATTGCAAACATTTTCATTTTTTTTTTCGATGGTACTTTTAAGTTTTCCCCATTTATTATATTGTGCTTGCTTTATGTATGTTTTTATGCTGTTTTATTATTTTGTTGCTTTCTTCTTACATACAACAGTTTATTTAATTTTGTCAATTGCTTGGGCTGCTTTTATTATTCAGTTTATTTGTACTCTTGTCTTGCTGCAAACAACATCAATTTAAAAAAATAATTTCTCATTTGCATTTTAAATCGTTTAAAATTAAAAAAAAAAAATGTTTACCGAATCGACAACATCAAATATATTCTGTGGCCTATTTGGTCTCACTTATATTTTGCTAATCACTTTAGTTATAACCGTTTTAGTTATGTGTTAAATGCTGTATAAAATACAAACACTTTTATTTATGGTTTAAAATACTTTTTTTAAATGCCTCTTCTAAAATGTGTTTTAAATATTTTCTTTCCTTTTTTTTTATTAATTTTTTGTGGAAAATAATTTTTATATTTAATTTTTTCAATGTTGTGTATGTATGTGTGTGCCTCATGTGTTAACTTCTAAACTAACCAAACTTGCAAAATAACAAAATACAAACAAAAAAAAAACAAAAATAAAAAACTAACAACTTAAGAAATAGCTGGTAAGATATATTAAATATTTCTAAATCAAAAACAAAATTACTTAATTAATCTCTGTATCTTATAAATTGGCTGGTAATGATATTCTAGTGAATGGTCCAAGATTTGTGAAGTTATTTTGAGGACTTTAATCAAACTCTTAAACCAGCCTGCATTATGTTTGGCTGATGTCGTTATTTAAAGAGTAGTTTACGCTAAACATTTTGGAGCAGTCGGTTACATTTCTCCTGGGAACTTCTTCATGTTGATAGACAGTTGATCATACGGAGAGTGTGGTCTCTTCTTGGCTGAATGTAGTATATATTGTAGAATATCTATGCTATTGTGACCCAGGAGGGTTATTATATGTTTCAATTCGAAAGAAAAATATTCAAAACACAATGTTTTACAACGCAAGATTCAAATGAATTTTTTTCGACTTGACATACCTAACAACACCCATGTTAATTCGTTCTTGAAAGAAGAGGGTGCTGAAACTGGGGAGGAAGTCTATTAGGATTTTGATAGGGGTTTATTTAAATATGTACACATATAGAATGTGCGGCAGTCAGACCACGCACTTCTTTTTGCAGGTTTTGTAGTAATTTGTGGAAGCATGAGTCTATAGAACACATTCTGTGTCTCGAAAACTCAAGATTCTTGATGGCGTTTTTGTGAATAACCTTTGGTTTGGTTATATTCTTACGGTCCTTTCTATTGCTAGTCAAATTTCTTATCAATTGGTTTGTTGCAACATATTCATCCACTGCCATCATCTACCATCCTCACCTAACCTAACCTAACATTGCAACTTGCACTTATGCAGTAGAAAGGATGAAAGAGAGCGTAGTGTTAATGGATATTAGATTTAAATGCAGGATTATATAATTCATTGTGCGACTTATTGGCCAATCTACCAATTGACAGAGGTGTACTACGTAAAAATGAACGATTTTAAGAAACAAGTCTTTATTTTTCTCGAGTACGTTGAATTGAAGAAGCGATAAAACCGTACAACACAAGGCCTGGGCAACTAAATGCCTAATGGTGCTCTAATGAATCATTGGCATTTGATACCCTACTGTATCTTCGTCATCTCCTCTATGCTGTTGAGAAGCTTTAAAATGAACTTTTAGGCACTAGCCCATATATAAGAGTTGTATTCCATTTTCCATTGGATATGTTGCCATTACAATGCTTGGCTCTACACATGTTACAAGACCACTTAATAAGCATTTAGTAAAGAGTAGTTGGGAAGTTTTTTTCCTCAGCCTTATTATGTTTCATAGACGATTACCGTTTGTTTCATTTAATGCAGAACTCTCTAACTGGAATACTCTTTATTTGAAAACTAAGAGTTATTGGAAAACAAAAAATTTTAATTCATTTCATTACCAGCCTATTTTAATGCATATCGGATTAATTAAGTTGTGCTTTATTGTGTGGAACAAGATTTTATTCATTTGTTTTATTTAATTTATTTGGCAATTTCCTTAGTTGATAAGATGACACATATGGTAGGATCTTATCCACCCAAGAAGGAGATACAATGCTATATAACACCCAATGAGGAGGCACCATCCGGTCTAATGGCACGCGGTACTTATTCCGTTTCATCGCTATTCACCGATGACGATAAGCATATTCATCTTAAATGGGAGTGGACATTCGAAATAAAAAAGGATTGGGAATAAAAATATAAGAAATAAATGTAAACAGCAAAAGCATTTTAATAACTAACTAACTAGGCTGCAATAAGATGAAAAGAAAAAAAGAAAAATATGAAATCCAAAATCTAAATCTAAATTTAAAACTCTTCAAAAACAATTAAAATCAAACCAAGTTTTGTTGGATAGAAATTAAAAACGATTTTCAAAAAATCCTTATCAAACATAAGAAAACAAACAAAAAAACCCTTTAACTGAACAAAATAAAACAAAAAAGTGCTGAAATTTATTTAATAATAAATTAAGAGAATCAAACTTAAAACAAAAAATTTAAAAAGCAATTGAAAAAAGTAATTCTAATTAAAATGTAAACTTTTTATTCAAACCTTAAAGTATTTCATTTAAGCGAAAACAAACAAAATCTGTATTAAATTTTGTATTAAACAGTTGAAAACATTTATTTAAAAATCAATTTTTTTTTTATAAAAATTTATATTCGTTTTTTTCTTTCGATTTTGATTTTAATTTGCCAAAACAAAAGCGAAAAAAAATAAGAACTTTATGTGCTATATGTATACAAAATAATTAATTAATTTGTCTTGTTAGATGAAAGATGTTCTAAAACTTAATTTAAATTCGTATTGTATTGAATTGTATGATGGTATTCGTGGGAAATTTTTTTTTCCAAATTTAAAATTTTCTTTTTCGTTTTTTTTTACTTTTTCCTTTTTGAAATATTCAAAATAATTGTATTATTTATTAAACACAAAAAATTAAAAAATCTTTTTTTCGTTGATGTACGATGTACTATTAAATGTAATTTGTAAGTGTAAAAACCCTGCCTTAACAACAACAAACACACACTTTTGATATTGTTTTGTAAAATTTGCCAAAAAATATTCTTTTCTTTAAAAATTCTGTTTTCCTTTTCTTTATTTTTTTTGTTTTGTTATATTTTTGGCTTTATAAAATAACTTTCAAAATGTTTAATTGTTTCGTAAAATATTTTTCAAAAAAGAAATCAATTTTGTGTAAAATGAAAGTGTTTTTATTTCTATTTATTTTCTATTTCTGTTTTTTTTATAAAATAAAGCCAGTTTGTATTGTATATCGATATCGTATAATAAATTACTTCCAAAATAATAAAAATAATAAAAAAAGAAATACATAAACAACAACAAATATTTTTGATAAAAAAAAAAACCAAACATTTATTTTCTTTATATATGTGTATTTTAACAACAACAAATTACAAAAACAAATAAACAAATACGTTTAACAATATTGTCTTTCAAAAAAAAAAAAAAAAAAAACAAAGAAAAAAAAAATAAAAAACAAAATTAAGAAAATCAAATAAACCGTGTGTAAGTTTAAAATCAAAAAAATATATTTTTTTTAAACCATTCATTTAAATTAATTACATTTCTTAATATCGTTTCTATTATTTTATTTTGTTGAAAGCGTCCAAATTCTTAATTATTAGAAATTATAACGGGTTATCCATTTTTCGGTTTCAAAAATAAATTTAAAAAATTAACAATGAATCACTTTTTCGAATATAGTGCTTGAACATGGCCATTATAAATGAAATTAAATAGGATTGAAGTGACTGTCACTAGATTGATTGCAGCTGTCGATACTTTTGAGGTAGTTTTCAACCCCTTTTTTCGCACATTTCAAGCGGTAACTTGACGAATGCTGGTTTAAAATCATCCAAGATTAAGAAATTATCAATGTAGACAATGTAGTCTTTGCCGTTGTCACTTATTTACTTACTTAATTGGTCATTTACAACCCGTTTGTCGGATTTCAGCCTGCTTTAATACATCTCCAGTTGGTCACAGTAAACGATGACAGGGCTTCCGCAATTTGCTCCTTCTTCTTTGGCCCAGTAATACGAGCATGATCGTACATACCGTACAGATAGCATCATTACGGAGAACTTGAATATCGGTTCTCAACAAATACTTCAAACCCCCAAAGAAATTTTTTACCAGGCTTATAAACTTCCTCCTAAAGAGACTGGTACAGTAATAGAATAAATGCTTCTCAGCGATTTGATATTACAATGGCCCTTAAGAAATCCAATTACCAACTGAGTTCTAGCAGTGAGCTTGTCCTCGATAGCCCTCTTCTGGACCTATCATTTCCTAATGTGGTCATAGGGGTAACATATTGGAGCACTGGAACTAACTACGAAAGTGAACCCGATACATACTGATCCGCAACTGTCAAAAGGTTCTTTTACAGTCAATATGGTCACGAAACTCAACCTATCGCAATTAGGAGCGATTTAATATTAATAATAATCACATAAGAATTCACATTGGAAGAAGCGATGGTCTCTCACAACCTTAATGGCATCCTAACAGCAAATGTCTCTGCCTGGAAAACGTTGTCATCTAATTCGAGATCCTTACAAAAGACCTCAAAGCTATTGACCTCATCTAGTTTCGTCCCATTAGTGAAAATATAGCATCAGTGAAAATTCAGCAGGCCATACTGATATGAGAATCCTAATCCCTAACAATAGTGTTACTTTTTAAAATATGGGCTGAATATTGAGTTTCGGTGAGTGGTAGCTTCGTGTAGCTCTATTTTAATTTTCGATCAGGTGGATCATATAACTTTTAGGCCGCTAATAATCAATTCGAATGTATTGCTACCCTGAGAAATGCCAAGTTCAGTTGTATTTTACTGCCATTTTTTGATTGAAAGCGTTTGTTTTTTTATCACGAAGCTCTTTTACTATAAATTGGATTCTTTTTTTTTAAATTCAACCACAATTGCATTTAATTTTTATTTTTTTTTCGTTTATTTTTTAAATTCAAAGTCAGTGAGCAATTAAAAGTTTTTGTGTCTTCAATGAAAAATGTTGAAAAATAGTAATAAAAAGTATTAATTTATACAGAAAAAGAACAAGAATTTATTAATTAATATTATATACATATTAACAATATACTCTTTAAATGTAAACAAAAGAAATTATAAAAAAATATAAAAAACCACAAGAAGAAATATATTGTTATAAAGAAGAAGCAATTTAAATTAAAAAAAAAAAAAAAAAACAGGAATAAAAATTTTATTCAAAAATGGTGTTTTAAAGAAAAATTATCCCCTTTATTTAGCGCATAGGTCGGATTAACCCTTTCGTGATGACACACCTGTACTACACTTTGCAACTTTTCACGATGGCCTGACTTGACCATACATCGTCGTCATCGTTTGCGAAAACATAAGTGAACAATCAAATGCCTGCCGTGTATAAGTGGCCTTAGCCTCTGTGGACCAATTAGTACTTGCCTGTAGGCACCGCAATAATGTGAAGGATGGCAATGCGATTGCAAAAGAGACGACAACCGGGGTTCATATTCAGATATTCAGATTTTCAATTAAGCCTGGCCTATCAATTTTGTTTGTACTTTCATGCTGCCAAAGAAGTTTGACCTCCTTGTTAAACTTCCAGAGAAAGCTCAGTTCAATTGAGGCAATCGTAACACCTATTACCCACAACCCTTTTTCAATATTTTTATGTTCTGGGACCCATATAGTGATACGAAATTTCTTTGAGAAATCTTCTGAATTCACGACCGAGGACGTATATGAAGGTAACGTTAGAGAATTGATTTCAGCCTGGCTGTTCGACTAAATTAAGAGATTTTCAAACCTCACAAGCATTGTGGCGCTTCCAATGCGGCCATGACCTACGCCTGGATCGTTTATTCGAACCAATACTTTGAAGCCATCGGTATATACCTCAGGAACATTTGGATTGTCAGACCAGAAGTCCCTGGTAGAAATTCTAAATTTTTTAACGTAAAAATTATAGCGAACATGTAATCGACACGAATACCTTAATCCTAGAACTTAGTCCTCTGCATCAATAGAATAACAGATAGGAGCCAGTTGAGTACAGGAAGTAATACCTTACACGAAGTGGAACAGAGTGCACTAGTGTCCGTCATAGCAGACTGTCTGAGAACTCTGTCTAGAAGTTCGCATTGTCCACCAAATACGAACACTGAAAGCAAAACAGACTCCACCAAGACTTGTTAGAACTAGTATGTAATGCTAGATCTAGATTCTCAAAGCTTATCCGCCGCCATTTTAGAAGTCTACAGCGCCCTTGATTACTCTCTTTACTTTCTACATTATAGACAACGTCGTTGGTATGGCACGATTATTGCCAGTCTTTGTGATAAATAGACCTTTAGTCCAATTAGACTAAATATTATCATTTACTTTTTCCATCCATTTTTTTCATTAAATTTCTTCCTTTTATTACATTCAACAAGCGCGCAAAATTTAATTTATTCGTACCTTGTATTACATTTCAGTAACAGTGTGCGTATGTACATGTACATATTGTGTATATTTGCCAACTTCCTTTGTTATTATTATAATGAAGCTTAATATAGTAATAATAGGAAACGGAAGCTTATTAAAAACAGAAAAGCAAAACTAATATTTAAAAAAGAAGAGCAATTCCATAATACCACAGAGTAATAAAAGTAAACAGAGAGTGTGTCAACATTATTTTATATACATACATGTTGGTAAGCAAAGTAACAAAACTTTGTTTATAAACATAATCTCTTAAATTTTCTTGCTCTCTTTTTAATTCTACAGCTGTGTATGGATTTTTTTAAAGTAAAAAAAAAATTAAAAATAACAGTAACACCACGTGTTGAATGTTTGTAAACAATGGTGACAAAAACAATGTTAAAGAGTTTTAAATGAAAGAAATATTTTTAAAGGTAAACGTAGTGTGTTTGTGTAGTTGGGAGTTATCAGTTTGTATGAAAGATGTGTTATTGCCTTAAATTCATTCATAATGGCGTATGCGCTGTTGGGAGTTGTCAATTTGTATAAAAGATGTGTTATTGAATTGAATTCATTCATAAATGGCGTATGTTTAATATTGTTTTATTAGAGCAAAGAAAATTGCTCATACGCTTTAAAAAATCAAAAGGTTGGCACCAATAGCCTTCGGAGGCCGAATATCTTCCGTTTTTTACACACGTAGGTCACGAACATCAACCAAGTTCGTAAAAATGCATTCAGTTGCTTGTCAGCTTCTAAAGAAGAAGGTTCATGCCGTTTTTTTCAGGTTTCAAATATACACCCAAAAAATATTACAGTAGGATTTACTATTATTCAATGAGATTCACTAATAACAATGAGAAATGATCTTCATATGGAAGAATATTTGTAGGGATTTGGCGTTGTAGATTTTTTTTATATTTTACACTACATTCACTAATAACAATGAAAAATTATCTTCATTTTTGGAAGAATATTTGTCAAGTAAAATACGCAGTTTTTAGGGATTTGGCTTTGTAAATTTTTTCTATATTTTCCACTACATATACATACATACATACATATATGTAATTAGGTTACACTTAAAAATATTACTAACAATTTTCCTCAGGGTTATACACATGCTTTTCGCATTTTAATCATGTTTTCTTTGTGTCGACATCTGGTTTAAATCCCTATTTTGTTATTGTTGTTATTAATAAAATAGCACTTTGAGTTAATTCTCCTCTGTGCCGTATGATTAATAAATTTTACAACATTATTACGTGTTAAGTATACGTCAACGTAATAAATTACATCACAATTTCAAAATTATTTCAAATTTAAATTTAAATTTTAAAAATATGTTACAATTTAAATGGTTTTTAATTAAATAAAAGCTTTCTCTCTCTCTTTATTTTAAAATTCTCACAATAAAAGGAAAGGTTACAATATTTATTAGCAAATAAAGCTTTTTATATACTATTTTAAAAGAAAACAAAACGTTACAATTTTTATAATTCTTGTATCAAGAAACCATATTTCCGTTTCATTGAGGCAAAAAGCTTTCCTAACTCCCTTAAAAACCCGTTATTTCAGTTTTAAATGCGAAAAAAATCTTTGTTTCTCTTACTTTTAAACTTTTATAACAAAACATTGCAGATAGTTTTTATATTCTAAAGTATCTCTTTAATATCCGTAATAATGCTCTCTTTGGGAATCTTTCAAAATCCAAACAACAATATTTATAAACAAAACTTAGAAGCATTAATGTATTATGTTGCCCTAAATGTTTTTTGTTTGTAATTTGTGTAGTTACAACGTTACAAAATTCAAATAAAAATATTTATAAACAAAACTTAGGAGAAGTAGCGTGTTTTGTTGACATTGCCAAACAGAAATCGAACACTTGTTGTAAACAAAACATACGAGCAACAGTGTGTTCTAATATTTTACTTTTGTTGCTTTGTTTTGTATCCATTTATAAACTCAATCAAAGAATTTAATATGAATTTCGCTCTTTCTTTCTATTTGTCTCTCTTTAAAATTCTTTCAACCAAGCAACAAAATTATAAAAACAACACAAGAAATTTTAAATAAATAATAGGAGCAACAATGTGTTTCGTTGCTTTTTTATTACTTGATTATATGGCGCCTCTCTTTAATATGAATCTCGCTCCCTCTTGCTCTACGTCTCTCTATAATGTTCTTACACTAAAAACACAGCATTGCAACACAAACAAATTTGTAAACAAAATAAAAACGAACAGCAGTGTATGTCGATGTTTGTGTTTTTAATTGGTTTGCTATAGGGCGCCTCTCTTTAATTATATGCATACTTATTGAAAAACCCGTCCATAGAATTTATTGTGAATCTCGAAATAAAACATACAAGCAAACACTGTGCTTTGATATTTTTCTCCTTTTGTTTTTTGGTGAGCCATAGGGCGCCTCTCTTCATTTTTGTATACATTTATAAGCACATGCATAGAACTTAATACGAATGTTATTCTCTCTATATCTGGCTCTCCTTAAAGTTCTCATAATAATAACAACAAGACAGCATTACAAAAACCAAGCAAAACAATATTTATAAACATAACATATGAGCAACAGTGTGTTGTGATGTTTTTGTTTTTTCTTTTCTTTGGGGGCCTCTCTTTATTTTTGTACTCATTTATAAACATATCCACAGAATTATAGAATAATAAACGCCTGTTGGACGTGGTGAATGCTTTAAATTTGTGAAATATTGTGTTTAGTTTGGACGGCAACGTCCTAACGAGTAGATCGTGGCGCTCGTTGATTAGTTGTTAACGGTGGCGGTTTCGGTTTCGGTTTTTTTGTTTAGTTTTGTGCTTAAGATTATAAAGCGGTATTTTTCTTTTATTTATAAAAGAAATTAAAGTGTGTTTTCATTCTATACTACATACATATTTAATATTTATAATATTAGCAAACATAATTATTGTGAGTAAAGCAGCAGCAAAGTGTGTGTGTGTGTGTGTGTGTGTAGTTTAATAATAATGACAAAAAAAAAAAATAAAAAAAATGTGAAATAAAATTATTTAATAATGAAAAAAAAAGTCTTTTTTTTAAATAAATAATAAAAGAAGAAAGTTCGTTTTAATTTTTTTCAAAGAATTTCTGTGATTATTTTTTTTAGAATTTCATTTAATTTTTCCTTAAACAAGTGGTTGTAATTAAAAATAAATTAATTTTAACGGCACAAAATAATACAAAAACAAAAAATGAATGAAAACTGAAAGCATTGTTGTTGTTTTATGGCTGCTGCTACTGCTGTTATTATTATTATTAGTAACAGTAGTAGTTATTGTTGTTGTTGTATTTAATACATCATGTTTAAGCTAAAAATAACAAAAAGTGTTGAAAGACACTTTTTTGTTGTTGTTGTTGTTGCCAGTGTTGTTGTGTGTTAAATTTGTTTCACAAAATTAAGCAGACCAGCAGACAGAATACCAAATAAATTTTGAAACAAATATGGCAGAACATTTTCGAAATTTTTTGGTGATGTTTATTCTGTTTTCGATTTAAATTTCATAATATCTTTGACAATTTTAAGGTGTTTTAGTTATTTTATTTGAGGGGCAATTAGTTGAGTTTGTTTATTTTAAATTCTGATGTAATAAAATAAACATAAGTGTTCTTTCTGTATTTCGAGGGGTGTTGTAAAAAATATTTTAAATTCTATTAAATTCGGTACAAAAGAGATGTGACCAAAAATGAAAACGTTTTTTCATATGTATGTTTGAAACAAGCTTTATTAAACCAAATATGTGCTGTTTTGGTTGATAACACTTTGCCAGTTTTGGGATAACACCATCCGTCTAGAATGTATAGAATTACACTTGTGGCTTACAGGCCTCTAAGAAATTTATTTTCACAAATTAAGAGGAGAGTTAAGGCGAGAGTTATGCCGATCTTTCAGTTTTTGCTATGAGATTAGAGATGAGTGTGTTATTTATAAGTTCTTACAATTTAATTAGAGGCCCATTACAATTAACTTAGAGGCCCATTCCCAAGTTCCTAAAGGCATCTGCGTAATAGATACGTTTGACCAAGAAAACCGATTTGCTATTAAAGTGATGCAATTGGTTGCGATTGACAGGTTAGGTATTCTATATGATTATTCCACGTTACGCGAGTGGTCGTCCAGTGTCCCAATTATACTGTGATGATACGATTTTGGGCTCTGGTTGAGCCTGACGACCTTACAACGTAAGTGACGTCTTATATCGAACTTTCTATGATATTACTCACCCAGGAGTCAAATATTCTTCTCTTTAGAAAACATTTTCGTTCTTGTAAATGATACTTCTGTTGATTTTGCTCGGTAGTATCTTCAGCAATAGTAACAAGAATGAAAATCTATCCTTTAAAATGCTATAGGTGCTCAAATTGCCTAGTATTGTTGAATGCCTAGTCAGAACTCAAGGTTAACAGTGTCCATTATGACTAAACAATCGTTTACAAAATGAAGTCTAATAGGTTTGGAATAAAAAATAAAACAACAACAAAAGCAATTATAAAATTAGTAATAAAAACAGTAAATAATAATAATAAAAAAATAAAATCAATAAATAAAGAATTTAATATAATTACAATAATTAACAAATTTAATAACCGTTAACGTGTCCTTAACATTGAAATTTATTTTTAAACGTGTGTGTGTGTTTTATTTATAAAACAGTTTTATTAAGAAAGCCATTAAATATTAAATTTCTTTTTTATTTATTTGCGTCAGTTCTTTATTAAAAAAGTCTCTTCTTTATTTTTTTTTAATTTTTTTTCTAATTCTAAAAAATATCAAAAAGTGTGTTCTTCTTGTCGGTCATTTTATATAAAATTTTGTATTTTTTTTCCTTTTCTCCTTTTCTCTTGATTCGAATATAAAATTTCATAATAAAATAATCTTGATTTTATTTTCAAGATATTACGGTCAAGTTTGTAGGCAAAAAAAGTCAAATCAAAAGCAAATCAAATAAAATAAAGATCTACTATATAATCCTAAAAAAAAAAAAAAAAAAAAAATCACAAAATTCACACAAAAATTTCATAGAAAAATAGCAAAAAAAAAATCATAAGAAAATAAAATTTAGAAAAGCAGCAACACAATCCAACAACAACCAAAAATTGTCAAGAGAATCACAGAATCAACAGCGAACTGTGGCCGCAACACAAAATAGGAACAGTTTTGCACAGTTTGTAAGTATTTTTTTTTCTTGTTGTTGTTATTGTAGTTTTTTTTTCTTCTTAAACTTTTTTTCAATTTAATTTGCACTTGTATTTTGTGATGTGATGAGTTTTTTTCCCCTCGCATTTACTATATTTTCGTTTATAATGTTGTGCTAAGATGACTAAATACACTGTTTCCCAATAAAAAAGGAGAAAAATTTACTGCCTTAAGGGGTTGGTATGCTTCCTTATTGAAAAAAGAAAACAATTTTTTTCACATTTTTATTCCCTGAGACATTCCCTGTATTCCCTCAAACGATATGAAAAGAGTAAGAAAAATGCAAAGTAGTACAACGCGTCTAGGAGTATGCATTTTAAATGCATTTATTTCCTCTCGAAATCAATTTTTTCGACCTGACGAACACGATTTAGCAAAATCTGTTTGATCGATTTCACTTGATTCATCAATAATTAATAATTTTATTAAACAATTAAAGCCGCCATTTTGTTATTTTTAAAATTTTTCACGATATCCTAGTTCAGGCAATAGCTAGTAACATATTTTATAAGAATCAATTTCGGTTTTTGCCTTCAGACACTTCTAATTCCTAAATCATGGTTGCCAGATGACACTCTTCAGAGTGTCGTACAACCACCGGACTGTTGAAAATTATTTGAGTATTCAAATCATATAAACACAGACAATAAATTCACAATTAGATTATTCTAGAACTCGTTGTGTTACACTTCAAATTATTTTTTCACTTTTGCCTTTTCTAATCAATTAATAAATTGTTAAATACAAATACGAGAAATAGTTTTATTTCTAATACGGACAACACCATGATTGAAAAAATTTTTATAAACAATCAAATGCCCTCTTTAACATACAGTCACACAGATAATTATACGTACCCCCCTTAAAATCATTTTTTTCAAAACACTTCGAACTGTTTCGGAATGCACAATAACACTGTGATCACTTTCCGAGGTATTTCGTATTTCTACGGCTGTAGACGTAGGATTTTTATCCACAATACCGTTTTATATACCGGGCTACCCTTGGAGAAATTTTATACGAAATATACGTCGTACATATAAACTGCAGTCACAAATTCATAGATTTTGGGAATCTTTTTTCTTTATTTAAGTAAATGTGTCGTTAGAGACGACGCTAATGTAAAGTAATTTTAGATTAGAGGTTCATTAATTTTTAAAAAAATGATTTTTAGGGGGGGGGGGGGTGTTGTACGTATAATTATCTGTGTGACTGTATAAAAACATACATTTGTTCAATTAAATTTATCTTAAAAATTGTTGACGAAAAAGACTCTTAGGAAGCATACTAACCCCTTAAATGATTTAAACATTTTGTAATTGAAATAATAAAATATTAGGTTCCCGAAAAAGTTCTGTTATATTGTCCTTGAAATGTTCTATCTCTGGCAACACTATAGCTTGTTTGGAAAAGCTACCCAAAAATCTGTCGTCCAGAGTCTGCTTTAAACTGTAGGTCCCGCCACTTATATATAAAATTAACACACACAACATAAGTGGTGTAAGATGCTAGGTTGTAATCCTTACTATAGAGGGTTGTAGTGACCAATAAATACCTACTAGATTATGTTGCTTTCCCTTTTTTTCTTTGTTTGTTTTAAACGTCTAACGCCCCTTGTGAAGGTTGGCTGTGGCAAAGGTGTATGCTCCTTAGTTTACATTGATTAATAAATTATTATCACACGCCAAAAAAATATTAAAAAAATGGTGTCATTTCACGTTGTTTTTTTTTTCTTAGAAATTTTCTTTATGTTTGAAATGTATTTCTCAATATTTCAAAAGAATATTTTTTTTTTGTTTTTTATTTTTTATTTTTAAATAATAGAAGAATTTCGTTCTTTTGTTGTTGTTTTTTGGGGTTATTTTTTTGTGTGTAAATTGGTCTACACGATTTGGTGCGTGCGTGCATGTTTTGTGTTATTTTAATGAAATACAGGCGAATACATATTAAAATATTTTTTTGTTTTTTTTTTTAATAATTTTTCTTTTTTTATTTTTTATTATATATTCTATTAATACAGAATATATTTTATTTATTTTTTGATTATTATTATTTTTTTTTATTATTTTTTTTATTATTTTTTCTGTTCTTTTTTTCAATGTGTCCGATGATAACAGCAATGCCGCCGCCTAATGAAAGTGAAAATTTGTGATGTGTTTTAACATTGAAAAAACTGAAATTTATTGAGAATTTCATATACGGTTGACTAGAAAATCGAAAGAAAGAAAGAAAAAAAAAGAAAATTAAATTTTTTTATGCCATTTGATTTATAAAAGAATTAAAAGCCCCTGAACTAATCAATGTTCCAAGCAACATCTGTTAAAGAAAATTAATTTAAAAACCAAAAAATGACAGATTGATGGTGAATAAAAACAAATATTTTAAGTTATAAAAATATTTTCTTTAGATTAAAAAAATTAATGGAAAACGATAAAGAATTTCACTTATAATCGATCATTTACTTTAGTTGGCACCACTTGCTTATATGTCGTTTAAAAGAGCAATTCATGAGGTGTCAAAATCAGTTCACATTGTAGGGTTTAGTTTAGTTGTGCACATTATAACATTTTTTCTCGATTGAAAATTTTTCAAACTGTCCAAAAAAACAGCATTTAAGGGAAGTTGGGTTAAGAAAAGTAACGCTTAACCGCTTTTAACGGTTCCACGCCTTCTGCCAACGGGTCAAATAGAGAGAGTAGATGTATTATGGCAAAATAATTTTCAAGCTTCTTTGACTGGAGCGTTCTAAAACCGAATAAGTCTTGTGTTTACTTAAGCAGCGCGTTTAGAAGTGAAATAAGATTTCTGTCCAGTTATTGTATTTTTAGGGCGAGCACCCGTTTTTCACATATAATGCCGTAATAAAGGGCTGCCAGAGACAGTCGAATACAACGACCTGAAATTCATTTCGGCTATTGGCTGACTGGTGAACTGTTATTCTTTTTTTCTCTGCCTCCTCTCTCTTCCCTTCTTCTGGGTTGCAGCCTTGCTTTAAGCCTTAACCTTCTTTGTTTCGCTTCTTTTTTCTTCTCTCTTACTTAGTCGTAAGCTTTAAAAGGTCATATAAAGGGTCCCCCAAATAACTTTTTTTTTTGAAAATGCTTTAAAAAAAACTACTGAATATTTTCTCAAATTTCTTTTTTTATTTGAAAGTACAATCCTCTCGGTTAATAATGGGAAAATAATTTCATTCAAATAGCTGCCTCGACTGGCCATGCAGTAGCCTACACCTGAAGATGTCGATTTTGGCAAAAAAAAAAAAAATCGTCTTTTCAGATGAAGCTCATTTTGATCTTGGCGGGCATGTAAACAAGCAAAATTGTCGCATTTGGGGCACAGAAAACCCGCACGCATTCATTGAAAAGCCGACGCACCCAAAATGAGTCACTGTTTGGTGCGGATTTTGGTCCAGAGACATAATTGGGCCATTTTTCTTCGAAAATGAGCAAGGAGTGGCCGTTACAGTCAATGGCGATCGTTATCGGGCCATGTTGAACGAATTTTTGTCCACAAAAATTGAAGAGGTGGATATTGGCAACATTTGGTTTTAACAGGACGGCGCTATGTGCCACACAGCCAAAGCTACACTCGATGTTTTGCGCCCTGATTTTGGAGATCGCATTATCAGCCGCAGGGCTGATGTCGTTTGGCCACCTCGGAGTTGCGATTTGACACCGTTAGACTATTATTTGTGGGGTGCCGTCAAAGATAAGTGTTACGCCGACAAGCCAGAGACAATTGACGCTTTAAAGGACAATATTCCTGAAGCCATTGGTGAAATACAGCTGCACACAATCGATAATGTGCTTAAAAATTGGACCGATCGTGTAGGCTACTGCATGGCCAGCCGAGGCAGCCATTTGAATGAAATTATTTTCCATTATTAACCGTAAGGATTGTACTTTCAAATAAAAAAAAGAAATTTGAGAAAATATTCAGTAGTTTTTTTAAAGCATTTTCAAAAAAAAAAGTTATTTGGCGGACCTTTTATTTACTGTAATACAGTATCAAACGAAGAAAAGACATATCTTTCGAAATGTTTGAAATATTTTTACATGTGTTTTGGGATTTTTCATTTTTCCTATTTTGTTTATGTTTAAATTTTTAATTTAAACACTCACACGTCATTTGTTGCATTTCGAATTAGAAAATTTCTTTTTATAATATTTTCTTTCTTCTTTTTGTTTATGTTTTTGCAATCTTTTTCTCTTTTTCTATCTATTAATAATTAATTTCGACATTTATTGGCTTATGAGTGTGAAGAAAATGTTGTAATAAAATTAATTTCTATTCAATATTCCTTTCCAACAATAAATATCTTAATTTTGAAGGGTGAAAAAAATGCAAACGGAAATTGTACATGTTCAATTAATTAATAAAATAAATGTTTAGAAAATAAATCATTTATCAATGAAACACAAATATTTTGTTTAAATATTCGTAAATAATATTGACAAATTGACAGGACAATTGAAATTCAAAATTTTAAAGAATTTCTTAAGAAATATTTTCTTTTCCAAAAGTGTTCCACAAAGATTCCTTGCGGCCTAGAAGCCATATACATACATAATTGGTCATTACAACCCTTCAGTCAGGATTACGACCTAGTTTCTCACACCACTTATGTTCTGTGTGTTAATTTTATACATGAATGGCGGGGACCTACAGTTTAAAGTCGACTCCGAACGACAGATTTTTTGAGAAACTTTTCATGGCAATTTTATTTACTCTCAGAGTTTTTGCCAGAAATCTGATGAGAGGAAGTCGCCGAAGAAATACTTTTTGTATTTTATTTTGATGTCTAACAAGCCAACACACTACCTACTAGACCACGGCGACTAGAAGCCATATATCGTTTGAAAATACTGGTCAAGGCCTAGAATCCACTATAGGACACCTTTAATCCTAAGGTCTTTAATCTGCACTTGGGAAAGAAAAATTAAAACTTTGCAAAAACCCAACTCGAACAACCTGTATCCGATTATTATGACTTTGAATGTAATTGTATCAAAGGAAATACTTGATAAAGAATGATTTAAACTAATTCAGCTAGCTGAATATATTGAAATGCACACATTTTTATTTTAAAGTTACTTATAAATTTTATCGCTTAACAAATTTTCGTATTCAGCTAGCTGAATATATTGAAATGTAAAAATTTTTACTTTAAAGTTACTTATAAATGCTATCCCTTAACAAATTTTCGTATTCAGCTAGCTGAATATATAGAAATGTACACATTTTTATTTTAAAGTTACTTATAAATGCTATCCCTTAACAAATTTTCGTATTCAGCTAGCTGAATATATTGAAATGTACACCTTTTTATTTCAAAGTTACTTATAAATGCTATCCCTTAACAAATTTTCGTATTCAGCTAGCTGAATATCATGTTTTTGTTTTATTTTAATAGCTATACTAAGTAAAATCTAATTAGTTCATATTTTAAATCACTTTATTAAATGCTAACAGTTTATATGACATTTTGACAGTATTGTGATACTCTTAATGAGCTTCTCTATTTGACTATTATGTTACTAAGTAAATATCGCATTACTAGCTGGCATATTTTATGTTTTTTTCTTTTCTATGACACATTCATTCTGCGAAAAAAAATCAAAAATTTCTTTACCCTCTAGTGAGTGTAAATTAAACAGAATGTGCGAAAATGAAATACAAAAAAAAAAAGAGAAAAATAAGTGTGAAATAAATTTCTCAATGAGCCATATTATTAATTATTCACCGCTAATCTTTTGCTAACATTTTTGACACATCTGTTTGCTTTTCATACTCACACTAGACCACGATGGCATACCATAAATTAAGGCGTCAAATTATACAAAAAAAAATATTTGAATGTCATTACGTGTGCGTCTAAGAAATTGTTTAAAATCTATCAATCAATTGTCAATAGAAGATAAGAAAGTGATCTATTTTTGCCGGGCTGTTTATTTCAGCTGTGGTTGATTATTGATAAGAATGAAGAAAATTAAATATTAAGAGACTTGAATTTAATTTTTGGGGATCTTCAATTAGAAAAACACTTTTTCTTTTCCATAATTGAAAAAACTGTCATAAATGTTATATTCAGCTAGCTGAATACCTAACAATTGTGTTAAACAATATTAATATTTACTTTGGAACTGAAAACTATTGCAATTAATTATATTCAGCTAGCTGAATTTGTATAGACGTTTATAAATTTGATTTTTTCCACAGTTTGGTAGCATATGAATATATAATTATCATATTCAGCTAGCTGAATTTTCATAAAAATCAATAAATAATGTTGATATTTGCTTTAAAAATCAAAAGCATGGTCATTTGTTATATTCATCTAGCTGAATTTGTTTAAATTAGTACAAATTGTAAATTTTCTTAAGTATTGCTTCTTTTAAAGTCATAATTATTATATTCAGATGGCTGAATTTGTTTAAAACATTATATATATCAATTTTTCTTATGTATAGTTTAAAAAAGGCAAAAAATTAACATATTCAATCAGCTAAATTAGTTTAAAACGATATGTTTTTTGAATACACTTTGGCATCGTTTCATTACAATTTGAAATTATTTATATTCAGCTAACTAAATAAGTTTAAAAATCCTTTGTACATGTTGAGGGTTAAATATTCCTAGTCTGTGGACTTTCTCACATAATAAAAGTCTTAATTTTAGCTTAGAATACTTACTAGAACTATGCCATTAAAGATTTTTATGCCGTTAAAGGTTAAATATTTTCTCAGTGTTCCAGGAGGACTTTTGTTTTTTTACCTTCTCTGTTGAAATAAAAATAGTCTCTATGAAGTAATAAAAACCGTAATTTGTTCTCCTTATACTTTCTACTACTAAAATTGAGCTTAACAAACTGCAACTAAAAACTTAATGTTCCTTTTGGGGGTTAAAGGTAATCCACATGTTCAGTTCTGTTCTCTTCTGCTTATGTTCCATTTATTTGAATGAAAAATTATCGAATTTATTTTGATTAACAAATTAATTACAATTGTTTGAAATATTTTTGTCAATTAAAATTATACAATTATTGTATAATTACAACAACAATTACAATTACAAATCATATTGTAATTTTAATAATTTTTCAAGCAGAAGCAAAATATAAAACAAAAACGCTAAAAATTTGTTCAATTTAACACGTTTTACATGTAAAAAGAAAAACAAAAACAAAAACAAAATGTAAACATTAGGCATGCTCTTGCACACACACACAAACACCGTTAATTATAAAAGTACTGTGAGTACAGAAAATAAAATAAAGAAAAGAAAATGTAAACAAATCAAATTTATAAACTTGACTGCACCACTTACTGGCTGTAGTTTATGGCTATTAGTTACATACATCCACACACACACACACTTGCAATCACAGTTGGAAACCGGTGGATACGTATGGCATGACAAGAATTGAACTGGACTGAACTAAACTAATTTGTGTTGTGTTTGGTTGTTGTTGTTGTTCATACTCTGTAAATCTTTAAGTGGTAGTGATTTATTTTAAACAGTTTAAATTATATTTCATATAAAGAACACAATAACAACAACAATAACAACAAAATCTTTATACGCCATATAGGTAATTGAGATTTTCTTTATTCGTTTATATTATCGTGTGTAAAAGCCGAGTATTTATTATTTTGATTATTTATTTTGATTTCATATGTTGTTTGTTTATTTAAAATATTAATATGTGTGTGGGGACAACATCCCTCTCTCTCTCTCTCTTTCACTCACTTTCTGTCTTATGCCTTAAATTCCCTGCTGTGTGTGTGTAGCTGTTTATTTTTGATATGATAGATATTATTTATGTATGTTCTGTTGATTTTCTTTTTATACCGTTGTTTTTGTATTATTTTGTTGTTGTTGTTTTTATTCAAATTCATACTTTTCTTCAGGGTCATTGGGTTTTGTATGCGAATTTCATTCAATTTTTTTTTGCATCCAATTTTTTTTTCGAAATATTTTGAATGCTTGTTCTTATTATTTAAAGCTGTGAGATTTAATAAAGAAAACAAATGAAGCGCGAATTCTTCTAATAGAAGCAATATTGTTTAAGTTTAGAAAGCTTTCTGTTTAGAATAATCATAAAAATGTTTTAATTGCGGAAATTAAAACAATTTCCAAAGTGTTGCCAACATATTTTTTTCAATTTTAACTGTTAGGTTAGGTTAGGTTCGGTGATGGACCTTGCCTGAAGGGTATGATTCTGACTTCTCTTGCCCAAACTGAGATTTCTAACCGAAAACTTGTGAAGTTTTCATTAATAAACAACCCAGTAATTCATTCTTACATTTTTCCCCTCCTTCTTTAATCTGTTTGTCTATGTTAGACTGTCCATTTTGCGTGCATTCGCTTGTATGCCTAGGACGTATGAATGTGCGTGTCAAGTTTGCAGCATAAATTATCAAGTTTTTCCTCTGAAAAGTGAAGGGACAGACAGACAGAATATTTGAATTTATATGTATGTATATTTGAAATGTGTTTTCAATAATTTTTAAATGATTAATTAATTAATTATTTTATTTAAATGTCACCACTATAACACCCTTATCGTATTTAATGCGATAACATGTTATTAATTTTGTAACACCCATTATCGTTATCGTTTGGCATACATTATTCAGGTCAAAATTTAAATTTGAAGCCATCAAATCAATGCTTTTATGGCATAATTGATGACTAGCTGATTTTCTTTTTGATTTCCAATGAATTGTAGAGAAATTAGTTTCTCTAATTAAATTACAGTTAATAACCGTTAATTGCAACACAAGGAAATTTAATTAAATTTGACAAATATTCAAACATTTGTTTATACGAGAGTGGGGAGGTGTCTGAATAGACATTGCCACACTTAAAGAAATTTCTTGGCAATTTGTTTTAAGATTCGAGTTTGGAAGAAAAGTACATCTGGGAACTCCCTAAGGGTGGGTGGATTATATGCCTTGCCTTGGAACCTTTTCATAAACAATGCAACTCATAAAGCTTGAGGAAAACGGCCTTAAAGTTATAGGGTACGTAGATGAATCGACCACAGCTGTACTCCTCTGCTTTACCGAAACACTCTTGGAGTGTTTCAAGACTGCTTTCAGATTTCTCTTTACAGAGAGCATTTCAAGAAAAGCCAAGCATGCATGATATGCAGAAGAATAGAAAGGGCATCCCAAGAATTATGTACTGGATGTAAACCAATTGTGATTTATTCGGCTGTCATTTGGACAGTCAGAACAGATTTGAAAACTGCTCGATAAGATAGAGAGACTGACAGGTGATGGTATTTCTAGGGCAATGAGGACCTGTCATATAGCGGCGCTCGAAGCTTTGTTGAATTTTGGCTCGTTGCATATGAGAGGCAGAGAGGGCAGAGAGGACCCCTAGTTTCTCGAGGGGAATCTTTTAGGGAAAGGTTTGATTCTCATTCAATTTTGCTCTATCTCACTTAGTAGTACGTCATCTTTTTCTCCTTTAGTTTTCATTTCACATTTTCCTCTGTTCTTTTTTTTTTTTTAAAGGAAATGCTTGGCCAGCCCTGTTATATTGCGCCGTTAAATGTAGCTCTGCGTGGGTGTTGCCATTGTGTCGATTTCTTGTTGTTGTTTTATTATTATATTTCTCTGTACTTTTTCGATTTTCTTTTGTTCTGTAGGGTTATCAACGAAGCATAAATGGGCCATTAACATATTTTAATGATTTTCTTTCTTTTTTTTAAATTTTTATACAATTTTATGATCTAATATGCCGTTGCTGGCATTTCAGCACTTAGTTTTTGTCGTTATTGTTGTCGACTTAAGAGTAAAAATAGCATTAAGAATTAATAACAATAAAAACAAATTTTAAATCAATTTTCCATTTGAATTCCTTTTTTTTTGTATTTTTATAACGATTCTGTGAGAGATTTTCCAAAGGAATATTAAAAAATGATTGGTTGGTAAAGATTTTAAGGCAGTTTTTCTTATTAAATAATTAAATTTTTTTCTTCTTTCTCACAATATAGAGAAAGAAAAAAAAAACAGTGATGACACAATGCTCCAGGCTTAATAACTCCTTAGACTTATAGAATATTATTCATTAATCTCTAAAGATTTCTTTTCTATTAAATAACTTATTTTGTAATAGTAAAGCATACATAATGCATAAAAACAAATCCCCAAAATAATTACAGAAAGTAATTAAAACTCACAGAGCAAAACGAAAACCATATACTCAGCATTTAAGTTGGCAATTCTTTTATATTCCACTTCATCGTTTAAGAGCTGATGTGGGCATTTATTCATTAAGTTCTTTTCAAATAATTTTTTACTATCACTCCTTGTATAAATCTTTAATAATTTGATTATTGTTGTTGAAAAAGAAAAACTTTTTTCCACTCACATAACCTCACATTACCTGTTGTGCTTAAACAGCAGTTTCTATTCCTTTTCATTTAACCTTACACAGTTGCTTTAAAAAGGCAATTAATTTTGTTAATGAATCCAGCCTTAAGTACTTTTTTGTTTTGTTTTTCTTCTTCATCATTTTTTTTAAACTCATTTTCTAAATCCCTATGGTATTTGGTTTTTGTAACCGTAGGCATTCAAAATTTATTAAATTTGGTTGTTAATTTGGCGTATGTTAACCAAGAAAATAATTACAAACAACAACAACAACAACAGTTTTAATTACAAGCAATTAAGCAATGAATTGGCAACCCATAAATCAAGACAAAGTTTTATCAAACGAATCATGATTTGCACAAGTGGTAGGAGCAGGGGGAATTCACATCCCTTGGCGATAAGGTGTAGGTAAATGAGGGGATTACTATGAAATGTTCGCAGTAGTTGAGGTATTGATAAAGCTAAAACTCTTGAGCTTCTTGTGGGTACCCATTTTCCATTCAACCGAAATTCGAGAACACTGGGCTACACTACAACAGTCGATTCAGTAGAGGCACTATGTCAAGCTCTTGAGATAGATTATCTTAGCCAGCCGCCGATTAGGCTATAAAAACTGTAGGTTTCGAAGCAGGTTTCATTACAAAATGGCTGAGCAGGTTATCCATTTTGTAGTTTCAAAACTGTCGGTCTGGCAAGATCGCTTGCTTACATCTGAAGCGTCATTTGCAGATAATTTATTATTATTCCGCTGTCTTCCTTCATTTTAATGTCTTTTTTATTTCCCACTTTTAAAATTTTCTTATTTTTATTACATTTTCTTTCTATTGTTTGTTTAACTATTCCTTCCCCCTGATGACAAATGATTTAATTTGAGTTTTTTTTTTTTTTTATCGTGAGAAATGTTATAATAATAGCAGGAAATTGTTGAATTTATTTTGAGTAGCAAGAGATTAATCACTGCATTTTTAGCGGCAAATCTTTGTTAAACGGTAATTGAACTTTTTTTTTACAAAAAAGGCGGGAAATAATCATTTATAGGAAAGTCAAAAGGTTAAAATTTAAACACTAAAATTAATGAATAGCAAGCAATATTTAACAATAAATTGTTGTACTCTTAGCATTTTAATATAAAAAATTTTATTTATTATATTTGGTTGACAAAACTAATTACCAAAACCAAGCTAAAGTTTACAATTCAAGTAAAGAGGTAATAAAAAGTGATATTTTTTAATAAATTAGGCTTCACTAAGAGTTTAAACGTTTTGAGTTGGCAATACGAATTATTAAAACCACGTTTAAAGTGAGTTAAAGCTTTAGTTTTACAATTTTAACATTTAAATTGTTAAATAGCATTTTTAGTAATAGATATGCTAAGAAAACATTTAAATATGATATAGGTATAAGGTAGTAGTAGTAGTAGGAGTAGTAGTAGTAGTGGTAGTAGTAGTATTAGTAGTAGTAGTAGTAGTGGTAATAGTAGTAGTAGTAGTAGTAGTAGTAGTAGTAGTAGTAGTAGTAAGAGTAGTAGTAGTAGTAGTAGTAGGAGTAGTAGTAGTAGTAGTAGTAGTAGTAGTAGTAGTAGTAGTAGTAGTAGTAGTAGTAGTAGCAATAGTAGTAGTAGTAGTAGTAGTAGTAGTAGTAGTAGTAGTAGTAGTAGTAGCAATAGTAGTAGTAGTAGTAGTAGTAGTAATTGCCAGTAATAAATTTAAAATTATTTTTATTTATTCTTTTTAATTGGCAATGCTAATTAGAAAGAAGGATTACGTTTGTAGACAGCTAAATTTTAACACAAAAATTAACGAACACCAGTATTTGATAATAAATTTGGGCTTTAAAAACTTTTAAATGCTTTGAGTTGGCAACACTAATTATCAAAACTACGTTTATAATAAGTTTATGATTACATTTTATGCAATACATAATAAAATTAGTGAATAAGAATAAAAACCAGTATGGTTGGCAACACTAAATAGCAAAGATTGAAACTGTGCTTTAAAATTAATGAAAATCTGTATTTGGTAATAAATTCAATAAATACGAAGCATTTAAATAGCTTGAATTGGTAACACTAATTAACAAAACCACGTTAATTGCAAAATCTCTGTTAAAATTTAAAGAATAAAGTGAATACGCAACAATATTTGACAGTAATTAAGTTCTAACAAATATTTAAATATTTTAGTTGGCAACACTAATTTCTAAAAATTAGTTTAAAAAAGTTAATCAGTATAATTTTGATGCAACTTTGTAGAAACAATGTAAATTCACTATAATAACCTTTTGATTTTCGGTATGCATTGCCAACTACAGGTTCAATTTAGTTTTTCTGTTTAGTTTTTCTTTCATTATTCCATTTTTAAAATTATTCAAGCAAAATTTATTTTCCTGCAGGTCTAGAATAATAATTTTTAAAAGAAAAAGAAAAAGTAAAACAATTTGCATAGATTTTATTCTTTTCTTTTAGTTTTGTTTGATTGAAAATATAATTTTCCAAACAAACATTTTTGAAATGCAAAATAGTTTAGTCTTGTTAAGTAATGTGTTGCAATTTAAACGTTGTGATTATATACAAAGATTTACATTTTGTAAGCCATTTTTAAAAGCAATTTAAGACTATATATTTATGTTTTTCCTTTAGGTTAAATATATGTATATAGTTAGCAACTTTATACACAAATTTCCATAATAATTTTCGTATGATATTTTAAATTTATGGGGAGCAAAGAAATAGAAAAACTCGGTAAAAAAAAGATTTACGACAAATTTAACTAAATATTTGCAGATTGATTTTATTTTTAACGCTTTGCAACAGTATTTACTTGTAATCACAGATAATTCGCCAAATAGTTTACTCTCTACTCCTTATCTATTATTATAAATAAAGAGCATTTTAAGGTATTTTTTCTCTTTTTTCTGCTCGCATTCACACTTCTAGAACTTCAATACAAGAATGATTTTTTTTATCATCCCTAGATTGTTAGCAGAGACAATTTATTGAACCTACCAAGAATTTTTTCTTTCTTCTTCTAGCATTAATTGTAAACAGAGAGTATATTTGTCCTAATACATGTTTTGTAAACAGAGAATTTTAAAGAATTTGCTTCTTCAACGCCTTCTCACAATGACTGTGATCTTTTTTATATTGAAGTTTATATCCAAAACGTATATATAGCTGGGATTGTCTGCTTTAGTATTGTCTATTACTGCATACTAGTTGTTATAAGAGAGAATGGTGAAGTTTTAGTCTTTTATTCTTTTCCCTCACACTTGTAACAACTGGATAATATTGCTTGTAGACAGAGATAATACGGTAAATCCATTCAGCATTGCTCATACATACTTATTTTATTCATCACAAACTGACTAAAGGCTCTTTTTAATACTGTTTTATAATTTTCATATAATAAATGCAGAGATTGTAAACAGAGAGAATTCCTCTATTCTTTCTACTCACACTATTGCATTTACAATATAATATTTTTTATCATAGAAATTTGCTTGTTACCGTTTCGTTGTTATTGTTTTGTATCATAATGATTTGGTTGTCATACACGTTGTTGCTATTATTATACGGTATTTTAGTGCAATTATCATTAATTCACATAAATTAATAATACATACAATGTATGTATTGCTGTCATTGTCACTGTGTAGGGTTTTTTTTTACGATTGTTGCTGTGATTACTGTTAGCATTGTGGGGAGATATTTGTGTAGAGAAGATTTATACTGTTTGCTTTATTGAAAGAGAGAGAGAAAAAAGAGAACAATATTACACATACACATATATATGCTCAGTGTTTTTATTACAGCTTTTTTTTTTTTGGGGGTTTTTTTTTAGGGTTATATTCCAACACTTCTTACATTTCGAGCGGTATATCGGCAATATCTCGATGAATGTTAGTTTTCAAACACTCCAACGTTAGGTGATTATTCGCATAGATACGGTTATCGATTTAGCCCTTACAAAAATTTTAACATCGTCAAATCTCTTAACCTCCACAGCCAATTGACGTAATCAAAACGTAAAATTATTCTTTCTCCAATGCAATAAAGAATCGTTTATGTTATGTGGCTCGTAGCACCATCTTGTCAAAAGTAGTTGTTGAATTGTCAATGAATACATACGAAAATATCGCCCTTCCAGTTTTATTTCTAAAGGTATACGGTCCAATAACAATTGCTATCGCTTATGGCGGACGCAATGGCTTCTCCACAATCTTATTTCGATTCTCCAAGCCCCCAATATGTTATAATTTTGTTTGTAGACATAACTACCGAGTGAGAAATGAGTTTCCAACATTGAAAACTTGTTGCTCTAGCTTTCAGTTAGGATATCTACAGCGTTTCAAATTGTCAGTCGGCTTTGATTGTTGCAAAAGATGAAATTTATATGGATGTGGAGGTTCAAATTGAAATGAAAATACGCCATAATAGTTTTTTTTTTTTGAAAAGGTTGAAAAGGTTGTGGTATCATAAAATATACGGATTTGCTGCCAAACTTTCATTAAAAGAACGATATTTTCAACCAGACAGGCGTACATTACGATGATGCACAGCCTATCTATCCGTGTCATACTTCCAGTATCTTTCCTATATTGTCTTGGAGATCAACTATGTCGTCTTCTATCACGAAGCTAATGTTAGAAAAGTTGCCACGTTTGAATCAATATTTGTGGGCAGATTTTAATTATTTTTGCACTTTCTTCAGTTGTTAAACGATCTGTGTTTTAAAAGGCAAAACTTTCTGTAAATAAATCAACATTAAATTTTCCTGGTAATGTTCTGACGGTACATTTAATCTGTGACAATACAATGTTAGTGTTGGCAATAAAAATCAGTAAAATGTGCTCAAAGTTTTGAAAAATATTCTAAAAATTTGCCCTTTTTGCTCTCAGCCATTGTCATTGTAAAAAAAACGTTTATTGTTCAGCATTTATAAACATAAAGTTGCTGGCTGCTGTCCCATTGTTAATTTTGTTGTTTGTTATCTTCGTATCACAAAGAAAGAAAAAAAAAAACTAAATACACGTGCTTAACTCATTGCACAAAAGCTTTTGTTGTTCTTGTTGTTGTCTAGTGTACTAGAAAAGCATGCAGTATTGTAAACAATATGTAAGAGAGATCCACACAATAAGAGAGAGAGAGCGTGGAGAGGTCAAAAAGAAGAAAAAACCAAAATGTAAACAAAGTGTAGTTCAAAGGCTGCAGGTAACAGTTAACAACTGTTAGTTAACAGGGGCAAGGAGGATGTTGGATGTACAAAATGAGTGTCTGTGCATCTGTTAAGCAAATTGTAAATAATTTTCTTAAAAATAAATTTTATTATCCCCCCATAAAAATTGGCAAATAAAATAAGAAGATGAAGAAACAGTAAATGTTTATGATTCACAAATAACTTAAAAGTTGTTGTTTTTTGTTTAAAAATTATACATGAAAAGGAAATATTTCGGATTATTGAAGCAAAAAGTTCAGAAAGATTTCAATTTTATGAAGATAACTTATGTTTCCTTAAAAATTTAGTTTCTGTATAATTTTTATTGTTTTCTTGATTATATTCTTAAGAAATTTTTCACATCTCTATTCATTTGTAATCGCTGCGTTGCTGTTTAAGTTCATAAAATATCAGATTATTCATTTAGTCATAAACGACCATGACAACGCGCTAAGCTTATATGAGAATTGACTTATCTCGGTCATTAGATTTTGTTGTGGAATATGTTAAACACGTCCCCAAACATTGCAGCATTTGAAAACCAAGATTTGTTATGTTATTGCTGCCATAAATCAACAACTACCTCAAAGGTTCAAATGCTGTAAACAAACCAGAGGTGGATCTCGAATTTCTTACCGAAGCTGCACTGAAAAGGTTCAATTAGTACGATGGCGGGTGGCACCAGTCGTTCACACAACACGCTCGTAAGAACCTTATAGAGTGCCCTGGTACACTAGTGGGTAGTGTACTGGTCTATTAGTGTGAGGTTTGTGAGTTCGATACCCACCAGAGACTGCTGTCTGTTATACTACATCGAGCGGAAAGTCTACGTTACTCAGCTCGTAATAAATGAAATAAAATAAGAAGCTTATATGCAATATGGAGATCGCTTATATTCCCGTAGACACATACCTTGGAATTTCCTTTTCTCAAAACAGAAGTTTCTTTTAGTTTAAATTCGCGTGTTTGATATACCTTGTTCTACTACTTTATTAAAACTTTTTTATTTAGATGTTTTATCAGCTTCACAAGCATTCCTAGTGAAATACCAGTTTTTTTTTCTACAAATAAGTGCTAATTATAACACGTTTATTTTATTCTGAAATCAATTTTTCATAGTAATTTTGCAAGCTAATTTTTTTAATTATTATTTTGAATTTGAAGTTGCCAACTAGAGATTTGTTGAGTTGTGTATAGAGAATTGTGATTTTTTTTTCTGTATAATAATGCTAAAAATTTTCAAATAATTATCAAATATTATCTTCTATTTTAATTATCATATAAAAAACAAAGATAAATTTGTAATAAAAACTTACAAAATGTTATCTTTTCTTAGCTTATTTAATTAGAAATATAATTTTTTCCATATAATATGTTTTAAATCTCTTGTTAACACTGTTTTATTACAATTTTAAATCATATTTCCAGTTTATTTATGATCATGTTTACATTTCTTTGCAGATGTTTACAGTTTGAATGTCATATACCGTTATTAAACAAGTGAGAGAGCAAAGGAAAGTGCACTCAAAACTCTTCATTACTTACATGTAAACATTACTCGTGCATAGCATTTAGCAATACAGATCTTAAATAAAAACAAATCAAAACACTAACAAAATATTAAAAGACGACAACCACCAAGCAACTCGTCGTCATGTAAGCGAAATGCACCGAGTATTGTAGTTGACAAAATAACAACAACTACCCACAGCCAACTATCCTAAAATAATATTTGTTTACTTGCAATATACAACATTCATCAGTCTTTGTTCTCACATTGAAATTACACTCCCATGATTTTCTCGCATGATTTATAACTCATCATTATAACAAGAACGAAGACAAAAACAACATAAACAACATGGTTAAATACAATGTTGAAATTGTGAAAAGCGAAAATGGCTGTGGCGGCAAATCAACAACAACTTCGTCAACTGTGGTGTCAATACAGGATAAAGCAAATAAAACATTAACCTCAGCAGCAGCAGCAGCAGCCGCCGCAGCAGCGGCTTTTAATGAAGGCGAGAATGGCGCAACGGGTAAGTTTGTTTTCCTTGTTTTTATTTGCTTTTATAGTTTAAAGTGGAAGGGAGTACATATTTTAGTTTTCAAGTGATAGTACCGTTGTAACGGGATTAATGTCAAGAGTATTTTTTAGTGTGATTGATTTAGAGTAGAACTGAAAGTCAAACGTTAAATTAAAGCACAAAAATAAAAAAAAATCGAAAAAAGTGAAAATTAAAGAAAATGAAAAAAGAGGGTCAAGTTTATTAAGCCGTAATATTTTTAAACATGCACATTCATTTGTGTATTTATTAATGATACAGCGGCAAGCAAATAAAATTTAAAATATAATTATGGTGAATTTTTGGCATTTCTTTCCAAATTTTTTGAAGCCACTCACGTGGTGTTGACAAAATCTATTGGAGAATTATGAATTCGCAGCTTGCTGGTTCTCAATTAAGATCCCCAATGTATAGAAGTACACCGAATGTTCAACGGTTGTACCATATCTGGCCAATTCATCAAATCTGCTGTTTCCCAGGATGCCACTATGTCTTAGTATCCAGTGAAATGAAAATTGTACTCATATCCCTTCTAAAGGTTCGTTATATTAGACTCTATAATAATCTATGATAACCGCAAACGCTGTTTACCAGCTTTGACGTCTTAAGTTTTATGTCTGAATCTATTAAAAAATAATTAGGAATTTGGGGATTTCTAATTTTAGTTTTGGGAATTAGAGGACTGGTTGTGTTTTCAGGAAAATCTGAAGTGTTTTCCATTATAAAACCTTAAAGTTCCGTGTAGTTTTTTTTATCCACTGTAGAAAAGCCACAGTCGTTAATTGTTTGGCAAAAAAAAAACATCAAATGAAATAAAAACAACTGAACTAAAACAATAACAAAACTAAAGCAAATAAAAAACAAAGTGGACTTGCATACACAAAAAAAAAATATTATTTAATATTCACTTACACACACACGTGAAAACCTAAAAACCATTTGGCATAATATTGTAGTGCAAAGAAAACAAATAAGTCTCATCATTTGTTTGCTTTGTTTGTGTGCATGTGCATGCTTGGGTTTACAGTTTTTTACTCTGTTGTTTTTAATGTTATTGTTTTTTCCTTTGTTTTGTTTTTGTTTTTATTTTAAGTAGCCATTAAAGAGAGACATAAATTTTTACAGTCATTTATATGTTACGTCATCTTCCAAAAAAAGAGAGAAATAAAGGAAATGTATCAGCAACCCCATTTTTCTCTTTCCTTGTGTTTGCTATTGTTTTTGTTACAATTAATATTTGATGTCGACATGCAACAAGTTATTCAAAGTCATGGTCATTATTTATGTTGGGTGAGTGTGTATGTGTGTGTTTGTTAGTTTGTTTTAAAAAAGAGAAACCCACGAAACAAAACGATGATAATGCTGATGACGGCACCTATTACACCAGCGACGAAATGAGAAAATTAATGGAAATGGAAATTTAGTCTAAAGGAGTGTAATTATTCTAAAAAAAAGATAGAAAGTAAAAAAGAAGAATTTTTTGTGAAAGTTTAATTAATTACAAAAGCGAATGGAAAATAAATTAAAATAAAAAATGCATAAAATATTGTAAAATATCGTGAATTGAGTGAAAAAAGGTAAAGAAACGAAACGAAATGGAATGGAATGGAGTGAAACAGAATGGAATTGAAGATGGAAAAAATTTAAAAAATTGGAGTGATATAACGAGAATAAAATGAATCAACGTGGAATGAAACAAAATCAAATGGTCAAAAAGCAAGCTAAATAGAGTGTAACTAAATGGGATAAAATGGAATAAAATAATTTAAAAGGGAATGAACAAATGGAATGGAATAAAATAAAGTGAATTGCCATAAAATGGAGTGAAATGGAATAAAATGCAACAAAACAAAATGAAATAAAGTAGAATGAAACAAATGAAATAGAATGGAATGAAACTAAATGAAACGAAAAGTAATGCAAATAAACAATATGAACTGAACGAGATATTGAATGAAATAAAATGAAATGAAAACTTCAATCGGAACCGCCTTTTCTAATATTTCATAACAATTGACAACAATTTAACGTTTTTGAAATGAAGCGTTTAATCTGGGTTTTCTGAGCGTTAAACTGATACGAATGCGTTTTATAAGTCTCAAAGAATTTCAATTTACACCATTAAGAGACTTCTGCAGAGATCGAAACAAATAATAATCTGCAGTTGCAACATCGTCCAAATTTCCCAGTACAGCTCACTCAATTTCGTTATACTTTCGCAGTGATTCCCAAATGATTCATACAGACCGTATGAATTAAATTTTTTTTTACTGTTTTAAAGAAAAAACTCTTTTGAATCTCATGAATTTGTTGTCAGTATTTGTTTTATTTGTAAATAAAAATTTTATTTTTAAAAGTTTAGCTCATGTACGTTTATAAACATTAAATGGAAATTGGATGTTCGCGTATAACGCGTTACAAAACAGCCAAAAATCATTGGCTTACATTTGTTTTCATTCTTAATATTTGTCTAATAATTTTATGACTCCAGGTTTTTGTATTTTTTTCCTTTTTGCCTATTTTATGACTTCATGAATTGCTGGCAGACATGCAAACTTGCAAAAAAATTTTAATTCCCTTTTTTTAAATATATTCCATGAGATGCTAGCCATATTTAGAGATTATTGTTTGGATTTCTGTTACAAAAAAATCAATATTTAAATATAAAATATTTGTTATTATTAAAAAATATTAAAAACTGCTTATTTTTCCGTGGCATAGCAATTATTACAGGGTTATGAAAACAAGGCTGAATTTATTGTAAGGGCTGTGGAGGCGTTTACAAGCCCTGAGTTTTAATTTACTGAAAACAGTACAGAAATAATATTTTTATTGTGAAAATATTAATTTTTATATGATTTCAGCTAATTCGTTAGGTTTTCGTTTAAAAAAGAACTAAATAAATTTATTTATTTAATAGACCTTTGAACTTTAAATTCTTAAGCTGTCGTTATTCTTTTGCTAGGCACTGTACGTTATTTTTACTAGTTCAGCATACTTTAAGGGGCAGCATATTGAGTTACAAACAGAGAGCGTGAGAGTGGGTAAAACAGTAAAAAAATAAAATTTCAATTTCGTATTGTTTTGTAATTGCTTTTCGTATTCAATGAATGTCACAATATTAACGTTAAAAATGTCATTACAATTTACAAATTGTTTAACGGTTTCTTAATAAAGTCTAGAGCCTTAAGACAGAGAGAAAAATTAATAAAAACCAAATGTTTTCCAATTAAATTATTCCTTTATTAAGAAAAGAACTTTTGTCATTAGCTTTAGCTGAAATAAAGTGCTCATATTTTATTGTTTTAATTAAAAAAAGTAAATGAATGAAATAAAACTGAAAGGTATTTTTTCTTTCCTTAAGAAACTCATTATTAAGCAAAATATTTGCATTAATTTACCCCCCACACTGTAATAAGAACAAGAAAGGAACCAACAACATAAAGCACCGTAAGAAGCGCTGAGGTATCAAAAGAGTCATTATTAATGACACAAACAACACATGTTGTTGTTTACTTTTACATATGTTGTCTCATGCTATAAGCAATAACAATAATTTGAAGGATTTCTCTTTCTCTCTCTTGTTGTCGTATAGATGTTGTGTAGTCGTAATGTAAACAAAAGCATTTACACTCTCAACACACATACATACATACATACACATCGTATGTAAACGAGTTGTTTCGTTACATAAATTTACTTAAGGAAAACTCGTTTCCAAACAATAAACACAAGTTTAGTATTATTCACATGTACACACACATATACGTACGTACATATGGTAAACACGAACTTACACTTTCTTGTTACGATACGTAGGCGTATAAGTATTTAAAGTAAACACACCATACGTACGTGCACTCAATCTTCTTTTACACTCAACTGTTTACTCGTACTGTGTACTCTTGAATCGTTTTTTTTGTTTTGCTACTGTTATTTAATGAGTGTTTGTGATTGTATTGCCGAAGACAACGTGTTTATATTGAATGCTATTGAATGTTATTGTTTTGTATTGTTATTGTAAAAGCATAAGCAGATAAAGGAGGGAAGGTAAATAAATCAATTGAGATGATTTCCTTAATATTGTTTTAAAACAACTGTATTAAAACCGTTATATATATTTAGTCAAAATGTGCACACATATACTAAGTAGTATTTAATATGTAAAATTCTTTTTAAATTACCACAGAAACACTAAAAACAAGGGTTATAAAAGAAATTTTAAAATTACAAATAAAAAAATTAAGCAACAGGTAAAATTAAGTGAAATTTTTATAAGAAAATCTAATTTATCGAAAATCTAAGTTATCGATTTTTTTTAAATCATCACTTGGTGTAATTTGTCTTTTATAGTCATTTCAAAAAAAGATCTATCCAATGACACCTTCACCCTATAGTGTGTTCATAGTTATTCGGGAATATTTTGTTTTCTCCTGATTTATCGAAAAATCCTAAGATTGCATAAAAACTTGTTGCTCTTCATTGCTCTTTTTTAATGCAAATTTTTTGCTTTAATGCGGCTTTAAGGGCAGTCTATTTAACATTATTTATGCACGACTTGTTTCTTAGAAAGTAATATTAAAAAAACACACACACACACACAAACAAACAAGCAAAATATTAATAAAAATAATAAAAGAAAAAAGAACAGAAAATATGAAAAGTGTATGCATTATGAATATTAAACAATGTAAAATGCTAACAACTACATCTACACCTCTAAACACACTTGTGTAAATACAAACACAATATTACTATTCTCTGTAAATGTACAGCAAAGGGGTTTTTTGCTTTGTAAATAAACTAACGCCTCTCTCTCCCTCTCTCTCTCTATCGTTGAATACAATTAAAATCAATAACAATTAATTCGTACGTTAGTTCGTTCATTCAGTCGTTCAGTTCGTTTGTTTATTTTCTTTTGTCTATGTTAGGATTTTCCTGTTATTTCAGCAGGATGGATGGGCGTTGATGTGTGTGTGTGTAGTTTTCATTGTTTTTGCTTAGATATGAAAACCAGGAAATCACTTAAAATGCAAAGAGAGCAATAAAATACAAATACAAATAAAATGATAATTACAACAGGTTTGTTGATGAGTTAATTTACGAAGGAGAGGGAGAGAGAGAGAGAGAGAGAACTGTGTGTGTGTGTGTAAATAAATGTGCCCGCCATGTATAATGATGTACACTCTTATGCACACTCAATTAATTAAACTTTAACACCTTCATCGCTAGCACTCTCCGCACTCTCTTGCGCTCACATGTTGTTTATTGTGCTGAATGAGTTTATTTTGCCAGTGTGTGTGTGCCAGTTATAAGGCATTGTTTACAACTCAATTTATATGTTTGAAAGAAACTTTTTCGTCTTTTTACCTTAGGGTGTGCAATACAATTTTTAACTTTCTTATCATTTGATTGAATTTTAATGGCGTTTTTTTTAATTTTTCGATAAGAAAGCAGAAATTTCTTGTTTTTCTTTGAATGTTTTTGACAGTTTATTAACTAGAAATGATAAAATGCTAAATAAATATTATTTTATGCTAAAAATATGGATATCTCCATCTGCCTGTGATTAATGATGTTGGTTGTGATGCTGACATTTAATTTCTTGTTATTGAAGCCCTTTTTTATGTCATAAATCCATCTATAGCTCTGTGTATACTGATAATATTGCTATTAATAGCCTCTTAAATCCTTATTAATTACAGAATTTATGTCTTCTGTTAATAATCTCTGTGCTGTTTTTGTTTCTCTCTCTTTTCTATCTCGTTTCATTTCCTACAGCAGGTTTATAATACCTTTATCTTGTTAAAATTTCAATTTACTGCATTTTACATCATTTTCAATCTGATATTTTTACTGTCGCATTATGCTGCTGCTTGTCTTTAAGCCACAAAATGTCAGTGTAATTGACATTAATGTATAGCCTGGCAATTCATTTATACTCTTGCTAAACGCACTTGCACTTAAACACACTCACATCCACATATACATACATACATACACCCATGCTCTAGCGGACGCCCTCACACTGCCATATTTTTAATCACATTCTTAATTAAAACCAATCATCTCACCACTAGTGGAAATTATAAGGATCTCATTGAGTGTCATCACTGCTTCTCTTACACACACACACACTCACTTATACCACTAAATAACATGAGAGTATAAATTCTAGGGAAATAAAAAACTAAAATCTTAATTAAAAGAGAACAACAGAAAATAAAAAATTGAAAGAGAAAATAAAAATAACGGCACTGTGCAAGAATGCCACGATAAATCTCTGATGATGGCTGACAACATGCAGTTTAATGTTGAGTGAAAAACAAACACAGAATTAGATTTATAGAATGGCACACACACACACACAAATATACACTCAATTGTAAAGCTGTCCTTATAAGAACTAACACGTCTTTATATGAATGGATGTATGTACATAAGTATGTGTGTGTGTGTAAGACACTAACTTCTAACAGGGATTTCATTTAATTAACAAGTTCATAATGTACTCTCTTAATGCAGAAAGATTGTTACAGTCATACATGCACTCACACACACGTAGTCACACATATGCACATTACAAATAACTAAACATGCGAAATGGTTGTTTTAAAAATGATTGCCTGAAGCACTCTGAAACTAAAACTAAGGTTTGTAGTTAAAACTTGCAAAGAACAAGAACTTCTGTTAATATTGTAAAAGTTATCGAAGCAATTGTTAAAAAATATTTCGAAAAATTAATATAGAAAATGTATAGGGCAATATATAGGTTATCGATAACTAGAACTTTTTCGATAGGTATCGATAAGTAATAAAATTTCTTTATTAAATTAAAAAAAGATTAAGAACATTTTCGATAGCATAAAAAATTTTCCTGGAGAATTTTTCGATAACTAACAAACATATTCGATAATTGAAAAGTTATCGATAATAAATTAGAATAAAAAAAAATTGCCTCAAGTTACAAAAATAAACCTGATGAGAATTTTTCGATAACTCAGGAAATTTTTTTCGATAACTATATATTCATCATATATACATATATTTTCGATAATTAAAAAATTCTTTTTTGATAACTTAAATTTCTTTGGAAAACTTTATTTTAATAGATAAATTAATTCATTTTAATTAATAATTTTTCTTTTGAACTAACTTCTTATTTTCTATAAGTTAGTTTCTGATAACTTTCAAATGAAATGAAGTGTTTTAATTGTTGTTATCATTAAATACTCCATGTATTTGTCTCATTGCTACGAAAATTACTTTTTAAATAGTTTTTAACTCATTTGTGTGCATCTACCTATGATAACAACAATAATGGAAACTATTGCCTACAATATGTTGCTCTACGATAAATTTACTTCAATTGCTTTTCTTATTTCATTTTGAATTCTTCCTGCATTCGACGATAACGCTTGAAGAAGTTTTCATTACGATTATGAAGAAGAAAAACTTTGTTTTTCGATTTCTTTTATTATTTTTTCTTTCAACTGTTTTTATTGCCAAAGACTACTGAAAAATTCATCGCTTCACAAATTGTTTCGTCTTAAAAAGAATACCATGAATGGGGAGAAGAGAACAAATTAGAATTGAGTGAAGGCATTAAGGGGATGCACTCATTGTTGAAGTCACTTTATTGATAAAGAAAATTTCTTGAAAGATTTTTACTGCAAATCTAAAAACTTCTATAAAATGCGTTATCGATTATCAACAATTGTTTACACAAATTTTTAGTTTTAAGTTTATAAAACGTTTCATTTGTAACAGAAAATTTATAAAGAAAAAAGTTATCGGTTATCATAAATTTACAATAAAATTTTTATCGATTGTAGGAAACGGAAAATCGTAAAGAAATTTATTTGTTGTTAAAAATGTCTATAAAAAAATGTTATCGGTTATCGAAAGTTAACCATAAAATATTTTAAATGTTACTTTACTGATTAACGAACAGTTTCGATTTCCTTTCTATGGAAACTAATATAAAAATTTAATAAGATTTTAAAAAAATCTGTACAGAAATTAAAAAAAATATAAATTTTTATCAAAATTTGTATTCGAATAAAATTTATTTGTTTTAAATTTTATTTTCTATTATTTTTTTTATTTTTTTTTTTGCTAAAGTTTAAGTCTATTTAATCCCAAGATGTTTAGAAGGCATTTTATACATTTATACAAAGGGGAATGTGTCAGTGTGAGTATGTGTGTATGAGTGTCAGAGAGAATGTTTGTGTGTATTAGTTAAAATGTTTTAGCAGCAGATATAAAAAGAATTACTGCTTATTATAGAGATTTATTTGTTTTCATACTCTTTTTAAACATGCACACACTCAGTCAATCGCATTGACTCTGATTGAACTGAACATTTATTGTGAGTGAGTGAAATCACATTCTTAAGGCAATACAAACGCATTTACTTGAATAAAATACTTGCATATGGTATAAATCGTGTCATAGTAAAGCGACTATGTTATATAGGACCTGAGCAATAGATAGAGAGAAAGAGAGAGATGTGAGATGCAATATCATGATGATTTCATTTCTTTTATTACCCTGCAGTAAGGCATTACAATAACGTTTATTTGTATTTGAACTATGCATGCATACATCCATACACATTCATACATGTATTTACATATGCTGAGAAATTTTTAAAACTAAAAATCTTTTTGAAATGTTTATTTAATTTTAAGTATTACATGTGAGCTTCATAAATCACTATAAAACCGTTCTTATATAAACATTGCTTATACACACACACACACATACTCATATGTTGTATTTCTCTCTCTTTGTGTTTTGTCATTATTTAACAAATCGTTGAAGATTATAAAATGATTCAACAAACAAACAACACTTTAAATTAGTAACTGATTGACTTTCTCTCTCTCACACTCTCTTCTAGATTTATTTGTTTATGTTTCTTTGTTTTGTTTGCCTGGGTGCGTAAGAAGGAGATGATGTTTTGTAAGAGTTTTAAAAAAGGGTGAATGGCTTGATTGTACATGAATAATTAATGTTTGCTTAAGAAAGGTACGCATTAGTGTAACTTTTTGGTACTTTTGTGCATTTTAAATGATTTATTTTAAAGGTAATTTTAATAAATAAAGTGTTTTAAAATGATTTATACTGTTTTAAATTTTTTTGTTTACACTTCTTTGAAGAAATTTAAAAAAGAGAATTTTTTTTATAAAGAAAAACAGATTTTCGGTACATTTTTGTAAAATTTTTTATGGGAAAAAAGTTCTTTGAAGATATTTTTTTTTGTATTTTTGGTACTTCTTTTTTGTTACAGAAAGGCCTTTTAATGGTTTTTGTATAAGAAAACCTGCTGTTTTTACTTACTTGGAAATTTTATTCGTGTGTTTTTAGCACTTTTCTATTTTGCAAAAGATGACTTTTTATTATTTTTGTTGCAAACAGTCTTTCTGTTTTAGCGCCATTTTTTCCAGAAAGGACTTTGATAATTTTTGTTGACTCCGGTGAATAGGTAGCCAGAGTAAGATTTACTGTACGAACCGTGATCAAGTGAAGCAGTTAATCTTAGAACTTTAGCCAATGCAACTTGATTAATAGCCTTCTCAAGAGCCAAACATCAAATTAATGCTCCATACAGACGAAAATATTAGCCAGTCTATCATGTCAAAGAGTCATAGCAAGCATTGGAGGTAGAAGCACCTGATAAGTCCTATTGCTCTGTATGTATAGACAACACTTGAATGTTTTGTACCCTTTAACAATTCTGATTCCAAAAGGGGATGTTTGACCGTATCAGGCAGTTTGTGTTTTTTTTTTTGCATTCAAGCTGAGTAGAAGGAATTTCCAATAAACTCAACAAAGCTTATTTCACATTTGGCATTGAAAATTTGGAAAAAACATCAGTTATTGTTGTTGTTGTCTTATTTGAATTTACATTTCTTTTGTTTATATTTAGTTTTCCCAAAATTTATGTCCTTCCTCCCCACAATTTACTGGCAAAAGTGGCACTTGAGCTAAGGAATAATGCTGCTATGGCAACTACAAAACATTTGTGGCACCTCCACTTGCCTGCTGCTGTCATTGTCATTGGCAATGTGACTCGGGGCCATATTATTGTCATGACAAAGACACTTTTTGTTTTTTGCTGTAATTATTAACAGTTATTGTGTACTCTCTTCTTTACATTACAATTTGTTTTAAATCACACACATATACAAAACAATTCAATTCAAGGCTACAACATTTTTGCATTGACACTGTCAGTGCCAATGGCACTCTGGCACTACCACTGCCATTGGCTCTTGTTCTATGTATTGTGTTATCATTGTTGCAACATGTTGTTAATTTCTGGGGTACTTTATGCTGCTGTTACTGCTACTGATGCTAAAAGGCATCATCCTCAAGTGCAACACTTCCTTAATATGAAGTGGAGAACAATTAAAAAAATTTTTTAAATCCTGTACCCTTTAGCGCCATAGAACAATTGGAGATGAATACAAGTGTAAACAATAGAAGAGAAAGAAAGAATTTATTTCCCGTTTTTTGTTTTTTTTAATAAAAAAAAGTTAAAAACAAAGACAAAGAAAATAAAGTTCATAACGGTAGTTTGCAAAGAGTTATGGCCACCCTATATACTCTCTTTTATAACATCAACTCTTAATAAGAGAGAAAAAGGGCAAGGAAGAGAGTGAGTTACGAGGCAAAAAGGGAGAAAGAAAAGCAGCAAAGGAAGGAAGAGAAAACATTTGAAAAAAACTTTGTTTTTAATTTAAATTTACAACAATAGTTAACGGTATCGAGAGGTAAAATATAGTATATAACACCAACAACAGGTTTCCGCTATAAAGTTGCAACTGCTTTGGATAGCAACATAAGAGAAAAATTCAAAAATGATTCTCTTGCCATCTTGTATGTCTTTTTAAGGGCAAATGCAGCAGATACTATAGATTACGTGAGACCATCCAATTCAATACACATGGGCTTACATACAGGTCCATTGTGATATCACAAGACCCTAATTAGATAAAGTCTCCATTGTAGAATCAACTTTCCCATGGCCATTCATTGCCGAATGCCTATGCCCAATTAGAAGGCATGCCGCTCTTTTTGTAAAGCTTCTTCAGTTAAAAACAAAAATATTTTTTAAAACAAAAACTCAACAGATCGCTTTCCCTGTATTGAGAAAATTTCATTTTAAAGTTTTTTTTTAATTAAGATTTGCTAAGTTTTGCTTCTGCTTGTAATTTACTTTAAAACTTTGCTGCCCTAAGAAAGAAAACTCGTATAATTTCTCGTGATTTTAACTTGTTTTCCACACTATTTACTAAAGTATAATTAAAACAATAAATTTTTTAATGCTCTTATCTAAAGGCCAACACTAAATTTAGTTAAACTTTATGGCATGACGCACAAACAAAAGTGGGAAAAGGAAAACCACAGGCAAGCATTTTAAAGGCCTAAATTAAGTGTTTAAAGAACACGCCAGCATTAATAAAATATTTTATTGAAACAATAAAATGTAAAAAGAAATAAAAAAAATTAAAGAAAAACAAAAAAATACTTTTTGAAAAATTGTACCAAAAATAGTACCACAAAAGTACCAAAAATACTAATGTTTTCAAACATAATTTATGAAAACTTTTGTGAAAATTCTGTGAATAAATGTTTAAGGGTACTTTTCAAAAAAAAAAAGTACCAAAATGAAGATATTTTTTAGGAAAAAAAAATACCAAAGAAAACAGGCATGAGCGCCTCACGGTGATAGCTGAAATTGGAGATGACAAACTCATGGCTTATGTCTAACACCAGTGAACAGGCGATTTAAGTATCAATATTTAAATTTTCCTGAAATATATTACTCTACGCATACGTGACTCTCTACGTGCAGTGACTTGTAATTGCTTCAACGTTTACACTTGTTGCCTTTTAGAGAGACCTTAAGAACGCCTTCTTCCAAGCAGGATGTAACAGAATATACAAGCATTCTTCTGCTTGTTATTTAATTTTTAATGGCAATATTTTATGCCAGTGTTAATGGCTATAAGTGACAGCAACGCCTTTAAAATAATTTCCTGTTTAACCAGTTTTTCAATTTCAACTCACTGTTATATTTTATTTCCGTTTCCGCTATATATGACTCACACCCATGCACCCATTCGCTTCCTCTCATATTTGTCTCCCTTTCGCTCTCTCTCTTTATTATTCGTTTTGATGTTTTCTTTTCATGCCATCATCGTAAATCGTGTTGCGAATATTAAGAAATCCTTCAAAATCATGATTTTAGTGCCACACTAATGTTGGCACACTCACACTTGTCTTAACAATTAAAATATCCTGCCGTTAAAGGCGGCTATAAAAGCCCATCAGGTTAGAGGTCACGTTCTCATATTTAAACACTTTCATTTTGCAAATCCCTTTTTATTAATAATAAATGAAAAAATGTTCATAAGGAATATTTGCTTTTTTTGATTGGAATTTTTATTTTCTGTTTCATGCTTCACACTTAATGGCATTTTAATTTATCATACATTTCCCTGGAAGAGTGGGGGAGGTATATTTAACAAAAAAGTTTTTCTGACTTAAAGTTTAAAGAAATTTCCTTATCCCAAGAGGGTTAAATATCTGGAAGTTATTCTTGATTCCATGCTAACATGGAAGGATCAAATTATTGAAAGGGCAAGGAAAGTGATCCTGGAGATCCATGTCAACATACCATCTTTTTGTCGACTATAAGGCAGCCTTCTATAGCCCTAGAAGGAATCGTGCTTTGCTGCAATCTCTGCTCTCCACAGTCCTGCGAAGTTAATAAGGCTGTGCAGAATGAAGTTTAGTAATTACTGGACCTTTCCGAACTCTTTTTTGATACCGTGCGAAGCTTCAGACAAGGCGATTCACTATCATAAGATCTCTTCAACTTTGTCATGGAGAACGTTCTGCGAATGGCCAGAGTACATCGCAATGGCACTATTTTCCTTAACCCTTTGACGGACACCAAAATTTTAGGAGGCCTTCTCTTGGGACACTTGCTGTATCTCCGTTATTTCGCAAGATACAATTTATGACGTGTATACACGTCATGTCCCCCAGAAACCCTTGTTATGACGTCTATAGACGTCAGTGTCCGTCAAAGGGTTAAAGGTGTCCAGTTTCTTTCAAACACCAATACCACTGCCGACTGATAGATAGAGCACGCTGGTGGTCGGTTGTTTTGATTAACAGCGTGCTCTGGTTTACTCAAGCAACCAAGGCATTATTTGTTATACTCAATTGGCACTCCTATCACCTTCTATTAAGGCAGAGGACTGAGTTGGTGGCAGTGAGACTCAATGCAGTCAAAACCTACCGCTATTTGTCTCTAACGCTCTTCTTTTTAAATCCTCGCATACAAAATCGTTTCTTGGTGATTTCCTTCTGTGATTTTTACCGCCTTTGAAATATTTTCCTAGTTTATGGTAAATACCACATAATTTTATATGTATAAGAGTATTTTTTTATGCAAATGTTGTATGTCTTAATAACAATTTCAGACAGCATGTACCACACCCACATATATTTAAAAGATTCCTTTTGGCCATTTCCACAAAATAGAGAAAAAAATCATTAAATCACCCACCAGGGATTGATTTTTATATCCTGATTTTAGTATTTTCTTTTTTATTTTCATTTTTGTTTCTTCTTTGTTATCCTTGGGCCATATAAATAATGTTGCAACAGAAATTATATTCAAAATGGCCACAAGGCTGTTAATCCATGCCACATACAAACGATTATTAAACAACAAATTGTTGTTGCAATTTTAAATCAGAAAAAAAAGTATAAAAGCTGGAAAAATGCTTTTAGGAATCAAATTGGCATCCAACGAACACATACTAAAGCAATATTTGCAAATAAAGAAAATTTGTCTGAATTAATTTCTTTTTTTTTTGTCGGACATACATTTTTTCTTTCTTCTTTAAAATTGTTTGGGATTGATGAAATTTGTCGATATAAAGCAAGTTTGTCGGAAGAAAATTTTTAGAAGAAATAATTTTTTTAAAGAAAATTTGTTGGCGGATAATTTTTTTTGTATGGAACTGTTTTTGTTATCATATTTTTCATTCCATGGGTAATACTGGTCAGGAATTATTTTCTTTTATTTAAAATAAAATGAAAAAAAAAAAAATAAATAAAATTTGTGTATGGGAAATTCGTCAGACAACAAGTTTATCGGTCCAAAATTTATATAAAAAAAATCTTTCTTCAGAGGAAAATTTTTATCGGATAAAAATAAACTGAAATACGTTGACTCACCCATCTTATAATTCTAGAATGAATAAGAAATTTTACATGGACTTCTGTATAAAAAAAGTCTGACAATTTTTTTTGGCGTAATAAAAATGTCTGAAGTTTTTTGTATAAACTGGAAAACGCTCGTTTTTTTAACTCTAGAATTAATAGAAAAATTTGTAAGAAATATGCCTGAAGATATTATTTTTGTATGATAAAAGTTTTCGATTTTAATTTTTGTATTAAAAAATGTCTGAAGTTTTTTGTCAGACAAAAATGTCTGAACAAATATGTCTGAAGATATTATTTTTGTATGATAAAAATTTTTGATTTTAATTTTTGTATTAAAAAAATGTCTGAAGTTTTTTTTTTGTCAGACAAAAATGTCTGAACATTTTTTAAAAACAGACAAATTTTAAATAAAATGTGGATTGTATTTCCATAAAAAAAAATGCAAATTTTTCCTGTTTTAAAATAGTTGCAGTTTTTTTTTTTTTTTTTTTTTTTTGAAAATGTATGACAGCAGTTGAATCATTTTTTTTATTTTGTTCTTTTCTCTCGCCAGTAATTCTATTAAAAATCAATTTAAAATTCAATTATTTTTCGTTCTGTTTTAATGATTTTTTTTGTTGCGCTGCTTGTTTTTTTTTTTTGAATTTTTTAAGTGAATTTCAATGCAAAATTCAATGCATTTTGAATATCTACTACGACTGTTGCCTGGTTCTCAGTGTTCTAACTAAAGAGGGGGTATTGTAATGGCGATGATATGAATCTGAAAATGTTTTTATTTTAATGCCAGGAAATGTTGATGATGATGATGATGCCTTATTTGTGGTATTCGCTGGCCATGGAGGCCAGCCTTTCGAGATGATGGCGTGGTTGCTTGTAGCTGTTGACATATGTGATAAATTGTGTAATTGAAAATCAAATGAATTGGTTTGCATATCGTTTTCACTATTTTTTGTTTGTTTGCTTTTTGTTTGTTTTTGTTTTCTTTGTCATTTTGTCTTGAAGGCTGTGGTGGACTGACTGATGAATAAGTTTGTAGTTTCCAAAAAGGCGTCAACTGAATTAAATACCTCCACCCCTTTTTCTTTGTTTCGCAATTTCTATTTTAATTTCGTTAAAAAAAAACAAATTTGCAATTGCAAATTTTGTTAAACGGATGTAAAGAAAATAATTGAAATTTAAATTAATGCGGGAGACATGGAATTATATTGGTTTAATGAACCAAAAATAAGGTTTTCAAGTAAATAAGCAGGGGGTTTGATTTATTCCTTAAAAAACCTTAACAAAAGATTTTCCTTTTTACCATAATTTATAAACAAAAATATGACCTATTAACCCTTCCGCAGAGGTGCACCTGTACCAAACTTTGCAACTTTTCACAACTGCGTGACATTAACAAAAACGTAAGTAAAGTCGCCGTGGTCTAGTAGGTAGTGTGTTGGCTTATTAGACGAAAAGCCAGGGTTCGCGCCCCAGGCCAGACATCAAAATAAAATACAAAAAGTATTTCTTCGGCGACTTCCTCTCAGCAGATTTCTGGCAAAAACTCTGAAAGTAAATAAAATTGCCATGAAAAGTTTCTCAAAAAATCTGTCGTTCAGAGTCGACCTTAAACTGTAGGTCCCGCCACTCATGTATAAAAATTAACACACACAACATAAGTGGTGTGAGAAACTAGGCCGTAATCCTGACTGAAGGGTTGTAATGACCAATTATGTATGTATGTATGTAAGTGAACATAAACAAATGACTGCCATGTATAAGAGGCGTCAGCCTCTGCGGACCAATAGATAACGTCCGTATAATGCACCAAAATTACTGCCATAGTATATACACGACACCCGTATCAAAAGGGTTAATAGAGAAACGTTTAAAGAAAATTCTCCCATTAGGGAAAAAGGCCTTAACTTCCATTATTGTTTGTATATTATTATAACCTTCTTAAGTGGTAAAAAAATTAAATAAGAAATCTTCTATAAAAAATTAAAAACCTCTTAAATTTGTCTGTTAAGACATTATTTACTTGATCACAATAAAAGTTGTTTGTATTGGTTTTTCTTTACCACTCCAGCTGTAATTATTACCCGACAAGTGATTAAAGCCCACAAATATTTGCACAATTTGATGAAATAATTATTTGCTGATGATTAATTTCCAGTATCTTTAAATAAAATATAAAGGAAAACAAAGAGGAAAACCCCATGGCAATCGATGAATTTTTTCCATATAAATTTGTAATAAACGTTTATTGATTGTTATTCGTTATAACAATCCTTGCACTTCCCTTAAATTTTGTTTAGTAACCCGATAGTGTCTCCTCCAATTGTCCTCCTATTGCCCCGACAAATTTCAGGATATTTGGTGTTTTCAAGGATAATTCCCTGTCTAACACATGATATGCTTTCAGGATAACATTCAATCAACTCTCTGATTCAATAAAAATTTTGCCTGTAAAGCATTTTTTTATGAAGAAAATTTTCTCTGAAAAAAATTTTTGTTTTCACTTTAAATTTCACTCACTTGCCATCACGCCATCTTAATCAAACACTTGTTGTATTGCATGGGATAAACACCTGTGTTGAGCTTTTAAATTATTAATGCTCTTGGAATTATTTTGTGATTGACTGGCCAGGCCAAGTAAATCCCATTTCGTACATCATAAATCAGTTTTAAATATTGATTGAGTTTCAATAGGATTTACAACACCTTTCGATGGGGTGTCTGAATGCTAAGCGCACACACTCACTTGCCTTATAAACACCTGTGGCTTTTTAAAGTGAAGTGAAGTGGGTGAAGAGTAATGGCGGTGATGATGGCGATGATGACAGCTGGTGATGGTGATGGTATTAAGCCAATGAGAATTAAAGCATTTTGAGCAACAGCTAAAGAACACTTTAACACGTAATCCCATTGCCGTACTCCCTACATTATAGTGTAATGAAGCCAATTGGAATAACAACGCCATGGTATAAAAAAAAAACTCAGAGTGTTGAAAGGACAATGAAAGCGGGTTACATAGCGATGAAATAACACCAGTAAACCTTAGTATCGTTAGTTTCATTGTAACCATGACTTTAACAACATTGCAAGGACCCCATCTATCCTCCATCTCCCCTCCCCAATCGTTGTTTTTAAAACCACAAGAATTGCAATTAGAGGAATACCAGTGTTGCTGTTTTACATTTAACCAGAGGGGTTTAATAACTTTTAACATACACAAGCACTCTGTCCAACAGAAGAGGATCTCGTAACCATGTCGTGGAGTCTTTAGTGGTGCATGCTAAACGGCGAGGAGATTTATGGTGTCAAAAAACATGCAGAATGGAAAGACTATTAAAAAATATTCAAATGAACGTGTTATGCTGAGGAATTCTATTAAATGTTCATGATTTATCACTTTAGTTGCATGAGATAACAAGAGAAAGATAGTTTAGTTTCCAAAGACGTGTGGTTTGTGTCTTTAATAAATTTTAACAACTTCGCGGCATGTGCATCAAAGCCGCTAACATCGTGCACATACGGCAGTTACTTATTGGTACACAGAGGCTGATGCTGCGTAAACACAGTACATTAGTATTCGCGAATGATGGCGATGATGTATGGACTCTCGTGCCGTCGTGAACATTTTCGAAGTGTGGTACAGCATCAGGACCTCGCATTTGAAACACGTCTTCATTAGAAAACAAATCTGAAAGTTTAAAAAGTTTTATGAACGATCCAATATCTATAAACGAAAGCTCCGTTAATCTAGAAGTTGCCGTAGTCAAGTAGGTAATGGCACCTGTCGTCAAACAGTTAAAGACTAGTTGATCTAGATTTATTGCTTAATTTGAGGAATATCGCCTTATGTGATATCAGGGCGGCCAGCTGTGTGAGCTTAAGAGAGATTTAATTTAACAAAGCTGACACTTTTTCCTATCCCAGCCTATCCTGCTCTAGTATAAATATCCTGCGACTTGGTCTTTAGTGTCATTATTATCATCGTTGATGCGTTGTTCCCAAAGGATTTGCAGAAAAGGGGAAATCAATCCCCCCTCTATTTCGAGTGTATAAAAATGTTGTCAGTATGGTAATACCCTTCTTCCCCTATACAAATGTGATGGAGTGTTGCGACTTTCCAAGCTGCCATTACTCAACTAAACAATTGTTGTATAAAACCAATATTTTCAGAAACATTTTCCTTTTCTGCGCCTTCATATGATACCACCACCACCACCACCTCTGTCTGCCCCTACAATAGCAGCCGCAATAATTTCTTCCTGTCGCTATTTTTCTTTCGGTTTTTTTTTTTTGCCTCTTTTAATAGAAATTTTTCCATAGAATTTTAACAGAAAAGCAATTGAAGCAAAAGAAAAATAAGGAAATAATCATGTGTATGAGACGATGGAAGGAGGAGGGAGAGAGAGGAGAGCTGAGACATAGAAATTCCTTAAACAGACAAATAACGGAATCAACAAGAATTTCTTTCACACACACTCACTAAACATTTCAAAACGTATTATTTGCTAAAAACCTTAGAGAGAGAGAAAGAGAGAGAGAGGGAAAGAGAACAAGGAAACGGCAACTTGTAAATGGGGTATTAAAATGAAAACAAGCGAGTGAGTAAGCGTGAGTGTCTTACTGGGTATATATGTATGTACATATGTCAGTGTAATATGCGTGTATTAGTCTTATAAATACCATTGAATGTCTTTCAGTCATTTTTATTTAAAACATTTCGTTTTTTTTTTCTCTTTTCATTCGCTTCCTTAAATCGAATGTCATGTCATTTTTACAATGACAAGCGTTTTTATTAAAAAGAGAAAAAATAATGCAAAAAAAATGGAGGGAAAATAAATGGATACCCTGATACCTGTGCATTATAAATGTATTCAGGGAAATAAAAAATGATGCAAAAAACACACATCCCCCACCCCCTCCATCTATTAAAGGTATTTAAATGCAGGGCAAAACCTATATGCGAGCATTAATAGGCCACAGAGGCATTTAAAATAGGCAGAGAGATGTTCAGGAATTTCAAGGGGAAAAAATGGACATGCTGTTGAAAACAACAACAAAAAATTGAAACTAATACGCGAAAAACAGACAATGAAAGCAGAAAAAAAGAGTCAGCGAGTGATATCAAGTTTTAAAACTGTATTGTTTTGTGGATAAGCTTCATGAACTTTAAATTCATGTACAACCTATTGTCCGGGCTCTCAATCTGTGTATAATATGAAGCCTCTCCTAGTCCTATTGGCCTAGCAAACTTTAGGATGTTTTTCGGTGTCAGTAAGGATAATTCCCTGTCTAGTATTTGATACTTCTGGGATTTACTCAGCTTCTCGTAGCAGATTCTTAAACCCATTTGACTTGAGAGGAATGTCCGTCGCTTTCCATCTCCTTTTTCTTTTGCCGAGTATACATAACATATGTACATACATAATTGATTATTACAACCCTTCAGCCAGGATTACGACCTAGTTTCTCACGCCACTTATATTGTGTGTGTTAATTTTATACATGAGTGGTGGGACCTACAGCTTAAAGTCGACTCTGAACGACAGATTTTTGAGAAACTTTTTTGAGTGCTTCACTTTGCCTTAAATGACAATGTCTTATAAATAATTTACATAATAAGGACTTCACCTAGTCAGTCAATCGCATTTATAAAGCCTATCAGAACCTCGAGTCAATCATCAAGATCAATCAGTTCCACACAACAGAATAGAGATATTTCTGCTGCTCCTATGTCTAAAGGGGCCATGTTCTGTTAGTACTCGTATAATAACTCTCATCTCCCGCCCGCTCAAGATTATGACTACAGCCAGAGGACTCTCAACTCCACATCTCCTTACATCATTTCAGAGGAAATCGAACTTTTCCTCAATCAGTGCAAAGAAGAAGCCTATTGGTTTTTTCACTGACTTTTCGTTGTTGTAGCTTGCCAAGCTGAACCTGATCCTGCCAATTCATTCGGAAACAAGTTGCTAATAACGCCGCAATGGGACATCCAGTTTAATTGTACAAAATGACATAAGGTTTCTTAGTAGCCTTTTACATTCCATGACCAGATGCGACTTAAAAATATATAAATTGTCACTTTGAAGGTCTTTGGTATGGTCTTAATGACCTATTTGCCTGTCTGTATAAAGTTTATAAAAAAAATTTGTATTTTAAGTTTTATATTTTTTAATATATATTTAAACTGCACTTACATTTGTTATATGACCCCGACCAGTTGGTTGAATATCGCTATTTACATACGGATCATTTGAATATGTATCAACGGGAGTTCTGGGACCTTGTCTTAAGACCTAAAATATAAACAGAAACAAATGGAGTCACTATTACCTGAATTTGCCGAGTGTTTCATAACAAAACTTTCTCTAATGTAAGCCACCAACCAAAAATAAGCAAGTCATGGACCCAAAAATGCAAGTCATCGGCCCAAAAAATGCAAGTCAGCGATCAAAAAACATGCACCTCATTGACCAAAAAAAAATACAAGTCATCAACCAAAAAATGCAAGTCATCAACAGAAAAATTCAATCTGCGAAAAATGCTGCATTTTGTTGTATTTATACATAAAAATGCATATGAACTCAATGAGAATTATAATAATTCTTAGTTCACTTAACTAAAATCATATTTTTATCCGTATTTTTAGCCTGTATCTTCGGTCCTACGTAACCCATGACCATAAAGAAACCTGTTTTGGAATCATTGAGACTATGGCTATCGAGCCCTCCAGGTCCATTTTTCCCACTGGGTCCATTTTTTACCGACTTTGTCTTTGGTGCTCATTTGAAGAAAACAATAAGCTTCGACGCCTAAATCTGCGGTCCCTAGTAACGCACGACCATAAAGAAACATGTTATGGAATCATTGAGACTATGGCTGTCGAGTCCACTAGGTCCATTTTCCCACTGGGTCCACTTTTTATCCGATTTTGCCTTTGTTGCCCATTTAAAGAAAACAATTAGCTTCGATTCCTATATCTTCGGTCCCACGTAATGCCCGATCATAAGGAAAACTGTTTTAGAATCCTTGAGACTATGGCTATCTAGCCCGCTAGGTCCATTCTTCCCACTAAGTCCATATTTTAACCGATTTGCCTTTGGTGCTCATTTGAAGAAAACAATTAGCTTCGATTCCTATATCTCCGGGCCCACGTAACCCACGGCCATAAAGAAACCTGTTTTGGAATCATTGAGACTATGGTTATTGAGTCCACTAGGTTCATTTTTCCCACTGGGTCCATTTTTTAACCGATTTTGACTTTAGTGCTCATTTGAGGAAAACACTTAGCTTCGACACCTAAATCGCCGTTCCCACGTAACGCACGACCATAAGGAAACCTGTTTTGGAATCATTGAGACTATGGCTATTGAGTCCACTAGGTCCATTTTTCCCACTGGGTCCATTTTTTAACCGATTTTGACTTTAGTGCTCATTTGAAGAAAACACTTAGCTTCGACGCTTAAATCCCCGCTCCCACGTAACGCACGACCATAAGGAAACCTGTTTTGGAATTCTTTCGGCTATGACTACCCAGGCCACTAGGTCCATTTACCCACTGGGTCCACTTTTTACCCCAGTTTGCCTTTGTTGCCTATTCGAAGAAAACAATTAGCTTGGATTCCTATAGCTTCGGTCCCACGTAATGCCTGATCATAAGGAAAACTGTTTGGAATCCTTGAGACTATGGCTATCTATCCCACTAGGTCCATTTTTCTCACTGGGTCCATTTTTTACCGATTTTGCCATTGGTGCTCATTTGAAGAAAACAATTAGCTCCGACGCCTATATCTCCGGTCCCAAGTAATAACCGACCATAAGGAAACCTGTCCTGATGAGGCTCAAAATCTAAACCTCTGTAAGGAGTTAAAAGCCAAGGTTCTAATGGATAACCTGCATCTCCTAATGAATAGAAGGAATAAATTGTATTATCATTCTGTTAGAATAGGTTAGGTTAGAGGACGCGTACTTGTCAATTAAGACAAGTACAGTACCCGGAGGTCGAATTGACCCATTGTACAACGTCCTAGTTTCTCACACCACTTATGTTGTGTGCGCTAATTTTATACATGATTGGTGGGACCTACAGTTTAAAGTCGACAGATTTTTGAGAAACTTTTCATGGCAATTTGATTTACTCTCAGAGTTTTTGCCAGAAATTTGCTGAGAGGAAGTAGCCGAAGAAATACTTTTTGTATTTTATTTTGATGTCTCGCCTGGGGCCCAACACCCTACCTACTAGACTACGGCGACTAGTCTAGCCGAGTATAACCTTTCAAATATCTCTTCCCAGTCCTCAGATAGAAACTCCCTTCCTCACAAGCTCATCTGCCTGTTCGTTATCCTCCATATGAGTCTTTCATGTCCAGTGATATTTTTCTCTACTGAACTTAAACAAACGAAAACCTCGAATTCTTTGTTACCCAGTGTAATATATGTCGTTCATGCCAAAACTATCACAGTCACAGAGTCAGCTTAAAATTCATCTACATTTTCAGCTCGTCAAGGATTTGTCAGTTTGTCAAAAGGCTTACAGACATTGAACCATGAAGCATATGCTCTCCTGTATAATAAATGGAAATGGTAAGGGAATGCTCGGATGGATGGATGAATGTATTTGGCTTGTGGGCTACTTGTTGTTGGCATCTTTTTTTAACATTTTATTTTTCTGCAAATTTCTTGAAATTGATACATCTTTATTGGTTTTAAATTTTATTTTTCAAAAAAAAAATCTGTTTCAATCTGTTTGTATAATTTAAAGATGTAGGATTGTTTTGCAAATTTTATGTACAACAAGTCCTATGATCGCACTTCTATATGACTTTTGATCGGCCTAATAATCACTGCATACAGGCAATAAATCATCTTTAAGAGTGTAGTTCCCCACGTCTGTGCTGTTATTTGGTAATTTTTCTTTATTTAGAGAGAGATTTTAGGGCAGTTCACTAAATGTATCCTTCTACGCTTAAGTTAAGTCTTAGTCGTCGTAATAAGAACATTTATTTCCATTAACTTTAAACCAGTTGTGCTGCTGTAATTTATTATTTTTGAAATCCTTGTGAATGAAAATTGATTTTTTTCCGTTTGTCTGAGTGTCGTCTCTATTTTATTTTATTAAAGCCGCCTGTAAAACAGACAGCAGTGTTGAGTTTATTTTTATCCTTAAACGCTGTTGCAGAGTAACGCATTAATCAATATTTTTTTGAATGGTAAATACGGGAAACAGAGCAGGAAGAGTTTGCGAATGCCAATATCATGTACTCGTAGAAGCTGCCAAAAATCTATTGCCATCTATTAATTCGTTTTTGGCTTTCCCTAAGGATATGAAAGATATTTACATACATACTTATATGGCCACACACACGTGCCTATAAGCTACTCAATCATATTAAAAATTTTGTGAGAAGAGCAGCAGAGCAGCTCTTGGCAAATGTCTTGAAAGCTTTGGAAAGGAGGAAATATTTCTTAAGCAGCACGTGCTATTGTCTAATAAGTAGTCGGGTAGTGAAAGGACTTTTGGGCATACACTTTAGGATGCGAATTATAGTTTGCAAGTGTTTGCGTAAGCAATTTGGAATTCTTTTGTTGTTTGTATAGAGAAAATTCACAGATTTTGTTTTTTGATTGCTTTGTAATTGAAATTGTGTTAAAGATCTTCATCATTCCTGTGTGTTTCGTAGTTTCTTATGCTTATTTTATATTTTTTTCATTGTTTCATTATCCTTTTGTTTTTAAACAAACATTTCTTTTCTTTTCTTCAACTTCTCACTGTAAAGTCTTGTACACAACGGATGAGGGGCGAGTAATATTTTGTAGCATTTTGTTTTAAATAATTTATCTCCTCCTCTTCCTTGTCCGCAATTTATGCTTCTCATAAATAATAATTCTTTTGCTAAGGGTTTGAGCAGAACCTGTCATAGTTAAGCTGGCCGTTTTATAAGATTTTAAACGAGGTTTGTTGAAAAATTCTCATAATTTGCGCTTATATTCCAAATCTGTGCTTAAAAGGTATGAATAGGAATAAGATGATGGGATTAATCCCCTTGCCCGAGATCTATTAATAAAAAATAATAATCACTAGTCACCTAGATAATAGTCACTTACCGCTCTAATCCACCACTCTATGTATGGTTTATATATTATGACAGCAAATTAAAGAGACTAAAGAACGGTTTGAAGTCGCCATAGTCTAGTAGGTAGTGTGTTGGCTTATTAGACGTAAAGCTAGGGTTCGAGTCCCAGGCCAGACATCAAAATAAAATACAAAAAGTATTTCTTCGGCGACTTCCTCTCTCTCTTTCTGGCAAAACCTCTGAGAGTAAATAAAATTGCCATGGAAAAGTTTCTCAAAAATCTGTCGTTCGGATTCGACACTCATGTATAAAATTAACACACACAACATAAGTGGTATAAGAAGCTAGGCCGTAATCCTGATTTTTTATGGCCAATTATGTATGTATGTGTAAAGAACGGTTATAGTCTACGTCTTGTTGAACTATTAAATGGCTGTGGTGTCATGGGAGTATTTGGTTAAACTTCAGTCCTTCTTCTTATAAATTCAACTGAAAACATTGTGGGGAACAAGCCAATCGAAATTTATTCACGATTTTGTGATCAGTTGTGTTATCGGGAATATTCTGGACTTTTCGTTCAATGGAAAGAACAAATTTTTCTTTGGCTTTTGGGAGAGGCTCTATCAGTCTTTTAATGGGATACTGTGCAGTTGGACGCACAATGCTGAAACGTATACTTGTTGTAGAATGAAGAAGAGGACACCTTCTAGTCCGTTAAAGTCCCTTACTTTTTGTGCACACCTCGTATGTTGTTGAATGTATTTATATGCAACGTTGTGTTGCATGTAACAGCAGAGCTTAAAATGTTTAAAACGCTTGTACGTAATACGAATCACAAGCAAACGTTGTGTTTGTAAATTTAAATTTTCTCTTATCCCTTTAGACCTCTCTCTCTCTCGCTCTCGCTCTCTTTCTTTCTACTCCTTTTTGTTTCTTTGCATATAATTTATGCTGTGACTATAAAATGTTGCAAAAAAAAAAACTTTAAACTGTATATTAAATAAGCGCCTTAACAATAAATTCTCTTACATTGTTCGTCTATCTGAGACCACGAGACAACAAGACAAGCCAGGACTCGTCCAGGAATTATATTTGCAACAGGAAGAACTTAAATGCTGTGTATTAAAAGTTGCAGGAAACAGGATATGAAGTAATAAAACATGATGAAAATAAAGGGATTATATAAATAGTTTGTTGGAAATTGTAAACAATAATTCATAAAAATTAAGAGAGAAAATAGTTTGTAAAACCACCAAATGCCTCCATAAAAATCCAATGCAATCAAGCAATCACAAATACTGATTAATCCAAGACTAACTAGGCCACAAGAGGAACCTGACAGTCGTAAAAATGATGCATTAGAGTCTTCTACTCTTTCTTGCCGTATTCTGTTAGTTAGTGTGTTGACTTATTAAACGAGAGCTTGTCGTTCAGCATTTCTCTTGTAAAAGCGCTGAGAGTAAATAAAATTGCCATGCAAAGCTTTTCAAATCGGTCGTTCAGATCACGATGGTTAGGTTAGGTTAGGTTAGAGGACGTGTACCTGTCAATCAAGACAAGTACAGTACCCGGAGGTCGGATTGACCCATTGTACAACGTCCTAAAGGAGGGCAGGATAATATAGGGGTTAGGATGAAAGGGGGGTATATGGGAAAGGGGGAGTGGGTCAGATCACGATACTCATGAATAAAATTAACACAAACAACACGAGTGGCGTGAGAAGCTAGGTTGTAATCCCGACTAAAGGGTTATAATGACCAATAAAGTAAATTTAACCCGAAAATCCTTAGGGGTCGTTTGCCCTGAGGTCACAAAGAGCATCGTAGCATACCTCGCATCCCTACAATGCTACTGACTTTAAAATACTGCATCTATTATGCGAACATAAGTACCTACTGTATGAGCAACTTCGAGACAATTTTTTCAATTGCATAAAATCTTAAAGTATGCTACAGTTTTAGTAAACTGTTGTTATGACTGCCTGTGATAACGTATCGAACATTTGCCAGCCTGTTGTCCTGTTTTTAAATAAATTCGTTATTGAGGGGAATTAATGTTTTTTTATTCATTCATTATAATCATTTTATAATCCTTAAATAATCCTTTTATAATCTTGGCAACAGTTATAAAACGTTTTAAATCAACTCTGTCATGACATGATATCATTTATTTCAAATTAAAAAACATTTAACAACAACTGCATCAGGCAACAGTAAAAAAGTCAACAATTAAAAATGAATGTCAAGGTCAGTGTAGTTGGCCTTGAAGTCTAACAAAGGAACACAAATAAAAATAATACAGACTGACAGTATTTTTAACCTTTTTTTTTTGTTTTGTGAAGGTAAAGGTAGAATGCAAAGGAAGTTCTATTTAAAATTATTTTGTTTAAGGTGTTGGTTGGTTGTCCTTTTACATTGTTCTATTGTTGTTGGTTTTCCCACACTGCTTGTCAGTTTAAATATTGATTTTAAATAATTCACCACCAATGGAATCAATATAAATGACTGAAAAAATTCATTCCGTTTTTGCAATTTGTTATTTTGTGGAGCGAGAGTAGTATGGCTAGAGGTTGGGAAAACAATATTTTCTATTGCTATTCAATGAAAATAAAGACCATATTGTACTAAAGAAAGTAAGGCCAAGAGGCCAAGCATTCATTGCAAGTTGTTGACAAGAAAATGTAAAAAACAAACCCTGAAAAAGAAAACAAACAGGTATGGAGAGCTTAAAATACGCTACAAGGACGCTCTATACACACATCATAGAAGCTAAAAAGGAAAAACATAGAATATGTCAATAACCTGTTAAACGATGTCGTTCATTATAAAGGAGGAGATTCAATAACGCCGAAGTACAAATGTTAGGACCCACGGCCCATGGGTGTGGACTACAATAATATGTCGCTGGTAAGTGATAGCAGCTATTCGTAGCCACTAACTGAAAAGTGACAACAAGCATTTTCTCTTCTTTCGCGTCTCTGTAAGTCCCACTGAAGTCTTTGACCATATGATCAACAACAATGGATTTCGCGCAAATTATCTCAAATGCGGTTGTATACAAGACTCTCATTTTCCAACCAACTGCAGTACTCTATAGAGAAGGACATTTGATGTATAATGGCTATGTAGAGTTGTACGATGGCGACTATATAGGCGGACCTACCAAAGACAGAAATTGCTTATTGAGTCTTGTAATAATATTGAGACGTAAATTATTATATTAGCACAGCAGCTGTTAGGTCGTGGATACTTCAGTATAAATGTAGTCCTTCATATTGCATTTACGAAGGAAAGGGATTTATTGGTTACGATGAAATCGATGGTAAAACAATTGAGAGGCTATGGAAGGAAAGAATTGGACTACTATCTCAAGAAAACATCATGGGAAAGATGATAGAGGAGGAAAAGAACTTGGAATATGTGGAAAATTTTTGTGAACAGTTACATAACACCTGGAGGAGTGAGCTCAACTTGATAGAATTTAAAAGTGCAGTCAAGCCAGCGAAAAAAATCATCGGATGAAATAGCCAACAGAGCTTGCCAACAGAAAAATGATTACTGAACACAGGCGTATGAGTAATTGTAATTCATATTATAAAAAATATCACTCATACGTCTTGTGTTGAAAACATTAGAAAATATTTTTAAAAGTCAGCGATTCATTAAAATTGTATTCATTAAAAATCTTACAGCCTGTTGCTGCTGTAAGACAACACAGATTTAAAACTCTTCTGGGTACTCTTCATAAAAAAACAAAATTCTCAAACCCTACAAATCCTTTGTCTTCCTGAAGGACACATTTAAACTACGTGCGCCCGTATTGGACGACTTTCATAATAAATAATGTACGGCACAGCTGTTGTTATTGCAGGGTGTTGTTTTCATTTTCATATTTCAGTGCAATGAAAATAAAACAATAAAAACAACAACACAACTAAACTAAATAATCATGAAAAATTGAATAACTTTAGAATGAGGAGAACAACAGCACAAAATAGAAATTCAAAACAACACATATTATAACAATAACAATAACAAGAGATGTACGAGTTGAAATAATGAAGAAAAAATAATTGTAAAGGAAAAAACAACAACAGCAATAAAGGAAAAAAAAAATAAACAACAACAGCAATAATAATAAATGCTGGTTACAAATAATACCCAAGTGTTATGGCTGACAACTCATTGATAACGGAATACACGAGAGAGAGAGGGAGAAAGAAGTGAGAAATAAAAAACAACAAACAATTTTTTTTTTCAAGGGAGCAACAGAGAATTTGTGTATATGGGTGTGTTAAAACGAGCAATAGTCATACAAAACACAAAGACGACAGTGGAGAACTAAAGCACTATGCGATATCAATTGTTTCTTTGCACGATAATATGGTGCACAATGCTTTACAAAAAGAGAGAAAATTACGCTTAAAGCTCGAAATATAAGACAGTGCCAGTGTAACTAATGAAGTTGACAAGAATATCTGGGTAAACGCACATTAATAAAAAGAGCAGCTTTTCATATAGGGTCCTGTGAAGGGGATCCGATAAGAATAATGGGTTCTCTTTTACGACTAGTGATCAGAGATATTGTGTTTGAATATGATACTGGCTTGAGAGAACTAGAAGGGGCAATGTTGGGGCTTTTCTGGTCACGTCATTGAGCCCATTAGCTACCACGTTTCTTTAAGAAGGTCCGTCAAGAGAGAATAACGAATCCTTTTTTTTTTTTGGATTAAGATCCTGCATGCTTAGGTTTGTGGACGAGCCAGATATTTTTTTCTGCTCAGTCAGTGTCAGTTTTCTTAGTCTCATTGTAATCAAAGGGACGCCTTTGTGTGGATAACGTACAGGATGATGTAGTTTGGTACTCGTTTTGTTCAATTCCCCCGCAACATACATAGTTTCTGGATATGTTTCTATGCCCAGAGAATCAATTAATGGAGCTTTTCGAGAAGTCTGTGATTTTCCAGGCGACTTTCATAGACACTGCTTGAGAAGACCGGTTATTATTCTCAGTTTCTTTTGCAAGACTAAAATATCTTCCCGCTATAATTGAAGTTTCTCAAGCCGTTATGGCTTGACAACATGCCCTAAAGTCAGTCTTAAATTTTTAAAGGACGTCCTATAGCAGTAATTATTATTGTTTTCCGTTTAGGTTTCCTAGATTTATACTTCTCCTTTATTTTTTTACTGGGGTTCATGCGGGTTCTAATGTTGGTCCCTGGCACTACTTTGGTTACTTTAGCACCATTTGCTACAGATTTTGGTGCCACTTTCCTGCGTACCTTCTCGTTTTCTCCTTTCTCTGATCATTACTGCTCTTCATTTTACTTTTCATGTCCTTGCGTTTCTGCCATTATGGTAATGATGATAGTGGCGTTCATTAGAGATTTTTTATTGGAAAATTTACATTTTAAATACAGGAAATGAAAAACATTTTTAGAAAAATATATTGAAAAAATACATAAAAAAGAGGAAAAGGAAATGACAACAGAATAAATTATTCCAGCACAAATTATACGAAGGCTATCAATTATTTAAATGCAAGAGGAGAATTTTATCTCTGGTATTAAAAAATACAATTTTATAAGTCGGCTACAGTGGAGTGGTGAACTCAAATCGCCTTCTTTAACAATACACTCTGTATGAGAGGTGATATACGGGAATGGGAAGCTGTTGCCCGATCCAAATGAGCTGCTGCAAAGATGATGCGAACAGCATTTAGCAGAATTCTTTCAAGTGCCCATCACCAGGAAAGGACCATTACGGCTGCTACAAAAAAGCGTATACAAATTCTTCTTCTTCTGAAACGATAAATTCATTTTGAGTGACTGGATGGAATGAATTTTGGTAAAGATCCCGTTTCGCGGCATCATCTCTCCTCACTAATTGTGTTCGTATGACGACAACCTTACTGTTAGATAGTATTACTCTTTCTATGCACAAGCACAGGAAGATACTCGTGAGTTTTCCCAATGCCTCGGAATATATCACTCTGGAACCAAACCCATTATTTTCCATACCATATCACATAATACATACCACAAAAGAACCAGAAAAACGTAATTTTTTCGTATAACATTTGGTAAGCCTTCAAAATGGTTTCTGACCTTTCCATTTTGAAATAATTTTCCTATGAAAAGTATAGTTAAACAATGCTTATCTAAAAATCTTAGACTAATAAGGTCACGAGACGTATAATTAATATTAATTTGATATCCACATACTTACAGGTAAACCTTTATTAACACGGCTTTGCTCCAACACTGTAAAAAATTTGAGAATTATTTTCGATAAACTCTAGACTTCTTTAGGCATTTTTAAGAGTATCTTATTGGCTTCATACAACGTGATAATTTCTAAAGAAGTTATCGCCCGTATTATGGTAGGTTTACCTGTACAGACATTGCTTAAACGTTCAAGTGGTTGTTGTTTGGCCTTTTTTCCTTTCAACAATTTATTTTCATTATTTTACTCTTCTTCGTTTTTGCTTTTCTTTTCTTTTCTTAATAATCAAGGGCCTATGTAGAGTGTGTCTCCCGTTATACATAAATGGGTTCAAATTTATTTGTCACAGTCAAAGCAATCATTTGTGAAAAAGTGATACAAAAATAACAAGAAAATAATCAAAGAAATTAGAAACCAAATGAGACAGAGAGCTGAGAGGAAAATGAATAAAGGATGGTAGCAAGTAAAGGTCTATGACTTGTGGACGATTCCCAGAAAATTGTAGTATTTTTATGCAGTTAAAAGCAGTTAAACGATGTGGATGAGTGAGTGCGAGACTAAAGGGTCGTAATTCTGGCTAAAGTAGAATGTATGACTCAAATCTCTTCACACTGTAATTACCCAGCAAAACTTGAATAGTCTCAAACCCATTTAACTGCAGAAAAGTCTCCTTCCACATCCAAGTATTTCTTCCCACTCCACATAAAGATTCTGGCCTTATTAATTGTATAAACACTACCCTCCTCGCAAACTTATCCCCGGCTTACTTACTGACAGTGACTTTCCACATGATCAGGACTTGTGCATGGTATTTAATAACGAGGTAGAAGCCTAAGCCTAAGAGTTTCCTTAAGGGTTTAAACGCTTTGTCGGCAACCGATATTTAGGTCCTTTTGAGGTAATTCCATTACTTCCATTTTCTTGAGCGTAATCCCACGCTGGGTAAGGGAAGGTCCAGAAAATTAAGCAGAGAAGCTGGGAGGGTAGATCGGTGTGATACATAATTAGGAGTCCTAACATAGATTGAGACTGGAAGAACCAGCTACTGGCAGTCAATGAAACCAAAGCGAGATAACTAGCTGGGTTTGTTTGGGGACATTGTGACAACAAGTTGCTGACGGGCAGCTGAAATGGATCTCAGCTGAATTTCTGCAGGTCGTGTGAATTCGAAATGGGACCTGAAGAATGCATCTCCTATGTGACTGTATGTAAAAAGATTAATTAGCCTAGGAGAAGGTTTCTTTGATGGTTTTAACTCTCTGTTGGGTTCCAATATTCTTGTTCTCCTGAGGTTTATAATGGGATTACGCTGGTTGAGGGGTGTGCACTCATTCAGGCGTAGCTGATCCCTGTGTTTCCTGCACTTTTATTTCACTTTTTCTCTGTCTCTCTCTCTCTCTCTCTTTCTTTATTTCTATGCTATTTTTTAAATTAAATTTTTAAATTGTTTTCCTTTAACTAAATTATTTACCAGCCCTTTTAGGCCTAGGCTATCCTCTCTTTTCTTAGTAGTTAACCTACGATTTGTTTGATTGTATTGTGTCGGTTTTCGTTGTACTAAAGAAAACCACTTGGCCACAACAAAAATGTTTCCTTTTCTGGTCTCACCGCTCTAAAGGCCGTTTTTATGGCCTTTCCTTCCGTTCTATACACCCTTGGCAATGGCAAAAGGAAATGGGCTTGTGGGGATGGGCTTTTGCCTGACATTGTGTTAATTGAGGGTGTCACTCTACACAGTGTTCACATAATACACAAACACATACGAGGTCATGACATACAAATATTATTATTGTCGTTGTTGTTGTCCCTATTATTGCTCTTGGCTTGGCTTTCCATAACCTTATACGGGCTATTGTTACTTGTTTTTTATTTTGCCAAAGTTTTTCATTTATTTCAGTTGACAAGCAACAGGTACTTTTTCTTTTATCAATGTACAGACAAAAGGTACTTTTTGTGCAAAACTAACTTAAGATTTTAATAAATATTTGAAGAGATTTTCTACTAAAGAAATAACAGAATGTGACACACAATAATATTAGAAATATTTTCTAAGACAGCAACAACAACATACAGTGAAAATAATTATAATGGAAATAGCAAAATAAATAAAAGTTTTTCTTCTCCTGTAATAGACAATAGACCACCCTGGTTAAATACACACATTAAATGTATAGAAATCTGATACACAATCTTAAATACAAATACAACAGACTGGCAAGGGTAACAGCCTTCAGGCAGTCAAGATGGCAGTTAAAATACATACTCGTATATGTATTTACTTGGCCTCATTTAAGATGATAAAATTATGATCTCATTTATGAGTCTGGCATTGTGATAAAGAGATGCAGAGCTGTTGCTTAACATGTTGACTGCTGCGGCAATTTTCAGAAAACTGGCCACGCAAGCCAACATTGACTTTTTGTTCTTTTCCCAGAAGCCATTTATCGATACTAGCACTGATATAATACGATTTTATTCGTAGCTACACAAAAATGGCAGGTTTAGTGAGTACGAGATAACTCGTAGTTGGCTCCCTAGAAGGGAATGTAATCTACGAGTTATCTCGTAGTCGGCAGTCAACGTGTTAAGGCGATAATTTAAATTGTATAAGAAACTAAGCATATGGGTTTCATGGGTTATTTGCGGATAAGGACTGGGCGAACCCCTTTTTTGCAGGGTTTCTGGTTATGTAAGGGAGCCGTAGCCTTTTTAAGACACATTCTATGTTGCGTACACTGACGAATCTTTAAGATTCTTGGCCCAAGTTTCTCCAATCGCCCGCGTATCTTAATCTCTGCTAGGATTTCTGACATTGAGAGTTTCATCTTTATTTCAGTTGCTCTCTCCTACCTGCCAAAAGGAAATCACAATGGACCGTTTCTGTTCACTGGTTAAATTTGTTGCGCCTACCTTGTTAAACTAACCTGATTGGTTCTCATAAGCAATTGATGTCTTTCAACCATTCACTTGACTGACAATATGGTGTGGGATCCTTGTAGTGGGTCTGAAAAATGATGAATATGCTATCAGTGTGGCCGCCATAGAGTCTAGACAGTTACAAACAAATAAATTGAATCCATACGGATTAAAATTATTCAAATAATTGTTGAGGATTTGTGGAAAAAAATCATTTTTTCTTAATAATTGTTAACAAAGTTGCCTTCAGTCAAATAACCAGCCTTTAAAGAAATCAAATAAACCACACAGAAGCCTAGAAGGCAAATATGAAAAAAAGAAAAGAAAAAAAATAAACTCTTTAATGGCTGTTGGCTAAAGAAGGAAGGCCATTAAAAAGTTTCTTTCTTTTCTTTTGTTTATTTGCAATCATTTGTTTCCAATTTAAGTGTCTCATAAAAAAAGTTTTGATCGTCTACTTGCCTCCCCCTTATCTCCCTTTTAAACATTTCTAAACGTTTTCATCATCATCATTATCATCATCACCATCATTTTTATCGTTATTGTGATTGTTATTGTTGCCATTTATTTAATGTTCTATCATCTATTTATTGTACGTTTTCCTCACTCTCTCCCTCTCTTTATTTATCATTTTAGCGGAAAACATTCACTTGGATGACCTGTACACCAGATATCGCCAACGTTTGCGTAAATCATTGTTTCGGTCGGGTCTATTGATATCATTGGCAGCATGTATGGTCTCCATTATAATTGGCATCATTTACCAGCAGGTGAGTTTTATGGCATAAAAAAAGTACTTTTTTAATGTGCAAAAGTGCGTTGAACAAAAGAATAATCGTTTATTTAAAAGAATTTTATTTCACAAAAAAGTACTCTTTTGGAAAAAAAAAATACTAAAAAGTATTTTTTATTTTTCTTTTGGAAAAAAAAAATACTAAAAAGTACCAAAAGTTCCTTAAAAGTTTTCTTAAAAAGCTACTTTTCCAAAGGTAGCTATTTGAAAAGGTACTTTTGAAATGGTACTTTTTTAAAAAGTTAAAAAAATATCAGTGTTAGAATATTCAAATAAATCGATTATTTTTCTGTCTTTAGCGTTAACCCATTTCAATTTCGAGTAATTCATTATTGCGGGTAACACCTGCCATTACTACTATCCAAACACCCATTTTTATTATACCCCTTTCACCCTTTTTCTATTGTTCTTCTAAGAGTAATAAAAAAGGTACTAATTTTAATTTGTCTATTCTGTCTCTCCTCTCTCTCTCTCCCTCTCTCTCTCTCTATTCTCAATTATAGCAATTATTACAAACACTATTATTGGCAGTGGCCGCTTTAATATCAGCTGGTATCCTGACGGCACTACAATTCCCGGCTGTATTGAATTCACCGGTGGCTGCTTTATCGTTTGCAATTGTAACAACATTTTCATTGGGAACGATAGCCGCTATAACGGGTGAAGAATTGGCACCATTACCATTATTTGCTGTATTCCTGGTAAGTTTAGTCTACGAATATACGCAAGCACGCACACACACGCATACATATGTGATTTCCTATTACTCTTACACGTACTCTCGCTCTCTCTCCCTCCGTCTTTCTCTCGATCTTGTGGTGTATGTTACTCTAACAAAAACTGATTATTAATGGCAAATAAAAGCGCCACAAAAAGTCAGACAACCAAAAAGAAACAACATGAGAAAAAAACTCTGCTGCGTACTTAGCTGTAAAAGGTACTCAGAAAAAGAGAGAGTTTAGTCTCTGCCTTTGAGAACAAACTGTACTCATACACACTAAGTAACGGAAGTTTAAAAACATGTGCTGGTGGGTATATAACCTGTATACGTGGTATGTGTTTATAATACCATATACAGGAGCAATACTCACAAAAAAGCAAGGGAGAGTGTAAGAGACTAAGAAGGAAGCAAATCATGAGAAAATGTATATTTTTTTATTTATGTACATATGTGTGCCTGTGTCTGTGTGCTTGTGTATGTATTATTAAATAAATGTTTATGTATGCACTTCCTGCACCACTTAATAGTTGAAAGTGTTGTTTAAAGTTATGGCTGTTACTGTTATTGTTGTCGTTCATGTTGTTGTTTTCTTTTTCCCTTTTTGTTTGTGTTCTTATTTAAATTGTTCCATATTTCGTTCACCAGAGAATATTGGCTTTTAAGCCAAATTGTATTCCCCTTAATGGTGTTGACATTTATTACACATACAATCATTAAGGATTTCTGTTTTTTCCTTGTTTTTTTTTCTGTTACTTTACTTGCTGAGATTAAAATAAAATTAATTTTTATTTCTGCCACTTAACAGAAAAAACTCGGTGTTATTTACTCTTTACTTTTAAGGACCATTATTAGGACCATTATTGTGTTAAAGGACCTAATATGGCCATTAATGATATTCTTAAAAATTATTTTTTTTATTATTATTTTGAGTTGTAAATTAACTCAGTCAACAAATTTTCTAAAGAGAGTGCAATTCATTGATAAATTTTCTATAGGAAATGCACGTCATCGGTAAATTTATTATCGAAAATGCAAGTCATCGATAAATTTACTGTAAAAAATGCAAGTCATCAGCAAATTTACTATCGAAAATGCAAATCATCAAGAAATTTACTATCGAAAACATAAGTTATCGATAAGTTTGCATTGGGCTTGAAGTGATCAGTATTCAATTCAGCGTTAGTTACTCGTGAATGCATGACTTAAATCTAATCCGTTTGTAATAACCCAGTAAAAGTTTAGATTGTCTCAAATTTATTTGTCTTGAGAAACCAGTCTTCACCTCTTTTAATCTTTCGCCGACCTTCTAAATATCTGGTAGAGAGCTTAAACTGAGTACATCAGAACGAGTACACACTGTGACGGTTGTCTTAAAGTATTTGTCCTGAGGCCAAGAGTCCTTTATTGTCGTTAATCTGTTAATGAGGTAGCTGAACAGTTCTGGAGCTTTGAAATATTCAGAGAATATCTCCCAGGAGGAACATACATTGCTCTTATGCAGAATATTACATCTTCTGCTTGATATATGAAACTGTAGCTGAATTTTGGTCTTGGTTTTACGCTGAGTACTCATGTCTAATTATGGTATCGTTTTATTACATCCTAAAGGGCCTGGGATCCAGGTGTTTGGTATACTGTAGTAAGTTCTAGAACGGTCTCAGTCCACCTAAATATTCGAATATCGTTGCCGTATTTAATACGCCGCATTGATGGGAAAGAACGTGAATCAGTTTTTTAGATTTTGAATATTTTGTCCGTTAGTACCTTTTCTCTCTACAACGCTTTCAAATAAAATTGCATTTCAAATAAAAATATTCTCAACAAAATATGCATTTGAATAGCATAATGGCTTACTCTCAGAGAGCTTATAAAAGAGCTCGTTATGTAAGTTAACGCTTGAATTGGTGATTTCTAAACCAATTTTTTTTATAATTCTTTTTTTAAATTATTTTTTAATTGTTTAACTCGGTTTTTATTATACTCATGCACGTACTCGTACGTACTCATATGAATACAATAATTCCGTAATTAATTTCACTTTTTTCTTTCCTTTTTTTTTGGTTTTTGTGACTCTAGGGTATCCACACAATGTTGCCCATATCGTGGCCAGTATCAGTGGTTTTGGCCGTATTCATGACTGCCATACACATTGTCTATCGCATCAGTGAGAGTCCGGGTTATGCGCCAAATTTACCTGTGGTAAGTACAAATCAGCAGCAACCAACCACAACAGCTGCAACTATGCATGGCCCTTGGTATTTACAGTGTAACAGTGAAATCCTGCAGGGAATTACTGTAAATTGAAATTCAATTTCAATGAAATTTTCTATTGGATTTCACTGTTAAACCCCACTTTTTTATTTTTTATTTTGTTTTAAAAGGTTCTGCCTTTGCTAAGTGGCTCTTGTATTTAGTTGACTGTGGTTTCGTTTTTTTTTTCTTCTATTTTAATTGGACTTTTAATAGAAAAATTTTGTTGTAAAATAACATTGAAATACAAGTTTCCACTGCCAAAGGTAACAAATGACTGAATAATGATGACGACAACTTTTAAAAAACATTTCAATTCAAATAAAATTCGCTGTAAAAACCGTTTTCAGCGTGTGCATACACACATATGTACGTACTTAAAAATATAGCTGCAGCGGTATTAGTTCGTCTGCTAATATATGAAAAAGAATATGCAAGAAGGATATGAAAAAATAAAGAAAGTTTTTCAAAAAAAAAAATTTAAAACAGAAGGTCAATGTTAAAAGCAATACAAATTTAAAACAAATAGAGAGGAGACAATATTTTAATACTAAAAGGGTTGTGTGTTAAGGAAATATGAGGTATGAGGTTAATTGCCCGTTCGACCCATATCCAAACAGATTGATAACATTGTGATTGACAAAAGCATACCTTCAGAGGTTTAAATATCGACTAGAACTAATACTTTCCCGCATCTGAAGTACGATTGTATATTAGCGCTTCAAGGCCTGAGCACTCTAGTACGCTACGAAAAGTAAACGCCAAGAAATGTTCACCACAAGGAGCAGCTGATTTGTTCTCTCGTATAAACTCAGTTAATTCCCCTGCAACCTTAAGTACATTGGTACATTTCGGGAACAAAATTTCCCACTCTTCAAGTATGAAAACAGTCCTCAGTTGTAGGCTCCCATTGTTATGATGAGAAGCGTCACAAGGCCGCCTATAACAAAGCATACGTTGTTAAACGATCCAAATTCGTGAAAAGGCAAACCGCTGCACTAAATAATTTACGCTTCAGAGGAAAGATATTTAATTGCCAGCAGCTTAAACGGATAACCCAATCAAATCTAGCTCGCTTTGAATAAATGGAGCGTTGACATCTGAGTACACACGTCCTTTCTATTTTCTAGGGCGATCACAAATAGGTGTCATGTCCTCTGGGTGTATTTGTATTTGCCACTATATGGCAATACACGTCCTCAAACCTATCAAAATATTTTTGTCCACATTTTGTGACGTAACCCTGTACTATAATTAAACCGAACTGCAGCATACATCTGTAATTGTAATAGAAAATATCACAAATTGTCAATTATGTCCCCATAAATCATTTAATCTTCTCATGATTAATGTGATGTAATGGACAAGTGACATTTCTTTTAAACTTAACGTGAAGTGAATTTAAATTATGAAATGAATAGTAAGTGAAGGAAGCAGAGACAGATGAAGAAAAGTTGAAAATTTTAAATTATTTTTAATGAAATTTAAGTTTCATCCCTACGGTCTGTTTACAATTGTGTTAACGAGTGCATTTATTTCTCTTTCCTGTTACAGTTATTTGGTGAAATTGTTATGCTGGCAAGTGCATCCGTTTCCGGTTTATATTATCGCATCATGTCCGATGCTGCCCATAATCGTACGGTGGATGGTACACGTACCGGCATAGAGCAACGCGTTAAATTGGAATGTGAACGTGAGCAACAGGAACAATTATTGTTGAGCGTAATACCGGCTTATATAGCAGCAGAGGTGGGTATAATAAGTTACTCTACAGAAAATTTGAAAATTTTAAATTTAAATGCCTATTTAAAGAAATATTTGAAACAACAAATACATTAAGAAGGCCTATATAAAGAATTTTTAAAACTTTTGTTCTCGACTTTCAGGTCAAACGCAGCATAATGTTAAAAATGGCTGATGCCTGCCAGAGAGCAGGCGGCCAATCAAATTCCTCAGCTACCAGATTCCATGAATTGCATGTTCAACGCCATAATAATGTTTCCATTCTCTATGCAGACATTGTCAATTTTACTCCTCTCTCAGAACAATTAACAGCCAGTGATTTGGTTAAGACACTCAATGATCTCTTTGGTCGTTTCGATCAAATAGCACAGGTAAGGAAAAGGGCTTAATAAAGCCCAAATAATCAAATAAAAAAAAATCACAAAAAATCTTAAATTTCTTCTCTTTAAAGGAAAATCACTGTTTGCGCATTAAAATCTTGGGCGATTGTTATTATTGTGTATCGGGTTTGCCAATCTCTAGGCCACAACATGCTACGAATTGTGTCAATATGGGCTTGCAAATGATTGATGCCATCAAGTAAGTGAAATGAATAACAAATACTCGCACATAAACATCATTTAAGACCTTTTATATGTTCTATACTCTAATATTGTATGTCTTTACACCCTCTTTATCCTTTTTATACCGGTTATTCAACACTAGGCTACAAAAAACATTTAAAAAACCGGCACCACACCCACATAATTCTAAATAATAATGGTTAGGAACGTTTTCATTTCATATTGGTAATACCACGTCCACAATTGTAGTTTATTACGCTTACAAAGCATCTCTGTCCCATAATTTTTAATTCCATAATTAAGTTTTTTCCTAAGCTAGGCCGATGTTATATTTTTTATAACAAATTCTAGAACGATAGGGTTGCCATTACTTAGAACCATTACCCAAGGTGTAAATTACTATTGCCAAATGCTGTTTGAAGCTCAATTTCGCATCAATCAAGGCATATTATTGTGCCCTGTTAAATTATCATGTGTCTTTCAATACGCAGTTTCATTGACTACCTTCGTCTATGCGCACTCAGCAGTACAGCTTCTGTTTTCTGTGCCCCTAATTATTCAGTCATGTGTCGTTATTTTAATTTCAGAATCCTTGCTCTTAGCTTCCAGAACATCAAGTTGTTTTTTATCTACAAAAATCATTGCGATATTGTCCGCATAAACCACAATCGTCAAACCGTAGGAAGGTTTAAGCCTTAATATGCCGTCGTACATCGCACTCCACAATTTTAAGCCAAGAACAGAGTCCCTGTTGTATGCCGCTTGTGATCCTATATATTCGCGTCTGTTTCAGAATGCCGTCATCTTCACTACTTTGGTGGCCGTAAGCTGTATCTACAGTGGAGCCTTACACTCAAATATTTTACTCCTTTTTTTGTGATTAAAGACTCACATCGCCTACCTGCATATTGGTTTTAAGAGAAATGTGAGCCCCTCTTTAACTGTAAGATCTCAGTATCTGAAGACTCATCATGACATGATTTAGTTTCCGAAATCATCTTGGGTTCTTCGAATTGAACCAATTAAGTGTTACTTAAATGTCATCATTACCCGATAGCAACCGCCCCAGCCAAAGCAGAGCTTTGTGATTCGGCTTGGAGTGTAAAAGGCTAGACTCACCATCGAGTTGAGCACTCTCTGATCTGCATTACACGTAATTAATTTACTTTCCATATAAGAATTGTTAACCAGTGTTGCTCAAAATTAAACTGCGTATGGATGTGTGTGTGTGTGTGTGTGTATTGTTTACAGTGTATAAACAGCACTTTGTTATCATCATGAGCTACATGATACTGATAGATAAACATGGAAACCTTTTATTTAAGCAAAGTTTAGAGATTTTGTATGGCTATGGTTAACAGTGATAGTGAAATTAAAGACTTTGATTAAAACCATTACAATGACAACACACACAGGTTAAATAGGCAAATACAACAATAACAACTAAGCAAAGTGAACAACAACAACAACAACTAAGGAAACAATAATAATAAACAAGTGAAAATAGTAGAGGACAGCACTTGTCACACTTGTATTGTTAATGGAGATAGAGAGGTAGACACTGGGCTATTGTTTGTCGGAGTGTTAATGGCAGGCGAATAATCTAAATAATGGTGACAAAAACGAATGAGATAAAGGGAGAGAGAAATGGGCAAACAAAATGTTCTATCCTTTTGTAAAAATATAGAGAAACGTCTTCCTATAATGTGTAGCATTCACTAAGGAACTGTCAAGGATGTTTCATAAACTAATTAAAATGTCAATAAGTTCTAAAATGCTCTGCCGCTCCTGCTTCACTCTTTACTTCCAAAACAAACCAGTAAAGTCTTCTCTGCTTTAAGTTTCTCCTCTTGTCTTGACTTGACTTTACTTTCATAATAAACCGAAAGAGTCATAAAAGGAAGAGAGAGAGAAAGAAAGAAAGAACGAAAGAGGGAGAGTGTCTTAAATGGCCTCATCCTTAATTAATGCAACAAGCAAATGTGAGTTTGTGCCTGTGTTGTGTGTGTAAAACTGTCAGTTGTATCATAAAAAAAGGACATCATTTAAGAAGATGGAGGTAAATATAAACACAGTTAAGGAATATGAGAAAATGAGAGGTGTGGTGGGGGCGTGTTTAAAGGATTTTGTTTTCGTTTAAAATATTTACCAACCACCTTGGAATTGTATTCGCTTTTAAGGTTTATTTTTTTGTTTCTTTTTTTGTGGGCGATAAAGAATTTTCATTTGAGGGTTTTATTGTATTCCAGGGTTTAAGTTTATACGGTTTTAGTGTTGAAAGCCAACTACAAAAGGATACGTTAAGGATAAGGGTTTTTAGGGTCGATACACCTTTTCACAAAGTTTTTTTTTGTAGGCAAGGCTTTAAGGAATTTATTATTTAAGCACAGATTTGTTGCGAAACCATAAAGCCTTACGAAAAAAAAAGGTTTAATATTCTACTCTTCCAGCAATAAAAGTGTAATTGAAAAAAGTACTAAAAAATTTTAGAAAAAAGGTACAAAATTTGATTTGTATCTCATTTTATTAAAGTAAAGTACAGTAGAGATAGTACAAGTACAGGTGGTGAAGAAATTATTAAACAAACAAAGAGATTGATAATCATGATAATGCAGAGTAGTATAGATGATCTAGAAGTAACGAAGAAAGGAAAATAAAGAGAGAAATATTGTCATATCTCAAGCCAAGGTAATACCAGAAAAGAAACCAACAGAGGCTAAACTCTCCAAGGCTTTTGAAGGAACAACAGTCAAGAATCTTGAATTTTTGCCAGAGTCACAGAATATCCTCAACAACAGTCCCACAAATGCTGCAGGAAGAAGTGAACGTCTTTGTCTGCAAGGCGAATGTCCGTTACATCCCTTTCCGTTCAACCTGAACAGAAGTAGCCTGGATATTCTGCAATCTTCCCTAATGTGCCATGAAGAGTTCACTCTACATCTGATCACCTAACAGGCCTAACTGATCATGCTTAGCCAAATTCGCACGCTTCACCGAGCTTCCCTTGTCAACTCTCTGCAGTCTCATTGCTCCAAACACCACAATGGCCCAGAACTCAACATATTACCACCGAGTACCTGCTAAGAAGCATCCTGATAAGAGCAATCTATCTCTAGGCAGCATAATGTCCAGTGGATTCCTTTAAGGCAACCCCGAACTAGCGTCGCTACCTTGGTAATTGCAAGTCTATAGGAGTTCTCTATACCACCAAAAACTAATACCCATTGTCAGTCTTCATCTACAAGCCATCTATAAAGATTGCCTGACCGACAAGGGAATGAAGTGCAGAAGTTACGCAAGTGGTCACGCTATATCTATAAAAATCACCAAACTCCCATATCCTACAAAGACACCCTTTAAATCATCTTAAAGCGTTCCTTGTCGCCAGTCTTTTCACTATTACCTCCACTAGAATTAGTCCCAGAATGAGAAGTACTCCGAACGACTTCCTCCGTCTCGCTGTCTCCAAAGCTTTCCACCACGCAATGCAGTCATGCGTGAGAACCGGAAGGTCCACAGACTCCTAAACCCACTTCACCAACACTAAACGAAGACCTCATCTCCTTTCCCGATTTACGACGTGATTGATAATTTTCCTCAAATGCTTATCATTTTACTAAATAGGCTCTTTATTTACAAAAAATAATCGAATTTTTATTTACAAACATTTTTAGGAGATTAAATGGCCTCCAATACAACAAAATCCCAATCGATTTTATCAAATTTTGCCCAACAACCAACAACTCAATCTCAGTTTTAGAGGCTGTAAGCCTTTAAATCACTTTTATTGCTCCGCTGTATTATAAGCCAACAAAATTCATTTCCTTACATGTACATACATACGTATGTATGTATGTATCTATTGTAATTGACTTTGAAACAATATTCCGGAAATTTACACTCAGCCCTACCCTACTATTCTCTCTTTGGGTGCCTGTAGACAATTTTTAAGAGATTGCAACACAATATTTTGGCCTAGTCAAGCAAAACAAAACCAAAAAAACAAAAAAAAAGGATGACCATTTACAGTCCTGAATCCACATACACACACACACACCCACAACTACACATGGTTATTACTTTCCTGCTGTGTTTTGGTTAGTATTGGAAAGAAAAAAAAAGGGATCAGTGCCTGGTTGGCATAAGGAGGAGGATGAAAAAAAAACAGAGAAAATCCTGTTGTGCCATAACAAATCCAATTTTGTTAACGACACAAATCATCAGATTTAATCTGTGATGGCCTAGACAAAATATTAAACAACAACAGCAGCAACAACAGCTAAAACAAGTTAAAATACTCATACATGATGTCAGTTTAAATTAAATTTTATTGGAATAGAGAGCTTGGGCTGCTATTCAACAAATCGAATTAAAGGCTTCACATGTCGTCCCTTTTTTCGATTGGAAAGATAATTTAATTCTTTTATTGTTAACATAATATTATAGCGCACAAAAATTGTTATGTATTAACCTTTAACCTTTGCCCTAATGTCTGAAGGAATAACACCTATTTAGCAAAAAAAAAAAAGACGCTTTAATGTAATCTTTTTCTTTTCATTTCCTTTTCAAACTTGCTTCTCATTTTGTTTTTTCTCCTTTCATCTCTTTTCAGACGTGTACGTGAGGCCACAGGAATTAATGTCGATATGCGTATTGGCATCCATACCGGCAATGTTTTATGCGGCGTTTTGGGTTTACGCAAGTGGCAGTTCGATGTTTGGAGCGATGATGTAACACTGGCTAATCATATGGAGAGTGGTGGTGTAGCTGGGTAAGTTGGGAATGATATTTGTAGGACCCAAGCGAATGTGTTACGAACGTGCGACTCCTGCAAAGAAAGCGTTTGTGGAATGATGTCTACGTCTAGAGATTCTGAATGCAGAGGCTGCCTAAAGCAACTAGACAGTGTTTTAGATTAATTTGCACGCTTTTTTACATTAGCAGTGTTGAACTTTGAGGGTAAAATGTTTGCCTTTCGTCTCCCTTGCTCCAAAACACAGCTTAAAGATCCTTAGTCTTTGTCGTCAAGAAGGGTACTGCGAACGCTCCATCTTCGGCCTCAATCTATGCAGACAATTTCTATCATGTATCGTCTAACCCATACCTATGTCCTGACAACAAGTATTGACAAGATGTTAATCGGTCTCAGTAAGGATAGCTCTGCGTTGCAGTTGATAAACAAAACAGGTATTTCCTTTTAAACAACTGTATTCGCAAAAAAGAGAGTTATTCTTACTGACACCGAACAACATCTTTGTTGGGACACCAGGTTGAAAGAGAAATTGCGATGATACACATAGATTAAGCGCAGTACAATAGAGCTTAAAGTCGCAGTACTATGAGACCTAGAAGGCGATAATCTCATCGGAGTCAAAAAGAGCACCGTTGAACCCTTATATCAAGCTCGAATTTCATTACTTACTTTGCCAATTCTGGTCCTGTAGTACTCCACTACGAGAAAACGAATCTATCATTTTCCAAATGATACTTTATATTTTAAATAATCACTGAAATATGCTGAAAAAACACGCATTTGAATTAAAACGATCAACTGTAGATCAAATGCAATATACAGGGCACCCTGTTGTCATTTAAAACAACCGGGTATTCCTATTTTTCATCCCTAAGGTATGCTTGAAAATTAAATTTTGCATAACCGGGTGGTGCACTCATATCCGGGTCTCCCTAAAGTATGCTGCTATTTTTCTTTAAAAAACATTAAATTAAATTAATAAATAAATAAATATGTAGTTAATACAAAATTAAATAAAATCATACAAATAACATAATTTAAGTGTATCTAATTAAATATTATTTTGGGGTATGAGTATTTTAAAACAGAGTTCAGAGACTTCCAAAACTCAAGTGATGGCCGCTCCATAATCCCCTGGTATCGTGTTGATTACAGAAAATTAGTTTGCAGAAGACATTAAAGAGGGCATAGAGCTTATAGATGTTAACCGCTTATAACTTTTGAACCGCTGGGAATTCTTGAATGAAACTTTTTGCACGTGATAGATTAGAACTTCTACTTTCTGTCGGATGTATTAGTTCTTTAGATATAATGGACAAAATAGGTAAAAATTTAATGTCAAAATTTAAAACACATTTATCACCGATTTATTTCACTATTCTAAGGAACCTAATACATTCAGCAGAAAGTAGAAGTTCTAAGCTATCACGTGCAAAAAATTTCATTCAAAAATTCCCAGCCGTTCAAAAGTTATAAGCGTTTAAAGAAATTAGTTTGCCATTTTAGCAGCGCCACCAACCGACATTTTGAATTTAAAAATTTTCAAAAATTCGTTAAAACACCAGGCGAACAGAACGCTGTAGTAGGGGTATTTTCGGCAAACTAATTTCTTTAAACGCTTATAACTTTTGAACGGTTGGGAATTTTGGAATGAAATTTTTTGCACGTGATAGATTAGAACTTCTACTTTCTGCTGGATGTATCAGTTTACTAAAGGAGGTGAAGTAAATCGGTTAAAATTTAGTTTGAAAATTTGAAACACATTTATCAGTGATTTATTTCACTACCCTTGAATAACAAATAGATTCAACAGAAAGTAGAAGCTCTAAGCTATCATATGCAAAAAATTTCATTCAAAAATTCCAAATGGTTCAAAAGTTATAAGCGTTGAAAATTAGCTTTGACAGAAACCACCCCTGCAACAGCGTTCTGTTGGCCTGATATTTTAAACGCTTATAACTTTTGAACCGCTGGGAATTTTTGAATGAAACTTTTTGCACGTGATAGATTAGAACTTCTACTTTCTGTCGGATGTATTAGTTCTTTAGAAATAATGGACAAAATAGGTAAAAATTTAATGTCAAAATTTAAAACACATTTATCACCGATTTATTTCACTATTCTAAGGAAACTAATACATTCAGCAGAAAGTAGAAGTTCTAAGCTATCACGTGCAAAAAATTTCATTCAAAAATTCCCAGCCGTTCAAAAGTTATAAGCGTTTAAAAAAAATAATTTACCGAAAATACCCCTACTACAGCGTTCTGTTCGCCTGGTGTTTTAACGAATTTTTGAAAATTTTTAAATTCAAAATGTCGGTTGGTGGCGCTGCTAACATGGCAATTAATTTCTTTAAACGCTTATAACTTTTGAACGGTTGGGAATTTTGGAATGAAATTTTTTGCACGTGATAGATTAGAACTTCTACTTTCTGCTGGATGTATCAGTTTACTAAAGGAGGTGAAGTAAATCGGTTAAAATTTAGTTTGAAAATTTGAAACACATTTATCAGCGATTTATTTCACTACCCTTGGATAACAAATATATTCAACAGAAAGTAGAAGTTCTAAGCTATCATATGCAAAAAATTTCATTCAAAAATTCCAAATGGTTCAAAAGTTATAAGCGTTGAAAATTAGCTTTGACAGAAACCACCCCTGCAACAGCGTTCTGTTGGCCTGATATTTTAAACGCTTATAACTTTTGAACCGCTGGGAATTTTTGAATGAAACTTTTTGCACGTGATAGATTAGAACTTCTACTTTCTGTCGGATGTATTAGTTCTTTAGAAATAATGGACAAAATAGGTAAAAATTTAATGTCAAAATTTAAAACACATTTATCACCGATTTATTTCACTATTCTAAGGAAACTAATACATTCAGCAGAAAGTAGAAGTTCTAAGCTATCACGTGCAAAAAATTTCATTCAAAAATTCCCAGCCGTTCAAAAGTTATAAGCGTTTAAAGAAATTAGTTTGCCGAAAATACCCCTACTACAGCGTTCTGTTCGCCTGGTGTTTTAACGAATTTTTGAAAATTTTTAAATTCAAAATGTCGGTTGGTGGCGCTGCTAACATGGCAATTAATTTCTTTAAACGCTTATAACTTTTGAACGGTTGGGAATTTTGGAATGAAATTTTTTGCACGTGATAGATTAGAACTTCTACTTTCTGCTGGATGTATCAGTTTACTAAAGGAGGTGAAGTAAATCGGTTAAAATTTAGTTTGAAAATTTGAAACACATTTATCAGCGATTTATTTCACTACCCTTGGATAACAAATAGATTCAACAGAAAGTAGAAGCTCTAAGCTATCATATGCAAAAAATTTCATTCAAAAATTCCAAATGGTTCAAAAGTTATAAGCGTTGAAAATTAGCTTTGACAGAAACCACCCCTGCAACAGCGTTCTGTTGGCCTGATATTTTAAACGCTTATAACTTTTGAACCGCTGGGAATTTTTGAATGAAACTTTTTGCACGTGATAGATTAGAACTTCTACTTTCTGTCGGATGTATTAGTTCTTTAGAAATAATGGACAAAATAGGTAAAAATTTAATGTCAAAATTTAAAACACATTTATCACCGATTTATTTCACTATTCTAAGGAAACTAATACATTCAGCAGAAAGTAGAAGTTCTAAGCTATCACGTGCAAAAAATTTCATTCAAAAATTCCCAGCCGTTCAAAAGTTATAAGCGTTTAAAAAAAATAATTTACCGAAAATACCCCTACTACAGCGTTCTGTTCGCCTGGTGTTTTAACGAATTTTTGAAAATTTTTAAATTCAAAATGTCGGTTGGTGGCGCTGCTAACATGGCAATTAATTTCTTTAAACGCTTATAACTTTTGAACGGTTGGGAATTTTGGAATGAAATTTTTTGCACGTGATAGATTAGAACTTCTACTTTCTGCTGGATGTATCAGTTTACTAAAGGAGGTGAAGTAAATCGGTTAAAATTTAGTTTGAAAATTTGAAACACATTTATCAGCGATTTATTTCACTACCCTTGGATAACAAATAGATTCAACAGAAAGTAGAAGCTCTAAGCTATCATATGCAAAAAATTTCATTCAAAAATTCCAAATGGTTCAAAAGTTATAAGCGTTGAAAATTAGCTTTGACAGAAACCACCCCTGCAACAGCGTTCTGTTGGCCTGATATTTTAAACGCTTATAACTTTTGAACCGCTGGGAATTTTTGAATGAAACTTTTTGCACGTGATAGATTAGAACTTCTACTTTCTGTCGGATGTATTAGTTCTTTAGATATAATGGACAAAATAGGTAAAAATTTAATGTCAAAATTTAAAACACATTTATCACCGATTTATTTCACTATTCTAAGGAACCTAATACATTCAGCAGAATGTAGAAGTTCTAAGCTATCACGTGCAAAAAATTTCATTCAAAAATTCCCAGCCGTTCAAAAGTTATAAGCGTTTAAAGAAATTAGTTTGCCATTTTAGCAGCGCCACCAACCGACATTTTGAATTTAAAAATTTTCAAAAATTCGTTAAAACACCAGGCGAACAGAACGCTGTAGTAGGGGTATTTTCGGCAAACTAATTTCTTTAAACGCTTATAACTTTTGAACGGTTGGGAATTTTGGAATGAAATTTTTTGCACGTGATAGATTAGAACTTCTACTTTCTGCTGGATGTATCAGTTTACTAAAGGAGGTGTAGTAAATCGGTTAAAATTTAGTTTGAAAATTTGAAACACATTTATCAGCGATTTATTTCACTACCCTTGGATAACAAATAGATTCAACAGAAAGTAGAAGCTCTAAGCTATCATATGCAAAAAATTTCATTCAAAAATTCCAAATGGTTCAAAAGTTATAAGCGTTGAAAATTAGCTTTGACAGAAACCACCCCTGCAACAGCGTTCTGTTGGCCTGATATTTTAAACGCTTATAACTTTTGAACCGCTGGGAATTTTTGAATGAAACTTTTTGCACGTGATAGATTAGAACTTCTACTTTCTGTCGGATGTATTAGTTCTTTAGATATAATGGACAAAATAGGTAAAAATTTAATGTCAAAATTTAAAACACATTTATCACCGATTTATTTCACTATTCTAAGGAACCTAATACATTCAGCAGAATGTAGAAGTTCTAAGCTATCACGTGCAAAAATTTCATTCAAAAATTCCCAGCCGTTCAAAAGTTATAAGCGTTTAAAAAAAATAATTTACCGAAAATACCCCTACTACAGCGTTCTGTTCGCCTGGTGTTTTAACGAATTTTTGAAAATTTTTAAATTCAAAATGTCGGTTGGTGGCGCTGCTAACATGGCAATTAATTTCTTTAAACGCTTATAACTTTTGAACGGTTGGGAATTTTGGAATGAAATTTTTTGCACGTGATAGATTAGAACTTCTACTTTCTGCTGGATGTATCAGTTTACTAAAGGAGGTGAAGTAAATCGGTTAAAATTTAGTTTGAAAATTTGAAACACATTTATCAGCGATTTATTTCACTACCCTTGGATAACAAATATATTCAACAGAAAGTAGAAGCTCTAAGCTATCATATGCAAAAAATTTCATTCAAAAATTCCAAATGGTTCAAAAGTTATAAGCGTTGAAAATTAGCTTTGACAGAAACCACCCCTGCAACAGCGTTCTGTTGGCCTGATATTTTAAACGCTTATAACTTTTGAACCGCTGGGAATTTTTGAATGAAACTTTTTGCACGTGATAGATTAGAACTTCTACTTTCTGTCGGATGTATTAGTTCTTTAGAAATAATGGACAAAATAGGTAAAAATTTAATGTCAAAATTTAAAACACATTTATCACCGATTTATTTCACTATTCTAAGGAAACTAATACATTCAGCAGAAAGTAGAAGTTCTAAGCTATCACGTGCAAAAAATTTCATTCAAAAATTCCCAGCCGTTCAAAAGTTATAAGCGTTTAAAGAAATTAGTTTGCCATTTTAGCAGCGCCACCAACCGACATTTTGAATTTAAAAATTTTCAAAAATTCGTTAAAACACCAGGCGAACAGAACGCTGTAGTAGGGGTATTTTCGGCAAACTAATTTCTTTAAACGCTTATAACTTTTGAACGGTTGGGAATTTTGGAATGAAATTTTTTGCACGTGATAGATTAGAACTTCTACTTTCTGCTGGATGTATCAGTTTACTAAAGGAGGTGAAGTAAATCGGTTAAAATTTAGTTTGAAAATTTGAAACACATTTATCAGTGATTTATTTCACTACCCTTGAATAACAAATAGATTCAACAGAAAGTAGAAGCTCTAAGCTATCATATGCAAAAAATTTCATTCAAAAATTCCAAATGGTTCAAAAGTTATAAGCGTTGAAAATTAGCTTTGACAGAAACCACCCCTGCAACAGCGTTCTGTTGGCCTGATATTTTAAACGCTTATAACTTTTGAACCGCTGGGAATTTTTGAATGAAACTTTTTGCACGTGATAGATTAGAACTTCTACTTTCTGTCGGATGTATTAGTTCTTTAGAAATAATGGACAAAATAGGTAAAAATTTAATGTCAAAATTTAAAACACATTTATCACCGATTTATTTCACTATTCTAAGGAAACTAATACATTCAGCAGAAAGTAGAAGTTCTAAGCTATCACGTGCAAAAAATTTCATTCAAAAATTCCCAGCCGTTCAAAAGTTATAAGCGTTTAAAAAAAATAATTTACCGAAAATACCCCTACTACAGCGTTCTGTTCGCCTGGTGTTTTAACGAATTTTTGAAAATTTTTAAATTCAAAATGTCGGTTGGTGGCGCTGCTAACATGGCAATTAATTTCTTTAAACGCTTATAACTTTTGAACGGTTGGGAATTTTGGAATGAAATTTTTTGCACGTGATAGATTAGAACTTCTACTTTCTGCTGGATGTATCAGTTTACTAAAGGAGGTGTAGTAAATCGGTTAAAATTTAGTTTGAAAATTTGAAACACATTTATCAGCGATTTATTTCACTACCCTTGGATAACAAATAGATTCAACAGAAAGTAGAAGCTCTAAGCTATCATATGCAAAAAATTTCATTCAAAAATTCCAAATGGTTCAAAAGTTATAAGCGTTGAAAATTAGCTTTGACAGAAACCACCCCTGCAACAGCGTTCTGTTGGCCTGATATTTTAAACGCTTATAACTTTTGAACCGCTGGGAATTTTTGAATGAAACTTTTTGCACGTGATAGATTAGAACTTCTACTTTCTGTCGGATGTATTAGTTCTTTAGATATAATGGACAAAATAGGTAAAAATTTAATGTCAAAATTTAAAACACATTTATCACCGATTTATTTCACTATTCTAAGGAACCTAATACATTCAGCAGAATGTAGAAGTTCTAAGCTATCACGTGCAAAAAATTTCATTCAAAAATTCCCAGCCGTTCAAAAGTTATAAGCGTTTAAAGAAATTAGTTTGCCATTTTAGCAGCGCCACCAACCGACATTTTGAATTTAAAAATTTTCAAAAATTCGTTAAAACACCAGGCGAACAGAACGCTGTAGTAGGGGTATTTTCGGCAAACTAATTTCTTTAAACGCTTATAACTTTTGAACGGTTGGGAATTTTGGAATGAAATTTTTTGCACGTGATAGATTAGAACTTCTACTTTCTGCTGGATGTATCAGTTTACTAAAGGAGGTGTAGTAAATCGGTTAAAATTTAGTTTGAAAATTTGAAACACATTTATCAGCGATTTATTTCACTACCCTTGGATAACAAATAGATTCAACAGAAAGTAGAAGCTCTAAGCTATCATATGCAAAAAATTTCATTCAAAAATTCCAAATGGTTCAAAAGTTATAAGCGTTGAAAATTAGCTTTGACAGAAACCACCCCTGCAACAGCGTTCTGTTGGCCTGATATTTTAAACGCTTATAACTTTTGAACCGCTGGGAATTTTTGAATGAAACTTTTTGCACGTGATAGATTAGAACTTCTACTTTCTGTCGGATGTATTAGTTCTTTAGATATAATGGACAAAATAGGTAAAAATTTAATGTCAAAATTTAAAACACATTTATCACCGATTTATTTCACTATTCTAAGGAACCTAATACATTCAGCAGAATGTAGAAGTTCTAAGCTATCACGTGCAAAAATTTCATTCAAAAATTCCCAGCCGTTCAAAAGTTATAAGCGTTTAAAAAAAATAATTTACCGAAAATACCCCTACTACAGCGTTCTGTTCGCCTGGTGTTTTAACGAATTTTTGAAAATTTTTAAATTCAAAATGTCGGTTGGTGGCGCTGCTAACATGGCAATTAATTTCTTTAAACGCTTATAACTTTTGAACGGTTGGGAATTTTGGAATGAAATTTTTTGCACGTGATAGATTAGAACTTCTACTTTCTGCTGGATGTATCAGTTTACTAAAGGAGGTGAAGTAAATCGGTTAAAATTTAGTTTGAAAATTTGAAACACATTTATCAGCGATTTATTTCACTACCCTTGGATAACAAATATATTCAACAGAAAGTAGAAGCTCTAAGCTATCATATGCAAAAAATTTCATTCAAAAATTCCAAATGGTTCAAAAGTTATAAGCGTTGAAAATTAGCTTTGACAGAAACCACCCCTGCAACAGCGTTCTGTTGGCCTGATATTTTAAACGCTTATAACTTTTGAACCGCTGGGAATTTTTGAATGAAACTTTTTGCACGTGATAGATTAGAACTTCTACTTTCTGTCGGATGTATTAGTTCTTTAGATATAATGGACAAAATAGGTAAAAATTTAATGTCAAAATTTAAAACACATTTATCACCGATTTATTTCACTATTCTAAGGAACCTAATACATTCAGCAGAATGTAGAAGTTCTAAGCTATCACGTGCAAAAAATTTCATTCAAAAATTCCCAGCCGTTCAAAAGTTATAAGCGTTTAAAGAAATTAGTTTGCCATTTTAGCAGCGCCACCAACCGACATTTTGAATTTAAAAATTTTCAAAAATTCGTTAAAACACCAGGCGAACAGAACGCTGTAGTAGGGGTATTTTCGGCAAACTAATTTCTTTAAACGCTTATAACTTTTGAACGGTTGGGAATTTTGGAATGAAATTTTTTGCACGTGATAGATTAGAACTTCTACTTTCTGCTGGATGTATCAGTTTACTAAAGGAGGTGAAGTAAATCGGTTAAAATTTAGTTTGAAAATTTGAAACACATTTATCAGCGATTTATTTCACTACCCTTGGATAACAAATATATTCAACAGAAAGTAGAAGTTCTAAGCTATCATATGCAAAAAATTTCATTCAAAAATTCCAAATGGTTCAAAAGTTATAAGCGTTGAAAATTAGCTTTGACAGAAACCACCCCTGCAACAGCGTTCTGTTGGCCTGATATTTTAAATGCTTATAACTTTTGAACCGCTGGGAATTTTTGAATGAAACTTTTTGCACGTGATAGATTAGAACTTCTACTTTCTGTCGGATGTATTAGTTCTTTAGATATAATGGACAAAATAGGTAAAAATTTAATGTCAAAATTTAAAACACATTTATCACCGATTTATTTCACTATTCTAAGGAACCTAATACATTCAGCAGAATGTAGAAGTTCTAAGCTATCACGTGCAAAAATTTCATTCAAAAATTCCCAGCCGTTCAAAAGTTATAAGCGTTTAAAAAAAATAATTTACCGAAAATACCCCTACTACAGCGTTCTGTTCGCCTGGTGTTTTAACGAATTTTTGAAAATTTTTAAATTCAAAATGTCGGTTGGTGGCGCTGCTAACATGGCAATTAATTTCTTTAAACGCTTATAACTTTTGAACGGTTGGGAATTTTGGAATGAAATTTTTTGCACGTGATAGATTAGAACTTCTACTTTCTGCTGGATGTATCAGTTTACTAAAGGAGGTGAAGTAAATCGGTTAAAATTTAGTTTGAAAATTTGAAACACATTTATCAGCGATTTATTTCACTACCCTTGGATAACAAATATATTCAACAGAAAGTAGAAGCTCTAAGCTATCATATGCAAAAAATTTCATTCAAAAATTCCAAATGGTTCAAAAGTTATAAGCGTTGAAAATTAGCTTTGACAGAAACCACCCCTGCAACAGCGTTCTGTTGGCCTGATATTTTAAACGCTTATAACTTTTGAACCGCTGGGAATTTTTGAATGAAACTTTTTGCACGTGATAGATTAGAACTTCTACTTTCTGTCGGATGTATTAGTCCTTTAGATATAATGGACAAAATAGGTAAAAATTTAATGTCAAAATTTAAAACACATTTATCACCGATTTATTTCACTATTCTAAGGAACCTAATACATTCAGCAGAATGTAGAAGTTCTAAGCTATCACGTGCAAAAAATTTCATTCAAAAATTCCCAGCCGTTCAAAAGTTATAAGCGTTTAAAGAAATTAGTTTGCCATTTTAGCAGCGCCACCAACCGACATTTTGAATTTAAAAATTTTCAAAAATTCGTTAAGACACCAGGCGAACAGAACGCTGTAGTAGGGGTATTTTCGGCAAACTAATTTCTTTAAACGCTTATAACTTTTGAACGGTTGGGAATTTTGGAATGAAATTTTTTGCACGTGATAGATTAGAACTTCTACTTTCTGCTGGATGTATCAGTTTACTAAAGGAGGTGAAGTAAATCGGTTAAAATTTAGTTTGAAAATTTGAAACACATTTATCAGCGATTTATTTCACTACCCTTGGATAACAAATATATTCAACAGAAAGTAGAAGTTCTAAGCTATCATATGCAAAAAATTTCATTCAAAAATTCCAAATGGTTCAAAAGTTATAAGCGTTGAAAATTTGCTTTGACAGAAACCACCCCTGCAACAGCGTTCTGTTGGCCTGATATTTTAAACGCTTATAACTTTTGAACCGCTGGGAATTTTTGAATGAAACTTTTTGCACGTGATAGATTAGAACTTCTACTTTCTGTCGGATGTATTAGTTCTTTAGATATAATGGACAAAATAGGTAAAAATTTAATGTCAAAATTTAAAACACATTTATCACCGATTTATTTCACTATTCTAAGGAACCTAATACATTCAGCAGAATGTAGAAGTTCTAAGCTATCACGTGCAAAAAATTTCATTCAAAAATTCCCAGCCGTTCAAAAGTTATAAGCGTTTAAAGAAATTAGTTTGCCATTTTAGCAGCGCCACCAACCGACATTTTGAATTTAAAAATTTTCAAAAATTCGTTAAAACACCAGGCGAACAGAACGCTGTAGTAGGGGTATTTTCGGCAAACTAATTTCTTTAAACGCTTATAACTTTTGAACGGTTGGGAATTTTGGAATGAAATTTTTTGCACGTGATAGATTAGAACTTCTACTTTCTGCTGGATGTATCAGTTTACTAAAGGAGGTGAAGTAAATCGGTTAAAATTTAGTTTGAAAATTTGAAACACATTTATCAGCGATTTATTTCACTACCCTTGGATAACAAATATATTCAACAGAAAGTAGAAGTTCTAAGCTATCATATGCAAAAAATTTCATTCAAAAATTCCAAATGGTTCAAAAGTTATAAGCGTTGAAAATTAGCTTTGACAGAAACCACCCCTGCAACAGCGTTCTGTTGGCCTGATATTTTAAATGCTTATAACTTTTGAACCGCTGGGAATTTTTGAATGAAACTTTTTGCACGTGATAGATTAGAACTTCTACTTTCTGTCGGATGTATTAGTTCTTTAGATATAATGGACAAAATAGGTAAAAATTTAATGTCAAAATTTAAAACACATTTATCACCGATTTATTTCACTATTCTAAGGAACCTAATACATTCAGCAGAATGTAGAAGTTCTAAGCTATCACGTGCAAAAATTTCATTCAAAAATTCCCAGCCGTTCAAAAGTTATAAGCGTTTAAAAAAAATAATTTACCGAAAATACCCCTACTACAGCGTTCTGTTCGCCTGGTGTTTTAACGAATTTTTGAAAATTTTTAAATTCAAAATGTCGGTTGGTGGCGCTGCTAACATGGCAATTAATTTCTTTAAACGCTTATAACTTTTGAACGGTTGGGAATTTTGGAATGAAATTTTTTGCACGTGATAGATTAGAACTTCTACTTTCTGCTGGATGTATCAGTTTACTAAAGGAGGTGAAGTAAATCGGTTAAAATTTAGTTTGAAAATTTGAAACACATTTATCAGCGATTTATTTCACTACCCTTGGATAACAAATATATTCAACAGAAAGTAGAAGCTCTAAGCTATCATATGCAAAAAATTTCATTCAAAAATTCCAAATGGTTCAAAAGTTATAAGCGTTGAAAATTAGCTTTGACAGAAACCACCCCTGCAACAGCGTTCTGTTGGCCTGATATTTTAAACGCTTATAACTTTTGAACCGCTGGGAATTTTTGAATGAAACTTTTTGCACGTGATAGATTAGAACTTCTACTTTCTGTCGGATGTATTAGTCCTTTAGATATAATGGACAAAATAGGTAAAAATTTAATGTCAAAATTTAAAACACATTTATCACCGATTTATTTCACTATTCTAAGGAACCTAATACATTCAGCAGAATGTAGAAGTTCTAAGCTATCACGTGCAAAAAATTTCATTCAAAAATTCCCAGCCGTTCAAAAGTTATAAGCGTTTAAAGAAATTAGTTTGCCATTTTAGCAGCGCCACCAACCGACATTTTGAATTTAAAAATTTTCAAAAATTCGTTAAGACACCAGGCGAACAGAACGCTGTAGTAGGGGTATTTTCGGCAAACTAATTTCTTTAAACGCTTATAACTTTTGAACGGTTGGGAATTTTGGAATGAAATTTTTTGCACGTGATAGATTAGAACTTCTACTTTCTGCTGGATGTATCAGTTTACTAAAGGAGGTGAAGTAAATCGGTTAAAATTTAGTTTGAAAATTTGAAACACATTTATCAGCGATTTATTTCACTACCCTTGGATAACAAATATATTCAACAGAAAGTAGAAGTTCTAAGCTATCATATGCAAAAAATTTCATTCAAAAATTCCAAATGGTTCAAAAGTTATAAGCGTTGAAAATTTGCTTTGACAGAAACCACCCCTGCAACAGCGTTCTGTTGGCCTGATATTTTAAACGCTTATAACTTTTGAACCGCTGGGAATTTTTGAATGAAACTTTTTGCACGTGATAGATTAGAACTTCTACTTTCTGTCGGATGTATTAGTCCTTTAGATATAATGGACAAAATAGGTAAAAATTTAATGTCAAAATTTAAAACACATTTATCACCGATTTATTTCACTATTCTAAGGAACCTAATACATTCAGCAGAATGTAGAAGTTCTAAGCTATCACGTGCAAAAAATTTCATTCAAAAATTCCCAGCCGTTCAAAAGTTATAAGCGTTTAAAGAAATTAGTTTGCCATTTTAGCAGCGCCACCAACCGACATTTTGAATTTAAAAATTTTCAAAAATTCGTTAAGACACCAGGCGAACAGAACGCTGTAGTAGGGGTATTTTCGGCAAACTAATTTCTTTAAACGCTTATAACTTTTGAACGGTTGGGAATTTTGGAATGAAATTTTTTGCACGTGATAGATTAGAACTTCTACTTTCTGCTGGATGTATCAGTTTACTAAAGGAGGTGAAGTAAATCGGTTAAAATTTAGTTTGAAAATTTGAAACACATTTATCAGCGATTTATTTCACTACCCTTGGATAACAAATATATTCAACAGAAAGTAGAAGTTCTAAGCTATCATATGCAAAAAATTTCATTCAAAAATTCCAAATGGTTCAAAAGTTATAAGCGTTGAAAATTTGCTTTGACAGAAACCACCCCTGCAACAGCGTTCTGTTGGCCTGATATTTTAAACGCTTATAACTTTTGAACCGCTGGGAATTTTTGAATGAAACTTTTTGCACGTGATAGATTAGAACTTCTACTTTCTGTCGGATGTATTAGTTCTTTAGATATAATGGACAAAATAGGTAAAAATTTAATGTCAAAATTTAAAACACATTTATCACCGATTTATTTCACTATTCTAAGGAACCTAATACATTCAGCAGAATGTAGAAGTTCTAAGCTATCACGTGCAAAAATTTCATTCAAAAATTCCCAGCCGTTCAAAAGTTATAAGCGTTTAAAAAAAATAATTTACCGAAAATACCCCTACTACAGCGTTCTGTTCGCCTGGTGTTTTAACGAATTTTTGAAAATTTTTAAATTCAAAATGTCGGTTGGTGGCGCTGCTAACATGGCAATTAATTTCTTTAAACGCTTATAACTTTTGAACGGTTGGGAATTTTGGAATGAAATTTTTTGCACGTGATAGATTAGAACTTCTACTTTCTGCTGGATGTATCAGTTTACTAAAGGAGGTGAAGTAAATCGGTTAAAATTTAGTTTGAAAATTTGAAACACATTTATCAGCGATTTATTTCACTACCCTTGGATAACAAATATATTCAACAGAAAGTAGAAGCTCTAAGCTATCATATGCAAAAAATTTCATTCAAAAATTCCAAATGGTTCAAAAGTTATAAGCGTTGAAAATTAGCTTTGACAGAAACCACCCCTGCAACAGCGTTCTGTTGGCCTGATATTTTAAACGCTTATAACTTTTGAACCGCTGGGAATTTTTGAATGAAACTTTTTGCACGTGATAGATTAGAACTTCTACTTTCTGTCGGATGTATTAGTCCTTTAGATATAATGGACAAAATAGGTAAAAATTTAATGTCAAAATTTAAAACACATTTATCACCGATTTATTTCACTATTCTAAGGAACCTAATACATTCAGCAGAATGTAGAAGTTCTAAGCTATCACGTGCAAAAAATTTCATTCAAAAATTCCCAGCCGTTCAAAAGTTATAAGCGTTTAAAGAAATTAGTTTGCCATTTTAGCAGCGCCACCAACCGACATTTTGAATTTAAAAATTTTCAAAAATTCGTTAAGACACCAGGCGAACAGAACGCTGTAGTAGGGGTATTTTCGGCAAACTAATTTCTTTAAACGCTTATAACTTTTGAACGGTTGGGAATTTTGGAATGAAATTTTTTGCACGTGATAGATTAGAACTTCTACTTTCTGCTGGATGTATCAGTTTACTAAAGGAGGTGAAGTAAATCGGTTAAAATTTAGTTTGAAAATTTGAAACACATTTATCAGCGATTTATTTCACTACCCTTGGATAACAAATATATTCAACAGAAAGTAGAAGTTCTAAGCTATCATATGCAAAAAATTTCATTCAAAAATTCCAAATGGTTCAAAAGTTATAAGCGTTGAAAATTTGCTTTGACAGAAACCACCCCTGCAACAGCGTTCTGTTGGCCTGATATTTTAAACGCTTATAACTTTTGAACCGCTGGGAATTTTTGAATGAAACTTTTTGCACGTGATAGATTAGAACTTCTACTTTCTGTCGGATGTATTAGTTCTTTAGAAATAATGGACAAAATAGGTAAAAATTTAATGTCAAAATTTAAAACACATTTATCACCGATTTATTTCACTATTCTAAGGAAACTAATACATTCAGCAGAAAGTAGAAGTTCTAAGCTATCACGTGCAAAAAATTTCATTCAAAAATTCCCAGCCGTTCAAAAGTTATAAGCGTTTAAAAAAAATAATTTACCGAAAATACCCCTACTACAGCGTTCTGTTCGCCTGGTGTTTTAACGAATTTTTGAAAATTTTTAAATTCAAAATGTCGGTTGGTGGCGCTGCTAACATGGCAATTAATTTCTTTAAACGCTTATAACTTTTGAACGGTTGGGAATTTTGGAATGAAATTTTTTGCACGTGATAGATTAGAACTTCTACTTTCTGCTGGATGTATCAGTTTACTAAAGGAGGTGAAGTAAATCGGTTAAAATTTAGTTTGAAAATTTGAAACACATTTATCAGCGATTTATTTCACTACCCTTGGATAACAAATAGATTCAACAGAAAGTAGAAGCTCTAAGCTATCATATGCAAAAAATTTCATTCAAAAATTCCAAATGGTTCAAAAGTTATAAGCGTTGAAAATTTGCTTTGACAGAAACCACCCCTGCAACAGCGTTCTGTTGGCCTGATATTTTAAACGCTTATAACTTTTGAACGGCTGGGAATTTTTGAATGAAACTTTTTGCACGTGATAGATTAGAACTTCTACTTTCTGTCGGAAATAGATTCAACAGAAAGTAGAAGTTCTAAGCTATCATATGCAAAAAATTTTATTAAAAAATTCCAAATGGTTCAAAAGTAAGAAGCGTTTAAAGAATATAATTAGAATATAATTTGTAATTGTATTGTAATTAATAAATAAATAAATAATTTATATGCATATACTTTTTATTAAAAAATCGAGACCTATAGAAATTATTTAACGTAAATAAATTATAAATAAAATTCAATTTCAAAACACATGAAATTGAATTAATGAATAAATAATAGTTAATACAAAATTAAATAAAATCATAAATTATAAATAAAATTCAATAAATATCATAAATAATAAAATTAACAAACATATGGAATTAAATTAATAAATAAATAAATAAATATGTAGTTAATACAAAATTAAATAAAATCATACAAATAACATAATTTAAGTGTATCTAATTAAATATTATTTTGGGATATGAGTATTATAAAACAGAGTTTAGAGACTTCCAAAACTCAAGTGATGGCCGCTCCATAATCCCCGGGTATTGTGTTGATTACAGAAAATTAGTTTGCAGAAGACATTAAAGATGGCGTAGAGCTTATAGATGTTAGATTTGAATCCCTTTATGTGTTGTAACAGGAAAAGCTTCTGCAGGAATATCGCAGACAGTGCAGTGCGGCTGAAGAGTGTTGTTCTCCCAATCCCCGGGCATTGTGTTGGTTACAAAAAATTAGTTTGCAGAAGAGATCAAAGAGGCCGTAGAGTTTATAGATGTTATATTTGAATCCATTAAAGTGTTGGAACAGGAAAATATACTGCAGGAATAGAATTCAACATCGTAGACAGTGCAGTGCGGCTGAAGAGTGTTCCACTGGCCGCAATCGACCGTAAATGCATATGCTGCGTATACGTATGTATACGATTTTCACGAAAACCTGAAAAAAAGAAAAAACCATAAATATTTAAAAATAAAACGAATAGAAAGATAAATGAAAATAAATTATTGTTTAAAAAGCTATACAATATAGGAAGGATTGATTATATTAAGAGAATATTGCCTAAACATTTGGAAAAGTTGAGTATTAGATAAACGATATTGGCAAGAATACCATTTTATCCTAGACAACAAACAAGCAGATCTGTGGAGATAGTTTTTGTAGATTTAGTGGGAATCCACCATGTGGTATCGATACAAGCTTCAAAGACAATTCAGACATGATATAAAAAATCAATTACAAGGTACACCGAAATAAATTACAAGATACTAGGGCGCTATGACTCTAACAAAACTGTTCTCTTTAGGGTTTAAATAATGGCATGGTAGATTAAATTAAAATCTTTTCAAATTTTTCTTTACAAGCTGACTTGGTCTCCTCTCCTTCAACCTAATGAGATTCTTATCCTTCTCTTTGGTTTCACCATACATACATAGTACGTCTCCTCCTCTCCTTACAAAAAAACACTTCATCGTTAAATTCTATTTTATTTCCACTTCAATGTTAACCAGGATCCTATTAGTGCCCAAATGTTTATTTTATTCTTATAAATGCCGTGTCGTTCGTTTTATTGTCCCACAATAAATCATTTTCACTAATTTTGCATTCTTAGTTTTGGGAATAATATCTTTTATTCAAATTATTGCGAAATATAAATAAAATATTGTATTTTGGACCACTTTAGCTTGTAATTGTGGTCTTTGCGTAGCGAAATAGAAATTCAATAGAAAAATATGCAGAAGGAAGAAAATAAAAAAAAAAGAAAAACCCAATGAATTGGAATCAATTGTAGCTCTTAGTTGTGCAAATAGACAGATGTGTAGCTAGCTAAACTTTAAAAGAGGGTAAAAATCAAAGAAACAACTTTATATGTTCGGTATGAAATCTTAAGAAGATGAGTCTTTAATTAGACCTTCTGGCGTAATGGATGGGCAACAATTATCGCAACACGGTTTTCATTGGTCTTGTAAGAATTTATCTTTACTCTAGAGTTAGGTGACTTCACTCCACATAAAGGTACGTGAAGTTTTCTCAAAGCAAAAATATTAGCTGCTTGACATTAGTTTTAAAAGGCGACAATGTACACCGTTAGGATGTGTCACCTAGCCATTCAGGCTCAGCTTTATACAAGGGGGCAATGTCCCCTTTATCCTATGTCCAAACAATATCAATCAATGATACTGAGAATGGCCTTTTCAGTATTCTAGTACACGTTCGCGCAGTAACAGATGTTCTGTTCCTCCGAATGGCAATTCAGCTGTATCGTCCTCCCCGGGACAACGATTTATCTCGAGCAAGTGCATTAGACAGCGACCAAAGGATCAAGTTAACCAAAAACTGAAAAAAAAAAATTGTATCGCAACAGGGTATTATATAAGTTTCGTCAATCGCTTCAGGAAGGAGAAAATATCCCCCCCCCGTGCTATGTAGCTGACTACGTGCCTGTAAATAGATTTCATTCAAAACGTTTAAATTCTTCTCTTAAGTTTTTTTTTTCTTCTTTCTTGATTGAGTTTCTTTTATTGTTTGGCAATTTCCTTTTGTTTTTCCGAAATTTTATTTCTGTTTTCCAACAATTTATTCGTTCCAGACGAGTGCACATTACCAAACAAACATTACAATTCCTAAACGACAAGTTCGAAGTGGAAGAAGGAAATGGAGCCAGTCGTGACTCGTATTTGGCGGATCATAAAATCGAAACGTATTTAATTGTACCACCAAAGGTGAGTTGTTGCCACTTTCTTCTTTTTTTTTTTAGTTTTTGGTGAATCTTATTAACGAAATGCCTTTTCTTTTCAAACCGCCTACCCTCTTCTATTCTCCAGAAACCCACCTATATAACACACATGGTGCCGCGTATTAAAGAAATCAACTCTTCATTGGACAATGTTAATGCGCCTTCAAATACGAATGGCACAACAGCCAACAACCATAATAACATCAATGGTAGTTACAATACCAGCTACAGTAATAACATTGACAACGAAGGGGCAACGGAAAAACTTTTACCCGTAACTGTAGTAAATTTCAAAAGTGATGAGTCATCACCTTTAAAGCACTCGCCTACGGCAACATCAGCAGCATCATCAATAAACACCAGTAGTCCGGAACATAAATTGGCACAATTATCATCGAGAACATCGATGTCCATTAAGGAAGAGGAGAACGAAGAAGATGTTGTAGAATTAAGAAATCCCTGTACAACAACACCAACAACAGCTCACACTCCCACAACACCAAATCAGCAAGCACAGCAGGATGACGACAACAGCCAACTGTTGCTGAAACGTCCAAGTGTGGATAACGATATTGGCGGCGGCAGCAACACAAATAATTCTCACGCTTCACTAACACCAAAATCATCATTAACTTTGCCACCCCATTCTCATAATGATGATGCTCTTAGTGCTAGTGGCAGTGAGGGGGCCACATCCAATTGTGGCTCTACTGGTGGTGCTGGTGCTGTTGCTGCTGGAGTCATCGAAAATACTATCGGAAATTGTGATTCAACAGCAACGATTACAAATGCAATAACAACAGCAACAACTGCACCTACCGTTACTAATACAACAACAGCAACAACTAATTCTGGCAGTAATTTATTGGTATCGGATATACCAGAGGCTAAAAGTCGTCGAAAGTTATCTGTGCAAGGTAAGTGGTGTTGATTCAATTGGTTGACTAGTTAGCTGGCTGGCTGGCTGGCTGTGTGACTTGGATGTACATTAATGCAAGTGATACGGGAAAATAACTTTAAAAATTGGTTTTCAAGACTTAGTGTGTGGCCTTCTAAATCTGCATTTAGTTAAATAGGATTTTGTGTTTGTTTGGGAAGTAAAAAGAACAACTCTACAGTGCCAGTCTTTCCCTCCTTGTCATTCTCTCTCCATCATTCCCGAACGATATCGTTTCCTCTTTTCTGGAACATTAAACAATGAGGCTGCAGATGAGCTGGCAAGGGAAGATGCAAAGAAGGGGCTTATCGATCAGGTTATCGGACAGATGGTGGAAGAGAGGAGATTGCAGAATCACCGAGAACGTTATAGACTGGAATATCTCCTGAAACTGGGTGGGAAATTTTTGGGAACTTAATAGGTTTTATGACAGGGCATTACATCTTGAGGGAGAGAACTATCATGTCCACGGAGTTTGTAATAATGTTGAGGATTCTATTGAGCACAATTTATGTTTCTGCATTGCGTGCAGAGGCTCCTTTATCTCCACGGTCTTGACATATATTATGTGAACTCTGACCTTACAAGCGAATCTAGGTGTTCCGAATTGTGTAACTAACTCTTATTGATATTATCTTCTTCTTTTTTCTCTCTATTTCCAGGTTTAATGTCATTTGCTGATAGGAGACGTTCATCCGGTGCATTTATGGAACGTAAAATGTCGATACACACGAACGAAAGTTTTCGTAGTCATGCAGGTACTTTAAAAGCTTTTAAGGAAATAAAATTCTTTTCAAATTTATTAGAAAAAAATTGAAAACTTTAAATTTATCGAAAAGAGCACTTTGTAACACACTCAATCTCTTGTGTCATGTCCCATTTTAAATCCTGTTTTTTTCTTTGCTCTCCATTTGCACAGGTCATGTAACACGTAATCGTCCTTCATCGAAAATGACTAAATATGTGGAATGCTGGGGTGCTGATCGTCCATTTGCCAACATTGCCGAATCGAAGCTGGTGAAGAATATTGGATTGGCTGTAAGTAACACGTTAAAACCTTAAAGAAAATGGGAAAAAGGGGGAATGGAATGAAGAGGGCAACAAATGAATTTTAGAAAAATTCTGTTGATTATGTTCCCCAGGAGAGGAGAAGCTGGATAGACCTGTGTGTATTTTATAGTGTTCTATGGTTAACAAACAAAAAAATGGGTTGCAAGAACAAGAAGTAGTGTTAAACGAACGCCCACCACCCTTTTGGAATGTTTTAAAAAAAATAAAAAAGGAAGAAAATACAAATGCTTTCAGCTTTCAGAGAAGAAGACTTAATTTAATTTTGCTGTGTTAGGAGTTTTGATTTCTTAATAATTTCATCAAACTCTTAAACTACAGTGGGTTGCAAAAGTAAAGGAAGAGAATATGTATAGGTTTTATTATTGTGCTTCCCACAGAGTATGAAAAAGGGATTTTTATGTGGCTAAACCATGAATTCCAGTTTTTTTTATTCTAACTTTTATAGCTCAGTGTAGTTCAAGAGGCTAATGAAATTATTATGGTATGCTGGAAAAGGTTTCAAAATAAATTTCTTCTTTTAATTTTATTATCCAACACACTGTCGTGCAACTACTACTACTGCTGATGATGCTGCTGCTGCTAGTGAAATACTTTGAAATACTTCCTTAAAGTTTTGCTATAAATTTTATTATCCTGTTTTCATTTTATCCTTTAACATACGCTTCCATACACATACTTCTACATATTCTCCCCTAAACGCCCGTAAGATTTCTTAGCCAATATGTTACAAAAATTTCGTCGTTAACGAGCATTTTGTTTGAAGGATTTTTTTCATGGTCGAAAAGATTGTTCTCTTTAAGACCAGCTCGATAGATATTTGGAAAAAATGATGATTTAATAAAAGGAAAATAAAGAAATTTCTTTAAGGAAATATTCGTACATTCTGTGAACTATTGAAAATAGAAGAACAATGATATTTGAAATTATGCATATGCATTAAATAACATTAAAAATAGGATTAATCCCTGTGGTATAGTCTAGCCACAGAAATCACGCCTCTTACATGCCCTCTTCAATCAGGATCTATTCCCACTATTAATCTGGTTCAATCTGAACTCTGAATGAGGTGGGCGCTGGTATAACTTGATCAACTTACAGTCGTGCTATAAAAATTTTTACGCAATTGATGTATAACATGACCTGTGGGTCCATTGTTTTGGGCAGGATGTTTTGGATAAAATCAGCACTGACAGGTGCGGAAGACTCTATAGGTTCAACATGTAGAATAATGGGATGCAATTCTAACACGAGCTTCATCAAGAGACTGTCGTGATCTGTTAAATCGACAGCTTGCTCTTTAACTGTCCCCTGGACACATCCAGAAAACTCTATGATTTGGGAAATGCTTCGCAACAAGTTTGAGCAATAAAACTAAATGGAGCAGTTCGGAGACTTCGTACCGCTTTAAGGGTGAAACCATTTTCTCGTGTGCGGATGGAATCAGTATACAGATATTGGATCAGGAGCGGACTGCCATGTCGCCACTGGGCTGCTATAAAACCGTCATAGAAAGATGTATCTGCTAGGCATGAAAAATAAGGTCACTCTCTGCTGAATCCCTGATGATGTGGGAATTCATGGCAATAGGCAGACAGATGAGCTTGTGAGCAGGGGAGGGAGGAATCTATAGGCATTTCGTAGCCTTTAAGTTTTGTTTTCGTTAAATTTATTAAAAAGGGTTTCCAGTTTTTCCTACGATAATATCAGCGTTTTGATACTTTAAATGTTGAAAAGCAGTAACCTTTGAAATCTTTCTTGTACGAAATATAATGAAATACATCTTTAAGATTCTTCTTTACACATCCTTTTAACAATTATGTGCCTTCACTGAGGAAACGAAGTAGAAGAAAAATTATAACAATTTCCTATTGCTTCTCTGTCTTAAGGCCTAATAACGGTTGCCATTAAGGCCAACTACAACCGCAAAGACTTAGCAGAGCATTCATATACATATGTATATACACACACACATACCTTTTATGGGCACTTAATGTATATCCTGTTGCCATTTTTTTTTTGTCTGTTTTTGCCTTACACAGAATATAAAGTGTTACAGAAAGAAACTAAATATCCTAAACATCCTTGATTTTCTTTTTTATTTATTTTATTTTATTTTTCTTTTTCTCTTTCTCTTTTTCGTTTAGAGCATAGCCATGATTGAATCAAATTTATTGCCTCCCGAGCGTAAATGTTTCAATTTCAATTTCTTTGGACCACCCACCGAACTCAAACCGTTCAGCATGTGGTATCGTAATACACCACGTGAGGCCATGTATCGGGCCAGGCCAGATACTCACTTTCGTTATGATTTAATATCAGCCTTCATACTGTTCCTATCTATAGCCATAGTGCAGTTGATAGTGATGGAAGTGTAAGTACTGAAAAAGGGCAACAAACTTCCCAGGATTAAAAGATTATCTATTTACAGGAATTTCGCTTTACTGGGCTCTTTGGCGGCTACATTTATATCCTTGGGTCTATTTTTGTATTTAAGCAACATGCATGTGCCGGATATAGAGTCCACAACAACAGATCGTAATGGCCCCGGCCAAGTAGTAGCCAGTAGTCGTTATTTACGTTTGGCCATATTCATTATAGCCAATATTTTAATATCGGCCTGTGCTGTTTTCAGTGTGGTAGTTATCCACCATAAAATTTCTATCAATTTTCCGTAGCTTTTTTTGATTCTAATAATTTAAAATTTCTCTCCTATGTCTTCCAGATCAACTTTACCACCGATGCTGAATTAAAGCCTTCAAATCTAACTTCTTTAACTAATACTTCAAATGACTCCTCTTTGCCTGACATGGTACCTTCGACGATCATCAAACCGGATCTAAATATAGCTCCAGTATTCCTATTCTGTTGTGCCATTAGTTTGGCCGCCATATCGGCCTTTTTAAGATCAGGTTTTATTTTAAAATTGTTCACCATGTTGGTGGCTTTAGTGAGTCAAATAATTATTTTACACTATAACGACCTATATGAGCGTTATAATAACGAGTTAAGGGAGGATGGGTATTAATACTATGACCACAGTTGAGTGTTTTGAAGTGTTAACAATAATTTAAATTCCAGTTTACCTTTGGAGCTGAAAGGATTCCTGCTGCTGCTATTGGTTATAGCGGTACTACATACTCTAGACCGCCAAGGGGAATATGTGGCCCGTACAGATTTCCTATGGAAGGCTAAACTGAAAGTGGAACAAGAGGAAGTGGAAACTATGAGAGGCATAAATAAGGTAAGGATTTCAGGTTAAAAATCCATATTTTAAAGAGATTTCCTCTCTTTTAAATTTAGATCCTTTTGGAAAACATTTTGCCCGCTCACGTAGCCACACATTTTCTACATCAAGAACGTTCCACGGAATTATATCATGAAAGTTATTCCTGTGTAGCCGTTATGTTTGCCTCTATACCCAACTATAAGGAATTTTATGATGAAACCGATGTAAACAAACAGGGTCTGGAGTGTCTAAGATTACTCAATGAAATTATATGCGATTTTGATAAGGTACCAAACAACAATGCCGCCCTAGCAAAACTTTAAAGTCTTTTAAACCACGAATTTCGTTTTCTAATTCACAGTTACTTTTAAAACCGAAATTTAGTGGCATAGAAAAAATTAAAACCATTGCCAGCACCTATATGTGTGCGTCTGGTTTAAGGCCCGGCAAGGAAGAGGGAGCAACGGTAAGTTTTTTTATTGTAAAAGCTTCAAAGTGCTTAAATTCAACTGTAGCATAAATAGTAATAGCATAATTATAGCAAATATTAGTGCTATGAGTAGTATATTAGTAGCAAAATTAAGTCCTATGACATTAGCATTATTAAATACTATTGGTTGTAGCGGTAGCTTTATTAATTGCACTGTCAGTACCAAATTTAAGCGCAATCGATAATAGCAACAACATTTTTCAGAGCAATTGGTAGTAGCAATAACAATATTAAAATTAAATGCTATTGTTAGTAACAGTAGCGTCACCACAAAATATTGGTAATAGCAGTAATAAAATTAAGTGCTATTGGTAGTAGCATTAGTAAAATTAAGTGCTATTGGTAGTAGCATTAGTAGTTGTGTCTTGTTTTCCTTTAATTCATGATATTTTTTCAATTCTACTTTTTCCCTTTAACTATTTAAAAAAAATGTAATTAAACATGCAGCTAATGCGTAATTTTGCGGTAAGTATTAAAGAACTTAAGGAAATAGATAACAAAATTAAGACAAATTTCATTAAGAAATGTTTCTTTTGGAAAATTCTAAAAAAAATAGAAATTCTAAAAAGAATAAAAAAAAATAAAAATTCTACAGAAACGAAACGACTCGTGGGGGAGAAAAGTGTTAGCGGATTCCTGATTACTCTTTCATTAATCACTTTTGCCCACATGGGCTGTGATAACGTTAATGATTTAATGAACTTTTTCCACGTGAAATAGCGATAAGGAACTTTTTGAGGTTTTTCGAAAGGACTCTTTCTAGGATAGTGAATTTGGACTTGCCAGGATTCTGAGGGGTGTTGACTTGAGCATCGAACCTTGATTTCGAGTTCTAAGGGATATATGATAATGGTATTTGACTCAGTTACCCCCGAGACAGAAAGAAGTGGCGTTTTGTAGGTAATCTACTTGGCGATTATAAGATCTTTGCGGTTGTCCCGAAAACTGAGGCAGGCACTATAGCGAGAGTCTGCTTCAAGGATGGGAGAAGGTCGTCTATAGCCTCGTTGGTGAGCGCTGTGTATTCTAAGGTCCGGGTGAGTCGGAGATTATCTAAGCCGAAAGACAAGTTGCCTTGAGGATATCGACTTTATACTATATTAGTTAGGTTTCAATGTGCAACAACGCCCTCACGTGGCATCTAGACAGGTACAAAATGGTATTAAATTGGTTTTATGAGCGTTGTAAGACTTGTGTTAACCATCGGCTAGACTTACGCTAAAACACTTCATCATGCTGATCGATCAGGCGATTCAGACGGAGAGTGAATTCTCTATAGCGGAGGTTACAAAATCTCCCGGCATAGGTTGGATCGTTCTAGCACGAAATAGATTTTGAAATAGCGAAGCGAATCTGTAAGGATCTTAATAGATTTTTGACAATGCATTGCACTTAGATAAGTTCATCTCTTCTGTGTGCACAGCATATGGCAATGTGGAGGAGTAAAAGACTGCTGAGCACATTCTGTATCTCTGCCCTTGCGTGCGGAGACGATGAGTCAAGATTTTTGCTTGGAGTTTCTGCAAGGGCCTTATATTTCTGATGCTTAGAATTTTACCTATGGCAAAACATTGATGACCCTTATTATAGTTATTCTTAGAATTTATAACGAATCTATTCTTGTTTTTTTTTCTGTTTGTGACATGTGACTTGACTATATGGGACAAAGATGTATTATAGAGGGGCTATATTTTTTAAAGATAATTTTTGTTTTCTAAATTTTCAAAATCATTATTGTGTTATACAATAAAGAATAAAAATTAAATATTTGAATAAAGTTTAATAAAGAAATAATAAAAATCAATAATAATATGTCTCTCTCTTCTATTTTTTTTACTTTCACTTATTGTGACTGATAAAACCTTTAAAAAACAAACTTCCCGTTTGTCTGTGTGGTTGATTGGCTGACCATTAATGTCAATGATTTGTTGCTAACATTACACATAATCAAACTACAAACGTATATATACATTCACTTACCTTATGAATAATATTATATTTCATGGGGGATGTTTGTCGTTTTGGTAACTGTATCCATATAAATGATGATAATGATAATAAATGATGGTAATGATGGCGTGTGTATTGGTTGATAATGCAGGATGAAAAACGCACTGAAGAGCACAATGTGGTGATTCTAGTAGAATTTGCCATTGCATTGATGTCAATTTTAGATTCAATTAATCGCGAATCATTTCAACGATTTCGTTTACGAATTGGCTTAAATCATGGCCCTGTCATTGCCGGTGTTATAGGCGCTCAAAAACCCCAATATGATATTTGGAGTAATACGGTGAATGTGGCTTCTCGCATGGATTCCTGCGGTGTTATGGGCAGATTACAGGTAAGTTTACCTTGAAGGCATGAATAAATGAATAATTTTTAAATATTTTTTTGCATTTCTTTTTCATTCTCTTCTTTACTTTTATAGACCACCGAACATACGGCCCAAATTTTAATGGCCGCCGGCTATGAGTGTGAATGCCGTGGCTTAACTTATGTAAAAGGCAAAGGAAATCTAGTCACTTATTTTGTAAAGACACCATTTGATGGAAAATTATAATAAAATTTAAACCTAAAATTAGATTTTAAACAAAAGAATTAAAAAAAATGAAAAATTTTATTTTGCATACAATAATTCTATGATGTTGACATACTTTATAAATATAAAATATTCATTAGTCACATAAATGCAAATTAAAAACAAAGAAGATGAAGAAAAACTCTATATTATAAATGAAACGAATTATACTCCTCCTATACATTTGCTCTCCTCGTTTGCAGAGGAGACAACCATACAACCATTTCAATTATCCTGAGCATTTAATTTTTACACGCTTATATAACAGTCAAGCAGATATTAAAAGGAATAAAATTTGAATTAAAAATTCTTTAAATGGCTATTAAAGCCATTAAATACGAAAATTCATAGAGTGGCATATAGACATAGAGAAGTAATAACAATATTCCGCCCATATAATCACAGTCGCGGGAATGCGTGGTTAAATTCTTTAGCCAACTTGTAAAACAATTTAGGCAAAGAGGGCGTAATACGGATCTAGAATGCGATACTCCTTCCTTCACTGTACAGTGTATATATTGTTTTAATCCTTCTTAATATCTGCTTTATTTTTTATTGTTAATTATTATCATACATTTAATAGCCAAAAAAATTAATATAAATTTTGTCTGCAGAAATTTATTGGAGAAAAATGTTAATTGATTAATGATTTCCTAATATTTTAATTAAAAAAAAACCTAGACTCATTGTTAGTTTTTTTTATTGTTTATAAAACTTAACGAAATTGTTAAAAAAAATGATTTATTATTTAATTAAAGTTATTATTTAAATAACAAAATTAATTTTGTCTGCTAATGTTAAATTTATTTTTGTTTCTATTATTCTGCCACAATTTATTGAAATATATTTTAGCCTTAAGCTGTTAATACCAGAAATTGGCTTTCTATGTTCTAATTATTTTTTGCTTTTCTTTTGGTTCCAAAAAAAAATTATTATTCCTAAGCTTTTATCAAACAAAAAAGAAGTAAAAAACGAAATTGTTAGAGAACTGTTTTAGCTTTAGGCCTTAAATATTTGTTAAGTTTAGCCGCTTTTGTTATATTTTGTTGCCAGGTTTGTTTATTTGTTTGTTGTTTTGATTGTTTGTCTATTTAGCCTTAAGAATTGAATATTTTTTGAACTTATATAGAAAACTATTTATTGCCTTTCTTTTTTTTTTTTTTCTACAAACTCTGTTAACAATATTAAGTTGTAAAAAAAAGATTTTAATGTTTTAAGTAAACAAAACAAAGAAGAAATAAAATATGTTTTAAATAAAATTTAAAAAAACAAAACAAACTGAAAACAAGTTACACTATTTTTAAATATTTTTTTTATACTAAATATTGTTATTTATTTTTATTAATTATGATTAATGACTTTTATTAGAATTATTAAAATTAATTTAACTCAAGAAAAAAAAAAGAAATGAAAATGACAATTTACTCATTATTACAGAATGTATAACAATTGGAAACAAAGAAATTTTATATTTTTAAATGGTTCGAGGCCTTTTTAGGTTTTGATGAACCCATATTAATCCACTGTACATACAGGATAATGGCATAAAGTGATTGATGGTTGTTTGATCCCTTTTCCACTTTCTTACAATTTTTGAAAATTTCATTATGAGGAAGACCCAACCAACTTATATAACTGCAAGGAAATGTGACCAACGATCATCAACGTAAGTGGAGTGGCCCTGCGATTATAACGAAACCTAATCTGCTACATTATAGCACAGGCATGTTCCATTTCCTCGCCCGCTTTTAAAATTTTAACGACAGTAACGAAGCACTATTCATGGAATATCTATATGGTGCAAATATTTACTAGCTTTACCCATTCCTCTGCTTATGTAAATATTTCGAAATTTGTATGAATGTTTTGGATATCTCTATATTCAAGACCTTAAACTACAAAATATCATCGTCATATTCTCGATAATACCTTAGTCAGTGGTGATGGGACCCTTTATGTTTGTTTGAAGAAGAAACAGTTCAGAAGGAAAAACAGAGGAATCGACTACGTGCGGATGAATGGAAACTCCTCAGCCAGCGAAAATCTATTATAAAAATATGACACCTGTCTCAGATCCCCGCCAATGATCTAACATCACAATGTTTCGTAAGAAACCAGATCATCAATCTCACCTGTTTGGTATCAGAAGCGAACCAGTTCTAATACTTTCCACTTTCTAGATGACCAAAGACTCTCAGCTAGACAGCATCCTGATATATAGTCCCAGCAACTCTGCTTCATCTCACAATGAGTCCATAAGGATAGCAAATTGGAGGATTAGGACCATATTAACCATCGGGTAAGAACCTTATCTAGCAATTGCGTAAGACCTCTCGTTCCCACGAATATCATTATGACCCGGAACTCCACAGAGACCGATTTGATCTGTTTCAAAGGCTCCTATGGATTTCTTTCCGTCTTCAACGACTCGCGATTTACACCAGAACGGTCCTATTACCCTCAGGGTCGCTTAACCGTCATCGAAAACCACGTAGTAAGCTGCATTAGAAGAAGCAAGGCCGGCCACGTCCTCTAGTTTTTAAAACTTTTAAACTTTCAGATTTTTTATGGATTTTACCATAATTCTAAATAAGATACCCTGATTAATATAACGAATCGCTAGATTTACTCTGGCTTTAACTACCATCAATTATCAAGCATCATAATTTTATTATAAAAGGTTGTTATCCATGGTACGTTTTATACATATGTTTCCATTGTTTCCAATTTGTACTTATTCCCACTATAATATTTTCATATATTGAAACGAATACGTCTATTTTAAATAAAATATTTAAAAATAAAAGTAAGAGAAAAACTAACTCTATATAAGCTATTGTATAAATTATAGAATTTAATAAATGCAATAAAATATCATATATATTAGCAGAGAGAAAAAGTATTCTTAATTTGAACAATCCTTAATATCCCTCACTGACAAGACTTTGTGGGATTATAACATAGAATTCTTACTTAAATGCATTCAATTCTTACTAAAATACATCCGGTATACTTTCGCACGAAGTTATATGATTCCAACTGAAATGCAAAAGCATTTTTAAGATGCTAGTTAATTAACCTCATCTAAGTCCTATACAGAAAAGCAAATTGTCACTTCCTGAGAATGAGCTCAGATGAAGAATCCCTATACTGAGAGATGTTACGCAAGACTGTGTTACATCCCCACTGCTCTTCAATATTGTTCTGGACATATCCGTGAGGACAGTATTTGCATAGAAACGAACAATAGTGCGAAGAACGACATTTGGCTATAGTCTAATAACTATAGGAATATGACAGGTAAAGTAAATCATTGACCACCTGTGGCCAAAGAAATTGAGTTCGGTTTGTCCTGCAGATGAACAAGGGATTTACATCTTGGGGTTCTATTCTAAGCCTACAACATAGATCAGGCACACTCTCGTTTAGCCTAGAACAAATACGAGTTTAATCTTGCAGACTATCCTGTTGTAAATTGTGCCAATTACACTCTGGTCTGGCGTGATACATCGGTGAAAGGGTCTGAATGTGGTTCGAATCCTTCTTCCGGTGGTATCCCAAAAAAATGCTTTAAGCGAATGATGTTGATTGCTTTCTCCACATCATCTTCGTTCTCCCGCAGGTATTGCGCTGAAATCACCTGTACGCATCCTATAAACAACTAAAAGGCAACGAAATATAGACTAGACCGCTCCTTACAATGCGACTGACATAGTAGTCTCTTTTTATTGAGAACAAAAACGAACGACTTTTTTAACCAAATAAAAAAATATTAGAATTATTTAATATAACAACTCTTAAAGAGAGTGGTAGGTTTTTAATCAAAAGTTGGGATTTTAAAAATAAGTCTTATAACCAAAACTAACAATATTGGATCAAAAAATTACAACGTTTGCTTATCTAATGTCCTGGATATGCAGCTACAACTGTAATACCTTTATTGGTTAATTACATATATGAATTAAATAAATTTAAAAGAGCTACAAATAAAACTGTTTTATAAAATAAAAATTCGAGTTTAAAAGTCTTTAGGAAGATTATTGTGACGCTTTTTGTTTGTTTTTTTTTTTGAAATTTATACAAATTTCTCTTTAATTGAATACCTTACTTAGAGGATCAGAATGGTTTTTGTTACGTTTTATAAATATAGAAATTGTTTATGACTCCTTGTCTGGTTGGTTTAGTTTTGTATACAAAACAAAATTAATTTGTAAATGCAGTAAATGCAGTAGTAGTAAAAAATATAAATGAAAATAATGAATGCAGTCTATAATAAATAGATTTTCTTAAATAATCACGGGACTAGAGCGGAATTTATACGTAGCCAATTGATTTAAAAACAAAAAAAAATTGTTTCTTCACATTCTAAACTTAACTTAATTCTATTATAGAAAATGGAAAAGAATTTAATTGTTTACCTTAAATCTTTACTGTCTAAAAGTGTGGCAGGCAAACTTTACCAGCAAATAATTCCGATACCACTGTTATCCATAACGCCAATACAAATAGTATATAAGAAATGCCTATTTTATAGGTGTTGGGCAATTGATAGGCCTGACCGCCTATCTCCTCAATGTGAAAGCCCAATGGAAATACCACTGCTGCCAAACAAAACAATACCATGGCCGTAAAGCCTACCCATCTTGCATAGGGTATAACATTGCGATCCCAAGTGCTGGAGGCTAAAAGTATTACAGTGGTGGTTATACAAATACACCCTATAAAAATGCAAACAAGTGCCACCAGCCACTCTGGCTGCAGTTCAGGTGTGTAACACACTTGAGGACGATTGTACAATGTCATACACGTCCACATCAAGCCCAAACGTATATCACCTAGAACATTGTATTGAAAATATATTTTTGGCAAAATTTGGTATTGACTTCTAATTTACCAGCTTCCTCGGTAACAATCCAATCGGGCATGGCCAAACTAACAATGGCAAACACATCGGCAGCCATAAATAATGTCGCACTGATAGTAGTTAATTTGTCCATGTTTTTCTTTTATTTTTTAAACAATTTTCCTGTGTTTTCAAGAAATTTTTTGAATTTTCCACTGTTTATACACAATTTTTCTTTAAATTTTATAAACAAAATGAAATTAAATGTCACAGAACTACTTCTTTCACTTTTTTTTTAGAGAGAACCATATTGTTTTTTAACAAAATGGCGAAATACAACTGTGCATGCAAAAGTGATGCCAAGTTACTTGTATTTTGTAGGGCAATATAATAGCGTTAAAATGCAAATTGAATTTAAAAGTTGTTTTTTTTTTTGTTTTATTATAAAAGTTTGGAACTAAACTAAGGGCTCAAAAATTGTTAATAACCGACATTGACAGGCATCTATTCTGACTGAGATCCGGTTGCAGCAGAATCCTTACATCATATCGCGAGATGATAATATCTCATCAGCTAACAATGCCCTTACGATAGAAACGTTTAGAATGATCTCCTCACCTCAGTTGGTACAACAACAACAACGCGAGATTGGTAGCATATTATGGTAAAAATACAAACAAGTAGGAACATTTGCTTTTTATTTTAAACTTAAGATTTATTTTAATAAAAATAAATTGGAAAAGAACATTAAAAAATAAAGAAAATCTTATTACAAAAAATATATAAGAGCGATGCGTGTATTTATTTATAAGTGTAGTTTTTAGTAGAGCATGTACATAGCGTGTATACAATTTGAATTCAATACAATTAATATTCAATATTTTCATTTCAATACAACACAATATGAAATAGCATTCGTAAAGGATTTTATTCCAGCCTTTTATTCAAACAAAATGCTATTCCATATTAACAATTACACAGAGTTACAGAGATATTTTATAAGCCTTGCTTTACTTTATTTCAATTCGTTACTTTCGGTTGCTTACTAACTAAACGTTATAGAAGACTTATTAAAATTAAAAAAGAAAACTAAAAAAACGAAGACGACGTATTTATACTTAGATATTTTTTAGTATTATATATTCAAAAAAATCCCAGTTATTTATGTACATGTATGTATTTGGATACCAGCCACTGTAATAGCCAGTCCCCGAGCTTAAGCGTTTGAGCCACCATTTTGAGTAATGCTTACATTTGTGTCCGAATCTGAAGCTGAAGCACTGCCATTTAATAAACCAGTTGAAGAGCCATTGGCTGCTAAATTTGCCGTTCCATTAAGTTTCAAGTGTTTCAATTTTTCAACCGCTAAGTTTTCCTCTTCATCGGAGCTAACATCTGACAATTGGCGTGGTGATAAACGACAACCTCTAGCTATATAGCTGGGTAAACGACCTACCGACGCCAAAATCAAACCCAAAAATGGTGGTGAAGGTTTCAAAGGTCTGGACAAATACTCCGGGTGATATTGGGTGCCTACATAATAAGGATGATTTCTTAACTCTATAACCTCCATACGCGTATGGGTATCATCGCAGCCTACAAAACGCATGCCACTTTCTTCCAATTGGGCAACATATTTAGGATTCACTTCATAACGATGTCTATGGCGTTCATCCACACTTTTGGGATTGCCATACAACTGACGTATTATACTGGGTTCATCGGAGAAGATTGTGGTACGTTTACCCAAACGCATAGTGCCACCCATTTGACCCGTATGGTGTTCGGGCATGTCTATAACTAAAGCATTGGCTGTCAGAGGCTCGATTTCTGTCGTATGAGCATCTTTCAGATTCAAAACGTTGCGGGCAAATTCAATAACAGCCGCCTGGAGACCCAAACAGATGCCCAAGAAAGGTTTACGATTTTCGCGACACCATTGGCAGGCCTTAATCTTTCCCTCTATGCCTCTAGAACCAAAACCGCCGGGCACTAACACACCATCACTTTCGCATAACATTTGCCATTCCTTGTGGTATTTGGATGGAGCCCCTTGTAAAGTTTCCGTTTCTAACAAACTGGAATCAATGAAATTCAAATTTAAATTATAGCCAGCAGCCAAGGCAGCATGTTGCAGGGCCTTAACAACGGAAGCATAAGAGTCCTTGAATTTGGTGTATTTGCCCACCAAGGCAATGGTTACCGATTTGCGTAAAGTTTCCGAACGGCGAGCTAAATCTTTCCACTGTTGTAAGCATCTATAGAGAAAAAGAAAACCAAAGGAAGCCATAAAAATTTCTAATTTTTTCATCAATTAAAGACAGACTTACTTCTCTCTTTTGCTGGGCAATATATTCAATTGCAAGCGTTCATTGAGAAACTCTATAACGCCATTTTGTTCCATTAACAGGGGCACATGATAGATTGAACTTAAATCGTGTATGCAAATAACCTGATCGGGAGCCACATGACAAAAGTTACTGATTTTCTCTTTAACTTCGGAACCAATGGGTTTCTCCGAACGACATACTATTAAGTCAGGGCTCAGGCCAAAGCCTCTCAATTCACGCACTGAACTTTGAGTAGGTTTGGTCTTAGGCTCTCCAGTGGAAGAGGGCGAGGGCACCAAAGACACATGAGCCACGCAGAAATTTTCACGTTTAACGCGGAACTGAAATTGACGGAAAGCCTCAACGAAAGGCATACCCTCGATATCTCCAATAGTGCCACCCAACTCTACAATGCACACTTGTGGCTTAGAATTGCCGCGTACTGGGGTTTCGGCTACACGTTCTACCCATTCTTGTATGGCATCGGTTATATGGGGTACAACTGTAAGAGAAGAAAGCAGTTGGCGTTCCATAAAAATGGAAATGTGGAGGAGGATAAGGGAGGTATATTTACCTTGTACTGTTTTACCCAAATATTCACCCTTGCGTTCCTTTTCTATAACCAATTGATAGATTTTACCCGTGGTTATATTGTTATCCCGATGCAAAGTAATATCCAGAAAACGTTCGTAATTGCCTAAATCTAGATCGACTTCACCGCCGTCATCTAAAACATATACTTCGCCTGGAATTAAAAAAAAAATATGAAGTAAATTAATTTATTTCGTACTTTTTTAATGGGAATTTTAATAGGAAAAGCATTTCTTCTGTACAGAAAACGAAAAAAGTAACCTAAAAGAGTACAAAGCTTTGTAAGGAATACAAAGTGTTTTTAAAGGGTACAAAAAGTACTTAAAGAGGTCTTATAAAAGGGTATTAAGCGTACTGGTAAAGGTAATAAAGATCTCTAAAAGGGTACAAAGTATCAGCTATAAAGAATTCAAAAAGTGTTCAAAAATAAGCACCAATACTATAACGTGTGTCCCTGAAACAAATCAAAAAGTACACATTAAACTATTAAGCATATCTATTAAGGTAAAAAAGGTCCCTAAAACGAGAAAAGTTATAGTTAAAGCATTCTAAACGTATTTAAAAAAGATGAAAAGTAACTGTAAGGGCAGAAAAAGTCTCTTTACGGTACAAAGGCAACCTAAAAGGCTATAAAAGTTAAAAGGATACACAATAGTGCCTGAAAGTTTGAAAAACTGCATAAAAGTAAACAAAAAGGGTACAAAAGATTCCGAAAAGGGCACAAAAACAATCTCCAAAAGGTACAAAGATTTATAAAACGTACCTCTAAGGTGCAAAAAGAACTCAAAAGGAAAAAGAAAGAAGATCTCTAAAACAAAACAAAAGCTAACCATTAGGGTACCTATAAAATTTTCATAAGTGTTTAAAATGATAAAAAGTAACCTAAAAGGGCTTAAAGGGTACTAAAACTAAAAATGTTTCAGAAAGAGTACAGAAGACATAGATAAGTTTAGAAAAAATATCTAAAATATATCGATAATACACTGTAATTCTTGTGTAATTAAAACCACACAGATAAAACACTTTCATATGCAATTTACAACATAAATTTATCAGAAAGAATATCTTTTGTTTGTTTTAAATTTTATTTCACTTCATTTACATGTTATTTTAGTTTCTTTTTTATACAAAATGATTTTATAATTCAATTATAAAATGAAAAAATAAATTCATATTACACAGATAATAATGCAGTTCAAATTTTTTTTTTTTTTTTTTTAGCAATTTTTGTTTGTTTTTCTTTAAAATATTTACACACACATACAAAAAAAAAAATAAATAAAAAAACGAAACTTAAAATCTAAAATTCTCTCTCCAAAATAAAAGGGGTTTTCAAAATCCTTTTGTTCCATCATTCCTTCTTTTCATACTTCCTTTTCTGTTTGCTCACTGAGTAGGTATTATAAATAATATGTGTTGGTTGGGATAGTTAGTAAAATTACGATGTGTTTGTTCTTTGGTTTATTTAGACTCTTCCAGGTCTTCCTTGTAGAGTTCCTTAAAGATTAATTTTTGTATTTTGGTGCGTATGCGCAACTTTTGGGCAGCTGTCAGCTGTTTCATATAGGGATGCAGTGATAGCAGATAATGATAGTCATCATCCTCGGGTACTAAGGGATTGGAGGTGCTGGTGTCCATGGTAGAGGAACCATTAAAGTTACTGTCTTCCGATAGGCGAGGTCTTTTGAGTTTTAAGGCTGGAATTAAACCATTTGTATACGAATGTTTGGTGAAGTTCAAGTGCTCATGGCTGCCATGCAAACAACTGCTGGCATTGAGCGGAAAATCATCGGAACGTTCTTTACTCATGACCACGTTTGCACTTGGCGGTGGATGATGGGCTTTATTATATAACGGCGGTGGTGATACGGAACGTATTTTATGTTGCAGAGCGGTGGCGGTTAAACAAGTGTTGGGTAAAACCATAGCACTGGGCAGTTGATTTATCGGACACGAATTACTGAAATTCACTGCATTGGCCACAGTGGCTGCCGTAACACTATTCATAGAGGCCAAGGTAGCTGCTACAGCTAAAGCTGTAGTATGGGCTAAAGGCGGCGATGATTGAAACACATTTAAGCTGTTAATTCCTCCTACAGAGGATGAATTCGATGAAGTAGTGCTTGATACCGAGGAAACTGAGGAGGATGATAAAGCTGATGCTGTATTGTTATTAAAGGATAAATTAGAAGCCGCTACTGTTACTGCTGGAGCTGTGGTTACTAAACTTAAACCTGTGCCCATACAGTTGGTAGAGCTTATAGAGCTGGCCTGTTGCTGCTGCTGTGGAATACTTGTTAAGGATGCCGTTGTTGGTACTGGTGTTGGTATTGCTATTGGTGTCGTTACTGTCACCTCCATTGCCTCTGTTGTAGTTTCTTGATTTGTTTTACTCTCCATTGTCTTTTTCGATAGATCTTGCACCTCTTTTTCAATATTCTTTAGGAGATTACGTGTCTCTTCGGTTTTAATTATGGCATGCGGTAGTGTACCCACCACTGAGGTCAATGGCTGTGAATGTGCGGCAGGTGGTGTTGTTTCGGTTATCTCATCATCTTCGTCGTCTACTTCATCTTCATCGAATTCTTCATCGCTGTCTTGTAGGCGTCGTATAAGGCCATTTGTTAAGTCCGGCTCAACCACTGTCTTTTCGCAATCCTGACTCTGTTGCGGGAAATAGAAGGCTTGATCCTGTTCATTTTTGGGCACACGATGGCGCATGTGTTCAGCTAAAGAGAGGATGAGAGAAAGCAAAGAGAAATTATTGAATTCTGGCATAACGTAATAAACTTCAATTATGTGGGGAGACTGAACTGGTAGATTGTCTACTATTTATCTCCCTTCTGGCATCATCCTTTTTGTATGCTTGCACTATACTTACTCAAAAACAATAGAGCATAATAATGTATCCATTTCGATTCGAAGGTGGCAGGTTCAACTAAAAATTCACCACTATCTGACCGTGGTATGCGCTTATATTCCACACGGAAATTATCACGTAAACCCTTCCATTTGGCCTTGAGGACAACCTCTGCAAACAAATTCAAGAAAAATTGACATTTTAAAGCTCAAGAAATGCATATAAAAACAATAACGACTTACTGGGTAGTTTATGTTCCGTGGAGAGTTCATCCCACATTTGTTCCAGGAAAGCTTTGTTACAATGGAAATTACGATTCCAAATGGCAGGACGTTGTTCAACATCGTGTATAAATTGTTCAACATTTAAAACGATGGTGGATTTTTTGGGAGCCATTTTTTATTCGTTTTGTTTTGAAATTTTTAACCGTTATTTTTATTCAAAATAACACACTATAAATTTTCTCTTTTCTTTTTCTTACTATTCGTTAGTTAAAGAGAATATTTCACTACAATTTTACCGTTATTTTCTTCATATTCAACCGTTACAGGGAAAGTCTTAAACTAAATTTAAAAAAATCATGTTTAAAGGAAAATTTTCAGAGAGCCTCCTTCGTCATTCACTCTTTTTTTTCATCTCCCTTGAAAAATGAGAAAATAAACGTAAAAGAGAATATGTATTAAGGATGCTGGCAAAGAGGTGTATAACGAAATGCCAGCTGGCGATGAAGGATGCTAGTTGTCGTTATGGAAATCAATGTGTGTGACAAGAGCACAGCAATGGAAAATAACAGACTAAATGCTACACGGAAAATGAAGCACAAAGACAACAAAAACAGCTTTTGGTTCTTTTTCATCTTCTACGGCATTCGTAAGCAGAATAAAAAAGAAGTGTAAAGAGTCCTCAAAGAAACGAAACAATCAGTCATCCTACCCTACCAACCATTTATTTGGCTCGGTTATTCACTCAGCTGCGTACGTATTAGCAACAATGATGAACGTTATTGATGACAACGAAGGAGAGATGCAGAAAAACAAAAAAAAAAAACAAAGTTGTGAAGCTCAACATATAAGCTGGCTTAGGGCCAGGAGGGCATAAAAATTATTTTCAAAAGTAGCCTACGTTGAACTCACAAAAAATGTTCTGTCAGCTGTTGGTTCTTGCTCTGAATGTTCTGACAATAATGGGTAGAAACAGTTTACTAAAGGGCCTACAACAGCAAATTTGATAAACTAACGAGCAATAAATAATAACATACAAATATCAACAACAACAATCATAACAATAAGAAAACAAAACAAACCAAAAAATCATATGGTTTTGTAACAACAACTATGTATGTCTAACACTATAATCGTGGCTATTTCTAAGAACATCATCAACAACGTCATCTCCATCATTATGATTGAAAAATCATCATTTCTTAACTTCATTATTGTTTATACTCTATTTTGTTTTATTCTCTCTCTCCCTCTCTCCATGCAAACAAAAATTACAAAGCCGAGAGGATTTGTTGTGTTTTTTCGCTCTCTCTCTCTCTAACTGGCTTTCTTTATATTTTTTATCCCATGATTATTGTTGCTTTTGCTACCATTACTGTTGATTGGACTTGAGCCAAAGCTGAAGTCGATGTGTGAGAGCATAGAGAATGTGTGTGTGTGTATGCGCATACATTTGCAAGGTAAAATGTAAACAAACCAGGAATATTGCACAGTGGTTTAAAACGAATAATGAGTATGTATTTTTTTCAATCAAAATTAAGATATATAAAGTAAAAATTATATTTAATATTGAAAAGCTAAACTCCAGATTTCAAAAAGCAAACTTTTTCAAAAAATTAATTTCGTTTTCCGCAAAAAGAAAAAACTCACTTTTACACAGTACGTATTGTAATAAAATTCTTTTCCCAACTTATTTCACAAACAAAAAGTCTGACTGCATGACAAACCGACAATCTGACTGACAGACTTAAACACCACTGTTTTATAATGAATCTTAAATACATACACACATTCTGTTGGTTATTTTTATTATTGGCTGCATCGCCTTCGTCTGCTTAATAACAGACAAGCAACAACAATAAGAAACAAAAACAATGAACACGAGCGTAAATATACAAATCCCAACGCACATGTAATAAAACTGAAAATATATGAAAACAACAACAATAACAAGAATTTATGATAATGATGTTTTGACATTTTTAAGCATGATATATATATATACATATACATATACATATACTCAATCATCACCATCATCATTATTAGCATTTCACATTAACATCTTGAATCTCAATCTCTAGGACATAACAGTGAAGTGGTGATAATATTCTTCGATATTCTCAATCACTCTCTTTTCATTTGCTTTGCTGTTGTTAGGGTCGAGTAAAAAAGAAAAATATAACTGAAATAACATGTATTGTTGTTATTGTAAATGCTTAAGTTTTAAATATCAACAGCAACAGCAATTCTACAATGCAGACAATACACAAGATTGTAGAAAAAGAAACCAAGAAACAATTTTGAAATGTAATACAAAAAAATAAAATAAAAAAACATATGGAATACAATGTAAATAAACTATACAGTATGTTATAAAATTATGACAACTTCTTTTTAATATATTTTAGAATTTTTGAAACACACGTTTTATAAAGGAAATTTTCAATATCAAGAAAATTTATTAATTTTCTCGAATATATTCTTAAAAGTTACCGTAAAATATTGAAGAGGACATTGCAACAGATTCATTTTCAAATCAGAAAATAAGGAGGCAACACTTTCGTTTATTTAATTAAGCCTTAACAATTTAACGCATTAAAAATTTAAACAATGTGAGGTGATTAGAGAATGGGTGTATAACAGAGAAAGAGAGAAAGGATGAGTGAGAGAGAAACACTCATTCAACAGGCACTTCTGACAATAAAAAAAATTATGGAGAAAAAGCTTCATTACTACTAACGAAATTAGCATGTGGTTTATTTATTTTCAATATTCCTTAAAAAAAAAGGAAAATAAACAAAAAAAAAACTTCGCGAATAACAGGAAATGCTTGACTAAGTGCTTTGTTTTTTGTTGTTGCTGTATTTTGTTGATGGCTTTTAAAACTTAAACTCAGCTCATTCGAGCATAGGCATCATCACATAAAAATGCTGCCCAGAAAAAAAAAAAAAGTTTATGGCAACACATACTACACCAACAATATGTTGTTGTGTATATGTATGCTAAAATGTTTTTTTTTCAGACAAAGTTTAAGGCAAACAAATAAAAACCAACAACAACTCCAAAAAAAAAAACATTGTCAAACTCCAGACACATGAGTAACTTGAAAAGTCATCTTCATTATCACCTTCATACGCCTCATCAGCACCACGAACGAATGTGTGCATGGATGTATGTATGTATGTTTTGCAGCAGTATTACAAACTGCTGAAAAAGCACAGCGAATTTTAAAAGTCAAAAGAAATGAAAAATATAAAGCAAACGAGACAAAAACAATAACAAAACTCGCATGCAATACAATACAACACAAGAGCAGAGTAGTGAAGTTGTCTTCAGCCTATTTTGTTCTTTTGCGGTATTGACAAACGACGAATGTCGGTTGTATCGTCGCCAAATGGCTAAAATAACCATTAGCACGGTTTATTGTTGTGAAACATTGGTGTTGGAGACGAGAAGAAACAGTTCGTTAGCTAAACAAAGTTAAAGAATGGATATTGGGGGTATGGGAGTTTAAAAAAGGCGTACAAATCATCATTAGTCAACGCTGGCTGTTCAATGACCCAAGTTAATTAAGGTATTTTACACACATAAACTGTAATTTATCTTCAGAGTGAAATAGTAAAAGAAAAGCTACTGCTGCCTCACCACACATTTGTTTAAATTGTAGGAAAATTAGAAAGTTAGAGGGCAGAATAGAAAGAAAATGGCCAACCTATAGGTTAAAGATCAATATAGAATTTCTTTTGAAAGTAAAGAAAGTCATAAGGATAATTTAACACAATTTTCTCTAAAAGATACTATGGATGGCACTGAATATAACAGGTCGTAATAATTGTGGCGCATAATTTAATATTTGGTGGCCATTATAATCAGGATTCTGAGATGATTCTGGAAGTAAGTGATTCTGAAATAACTGTTACCATTAACTCGATCTTTCTTGCCTATAACTGGAAGCACTAGTAGGGTTTTAACTCCTTGAAACATTTCCTTTACAATAAAAAGAATTCCTCTAAAGATTTAAGTCTACATAAGTCTTTAAATAATGGCTCTAAACGTTGTGTCCTCTACGACAGCCAAAGCATTTGAATAAGTAAAGGAAAAGAGGGAAAACTTAAAGCAAAGAAAACAAGAAAATCATTAGCGAGCGAACAGTCAGCCAGTCAGTAAATATTACAAAATAAACAATAACAAAAGCGACAACAACAACGACGACAACAAATATTTATAAAAGAAACAAAACATTATTGGCAAAAAGGCAAAGCACGTCCCTGGCAATGTCTGTTGCCTGTATATGATGACGATGACTATGACGACGACGTTCATCAACATAAAAGCCGCCAACATAGAGTTTCACATAAACTGTAAGAAATATATGCTATGGTTTAATAATAAACAAAAAGGCTAACAACAACAGTAACAACAATAAGAAAACAACAAAAATCATTATCACCATTACTATAACAATGATCATCGTCATCATCATCATCATCATTAGTTAGGCAAAGTAGACACCAAGCCAAACCAACCAACCAGCCAGCCAGCCAGCCAACAAACTGCAGTCAAAGTACACAAAGTAACAGACAGACTCGTTACACTCAAGCCGACAGCAAGCAGAAGAAGCAGAAGAAGCAGGAGCAGACAAAAAAAGAACGCACGCATTCAAACCGTTTGTAATGGAAACGTAAAACTCATTTAAACTGTCAGTCATTCAAATGCTCTCAGCCAGTAATTCTAGTGTTTGGAAACCAAGAGCCTACAAGAAAAGAACAGCCTGAAAAAGCTTATGAACACAAATGAGCTAAAGAAGAAACGTGGCTAAATTGCTAATTGTTTAAAAAAATGGATGTAAAACATTATTAAAAATATTTCTCTTAATAAAACTTTTTTCGGTAACTTTCATTTTTCAATTGGAAAAATTCATTTTTCCAATAACTTTGAATCTAACAAAAAAAAAAGCTACCGATAACTATTATTTTGTAAAATTTCAATAATTGAAATAATTTACTTTACAACAAATATCCGATAGACATTTTTCCGATAACTTTATTTTTTATAAAAAAAAAAATATATGTATTGCTATAAATTTTCTTTGAAAACAAACCGATAACTATAATTTTTTATTAAATATTTTTCGATAACTAAAGTTTTCCGTAATTAAGCAATTTAAAAATTTGTAAAACATTGATTTTACATAAAAAACAACAATTATCGATAACAACAATTATCGATAACAACAATTGTTTCGATAATTTAAATTATATACTTTGAAGTAATTCAAGTTTTCTTAAGTACAAACAAAGTCAATTAAGATTTGCGCATTAATCGACCCATTTGGGATTTTTTGTTTTTTTTTATTTCAATTTAAATTCATTTAATTTGAGTTCGTTTGATTTTAAACTTTTAAGACACAGAGTCAGACAAACAAGAAAAATATGCAGAAATATTTTTCCAAGCATTTGCAAACAAACAAATCAGCAATCCGAACGGCCAGCCTGTAAAAGCAAGCAGTCAGCAGCAACAGACAGTCACAGAACATTTATTGTCCATTTAGTATTGTTTGTTGTTGTTTTGCGACCAACACAACACAACTCCAATTGCCTGAACACACGAAGAGTGTATCCAACTACAGCAACAGTATGTTGTCTGATATTATAAGAGTTTCATTGAGTGTGTCTGGAAGAATTTTTATAGGCAAGTTGCCCGCCAAAGTTGCCAGTTACTAACTGCTGCACTAAATTTGTCTGACGACATGTTTCGTAGTCTAAATATGTATGTAAGATATGCAGTACAGTGTGGGGTGTAATGGCGTGTATTTCTATGGATTCAGTCCAGTTGGTTTTTATTCAATTTTGATTTTTATTTGTTTCAGACATTTAAAGCAGCAATCTCATCATTATCGTTAACATCATCATTATCATGAACAGCATCGACAATCAAAGTCATTTTGTAGCCGCGTCTACTAAACAGAGGAGCCAGCAAAAACCAAGCCAAACCAAACCATTACAGTGTGCAATAGAATACAAAAATGATACGGCGAAAATTAGCGTGTGGTTCATCATAGTCAGTCATTTAGGGTCTAAGTCGCTTCTTTCTCAGTTGCAAATAGTGTGACTCTTGTTTCGCTTGCTTAGCCGGTGTTACTCTCCTCTTCCATCATCATCAGCAGCACATCAGGAGCAAAGTTAAATTCATATAAACACGCAGCAATCGTATAGCATTTGATAGGGTACACCATTTAAGGCAAACCATTTAATCTCACATCCTGAACATCCTACAGAACTAAGGTGCAAAATCATGAATGAAAATGTGCAGCCTTTTCAGTTGCTTGGAAGCAATTGAGGCATTGTTCCATTTACTGTTCAAATGCTCAGCTCAGTGCTCAGCTTCGATCATGAAGATTCTACAGATTTAAAGAAGTAGCAAAACTTTGCTGAATTTGCAAATTCATGAATTAAAATGTGCGGCCGCCGTGCCTTATTAAATTCTAGATTTGTGGTCTACGTTTTAAGAGCAATTGAGGCTTTGTTTAGTCTAATATTTCTAAGCATTTCCAGTTTAGGCTTAGAAAGTTTCACACAACTGGCGTACCCTTTAAAAACCAAAGTCACACACACACACACCGAGAATACAACAGGAACCAACGCTTCAAACTTAATTTGTTATTGTTGTGTTTGAGTGTGTCATCCATCTGTAACTGCTTTAGAGTGTGAAGGTTTGTTCTGTTATTGCTCGCCTAACATTCAGCCAGCCAGCCAGCTAGCTTTTGCTTAAAACATATTGTTGCTACGTGCTACACAGTAAGTGTGTGTGTGTACTTATGATATTAGTTCTACTGCTACACGTACGTGTATTATGGCTAATACAGGCTGCAACAGTGTGGAGTAAGGTATGTATGGAGAGAGGCTTACCCTGTCCGTTTTGTAAACCACAGTGTGTGTGTGTGTGTGTGTGTATGTGTGAGTGCATATTTTCTGTTTTAATATTTTTTTTTTTTGAAAATTGCGTCAGGAATTTCACAAGTTGAGTGGTATACCACTCAACCAATATACCCCTGGCCCATCAGCAGTAGTTTGTAGTGCCAGCCAGAAAAACCTCATATTATACTCGTCAACCAAACAACATACGAACGCTTCACAAACGTACACGTAAAACCCTTAAACAGAGAACAACGTAGAATGGTAAGCTAAGCAGATAGCAAAAGCTGTCTGTCAGCCAGCCAAGCAGTCAGCCATAGCCATAGCTAGCAAGCAAAAGTAGGCAGGCAGGCAGACACAGTTACATTCATTCTGGCCGTTTTGGCTTGGCATTCTCAGGCTCGTTGGCTGTTAGTGGTGATGAGTGTTGATGATGATGATTTTGGAAAAAAAAGAAGGCTTTTCGTTTCGTTTTGTTTTGTTGTTGTTGCCTTTTCTGTCTCTATGCTTTATTTGTTTCTACGGGGGAGACTCAATTCAACACAACTCGTCGCAATTCTTTAACAACTTGGGTGTGTTCGTGTTCATACGCTTTCATTCTCTACTACAGCCAGCCACAGCGCAGAGCAGTAAGGGTTTATAATCAAAGTGGGGTGGTGTATGGAATTTTTTCTGTAGAAATTACATCTTGTTTTCGTTCAGTATTGTTTCGTCTTTTTTCTTTTCCCCATTTTGAAATATTGCCATGACTATAGTAGAAATGGGCAATAGTTTCTGGTGGTTATTAAGCAAAAAAAAAATAAAAAAATAAACAGCGAAACCGAACAAACAGTTTTGGTTGAGGTGGCAGCAGGACTCTTATAAAGCAGGAAAACGGAGTCCATGATGATGGTGAGAGTATGGTGTCTCAAATTACAATTTTTCTTAATTAAATTATTAAGCGGGTTGGTTGCCCTCATCGTACTCTTGTTATGCACAAGAGCTATAAAAACAAACTTAAAGCACAAGAGAAATACCGAATGACCACACACAGCGTCCCTCAACAACAAGACTAAAAAATACAGAAAATTTGTGCCTTTGGAGGAAGCTTAGGCTTTGCAAGTACATACAGTAAATGAATTGAAACCTATACTCATATTCCTATAGCCGGTTCACTTTTAAAAGATGTCTGACAGTGACTGCAAGTCTGGGAGTTTGTGAAGCTTTATTCCTCCATGTTTTTATATGAAAGGTCAAGAGACATGTCTGCAGAAAGCCACAAAATCTTTACAAATGTTCTAAACGAATGGCATCGCTGTGTCCGACAAGATCAACCAGCCGATGAGCTATTTCTATTCAAACAGAATTGTAAGAAATGTTATGAGTGTGTTACAGGTTAATATTTGTTTTTCATAGGCTTGAAATAAGCCTTCCACTTCATCAACATAAAAGCGTGTAAAGAACTGAATATGGAAATTGTTTATCAATCATATATTTTTCACAAAAGAACGTAAGAAATAATAAATCATATTCAAAATATCTATCAATCACATACTTTCTATAGAAACATAACTTTTCTACAAGAAATGTTCATCAATCATAGGAAGTATGTAAACAATATTTATCAATCGTACATTTTCCAAAGGCAAAGTCTATTAATTTTGAATAGCCAAAGAAAAGTATCCTTCAATCATATATTTTCTTCCAATAAATTCAATCAATTACATATTTTCAATAGAAAATACCCATCAATCATGCAATTTCTACTCATATTATGATTAATCATCGTTTTTCTTTATAATACATGTACTAATCATACCATATATGGATTTTTTTCATCCAATAAATTCAATCAATCGTTCATTTTATAAAGAAAATTTCAATCAATCATGCAATTTCTAACCAAATTATTTGTCAATCATACATTTTATGTTCCTCAATTATATATTTTCTACAAAAGATAAATATTCTTCAATCATAAGTTTTCGTGCAAACAATTTGATCAATCGTATATATTTTTTTTTTTTCAATAAGTATCAATCAAACATTTTCTATAAGGAAGGGCTACCAATCATATATCTTTTTGGAAAAGTTTATGTTAATCATGCGTTATGTTAAGAAAAATTAACATCAAGCATATATTTTATACACAAAATTTCGGATAAGCATATCGCCGGTGTCGATAACAGCAAACCAAAGAAGGCGAGAAGAAAACTATACTATAAACTAAAGAAAGGCGACCGAAAACTGATTGATTCGTATCCTGAGCACAAATAGTCGAAAAATAGGGAAGAATGTAGGGGAATAGCGGAACAGATAAATCTCATCCAAAGCTCGAAGGCCATAAATCAATTTCTTTTTGAAAAACTTTATGAAAATAATAATTTTATACCAGTAACACCAGGATTTTCTCTCTCAAGCCTGTCAAACGCATACAATCTCTCTCTCTGGGTCCTCTTTACCAACTTAAGCCCTACCACCTGTGCCCATGTACGCTGTCACAACTAATTTAAATAAATTACAAACAAAAAACAACAAGAAAGAAAAAACCATTTGGAATTTTACAGAATGAAATTGACCACAAAGAGTTTGTTGTTATTGTTGGTTGACATTTTTTTGTTTGTTCTTATTGAATCGAAATGGTATGTGAACTAAATTCAAAATCAATAATTCACAATAACTAGTCAACAGCCAACACAATAACAAAATATTTATTAACACCTACACACACATACATACGTACATTCATTAAACAGCATAAAATCTAGGTAATTTATATGTGTGTATGTATGCGTTTATGACCCCCTCTCATATTGTTAACAATAGAGAGAGAGAGTATGCAAGGAGTAGTACGTTCACACATACGTAGGCAACCCACAGAAATATACATCAAAAAATTGTTTTAATTTAAGAGAGTAACCATTCCATAAACAAATGTAAGGGAGACGGCCATTAGGTAATGTCAACAATAAAAAAAAAAAACAGTAGCAAAAAATGAGAAGAAAAAAAAAAACAAAATAATATAAAATCAATAAATAAAATCAAAAGCAATTGTTCAGTGATGCCAACTTATACGCTTTTTAAGATAGATTTAGTTTTCTTAAAACCGTAACCGACCGTTGAATGTTTCACTATATCTTATTGAGATTTGGACAATCTTTGATGTGGTGTACACGCTCTTCAAATATTTAATGGACACCATACTGTTAGTAAATATAATCTGACATTGGATTCGCTGTTTTTATAGCCTCCATTTCAGTTTGCATAGTACTCCAGTAACCGTATAATACAAGCGACAATCTAAGATTCAACTGTTCCGTAAAGATGCCTAATTCATATAGTCTCATACGAGACCATCACTGAATAAATCACTGCCAAGACGGTCTTAAAGCACGGCTCATAATATTTTATAGACAGTGATTTGTGGAATGAAAAAAGGTGGACTAGGTTGGATTAGGTAAGGAAGAGGCCCCGCTTAGGTCAGCAGTTAGGCTTATTGTGGTACCACAATGAATATTTAAGCCGGAGAACAAACATTCTTTAAATGATACAAAATAAATGTTGCCAATCAGAAATCTTGATAGAGATAGAGAGCTCGGTATAGGATGTCAGAAACGTTCGCGTTTTTAGGACAAGAGCAGGACACTGACACATGAGTTGAAAAATAGTATTTTAGTATATTTTTCTTCAGACCCACAGTTGCTGCAGAAGTCATTTGGCGGTATGTCAAGACTTTTAAGCGTGTCTGCCAAAGGTACAGTGGCCCTTAAGAATCGTTATATAGTAATACTAGCCATGCGATTTAAGGGTAGAATGGAGTCGGTCCTCCTCTCATCCATACATGTCCAGCACAGACTAACAATAAAAAGATATTTGAGTATGTTTTTGCCCCTTTTTTGTGATTTATTTCTTAAGATGGCGTAATAAACTTAAAACCGTAATTTTTAAAATTGTTTCATTGTATTACAAGACTTGGCATCATTGCAATTGCAAAAAAAGGAAAAAGTGATGAGAACTACCAATTGAGAATCTATTACACTTTCTTCAAGGGAGAATAAAAGAGAGAGCATTTTCTTATTAAAGCCGTTATAATGATCAGTTGCGATTTAACGATTCTAATTAAGTACAGAGAGAGCGAGAGAGAGGATTTGAATTGAATATGAAGGTTTTTATTATTTTTTTGCGTTTTTTGTTTGTTTTACCCGGTATTTGTTTTTTAAGTTTTCTTTTCCGCGTGTTTGTTTTCTGTTATTTATTTTTTTTTGTTCTCCTTCAAGTTTTAATTATTAATTTTGTTATTGTTTTCATTTTTAAGCACTTCTTTTCTTTTGTTTTCCTTTTATTATAAAGGCGTTGTTGAATGAATGGTTTTGGCTACACGTGTTTGGTATTCCGTTTTCTTTTTGATTTGTTTTTTAAATTATTTTGTTATTGTTTCTGTTCCTTTTTAATATGCTTTCTTTTAGATTTTCAAAGAACTTTTAAAGCACATTTGAAATAAAAAAAATCTTAAATTCACACTTCCAACGCTGATTGCAGTCAGCTTACAACTGAAATTGAAAATTCAGCAAAGCATAGTGAAGCGTATAAAGCTATACAGAGCGAGCAGCAATACTGGAGCTCTGCTATAAATGCTAGTAAAAGCCTCTGACTGCTTGCCTGCCTGCCTGTTTGCTTGCTTGCTTGGCATGACGGCCCTGTGATAACCATATAATGACGAAGAGGACGATGTTTGTTGCTTGGTGCCTGCCTGCAGATGATGATGATGATGATGAAAAACTCACAAAAAAAAAAACTCACATACAATAATAGCAACAAAATAAAAGCCAAAATAACAACAACAACAACAACTACAGCAACAGCAGAGAAACAAAACAAATGTATTAAAAACGCTTTTTACTCTACCATTTCATTCTATGGTTGGATAGATGGATGGTTGGATGGATGGATGGATGGATGGATGGATGGCTGGCTGGCTGGCTGGCTGGCTGGCTGGCTGGATGATGATGGCAATGTTGTTGATGATGATGACGATGACGATTGTATGCACAAGCAAACAATGAATGTGCGTGTGTGTGTATATATACATATGTATGTATATAATTCGAATATTTTTACTGCTAACGCTGGTATTTGCTGCTGCTACTGCTAACGAACATTGTCGCCTTTTGTATGTGATGTGTACTGGCCACTATACTACACTACACCACTCTATATACACACGCACACAACACACTCTTACTTTTATTTGTAATGCTCTTTGGCAAAAAAAAACCCACCAACAACAATAACAAGCAAAACAGAAGAAAAAAACAAAGTTCTTTATTTCTTTTGTTATTGTTATTATTGCTTTACGTTATTGTTGCTTTTCGTTTGTTATTTTCCACATGCTCTGGCTGTGGCTCTGCTCTTGAATAGAGTTGAGTAGAGTAGTGTAAGTGTAGTAGAGAGCAGTTGTTAGCCAGCCTGTATGTGTGTGTATTTTTTTGTTGTTGCTTCAAATGGGGAGTATAAAATGTGTGTGTATGTGTGTATGTTGATGTGCGTTTTCTTTTTTTTACGTATAGAGTGTATTTGACACATAATGTTGGCTCTCCTGCTTTGCTATTGCTGTAGTTTTTTTTTTTGCTTTGCCAACCTTCCTGCCAGCTTGCGGTAGTCGCTTAAAATAATAATCAGCCACTAGCCGTTGCTCTTACGTAACTTTCTCTAAGAAAAGTTTGCGCGTAGACGTCTGTAGGTGGTTTAGTGTTAAATATCGGGAGAAAGGTCTACATCTACTCAACTGGATAATGGAGGAAATGGAGGCTTGAACCTTAGATGTCTCATAGATGGTTGATGGGTGCCGGAAGAGAGTTTACATCTATTTTCGCTGAATGTTTACTGTAGTGGCTCTGAAGCTAATAGGCGTAGACGCCTATTGGCACCTGAATAGTGTCACAGATTGAATACTAGCCACTCGAAAATCCTGAAGTAATAGGATATTTTCGATGACATCGGCTAACACGACATTGCACAATGATTTCTCAGAGAAGATTCTTCAACGATTATAAACAGATATTTACAGGTGACTGGAGGTTAAATAGAACGGGTGTATTTCACTGAATTCTACTATCGGACAGCTGCAGCGACTTCCAGATGTAAGTATCGATCGAACGGTAGCGACTTCCAGTTGTAATTATCGATCGAACGGACCGCAGTGCTTTGATGATTATTGCAAATGTTATAATTATTAAAAATTAGGCGAAAAGGCTCATTGGTGCTTCTTTTTAGGGGTTACAGCGATTTCTAACATCCACCTAATGCAACCTAACCAAAACTTTCGTTTCCGGGTGTTTATGTCATTGAACATGTGATAGAGATCTTTATTATGAGCCTAAATAGACTTTATCCATCATAGAGGAACTCATTTTTAAATTACTAAAAATCTATACCGCGTATTCCTTTCGAGCCACTATTATTGTCAACCACTGTACCATGTGTTTATTTGGAGTTTTTGTGGCTGTTTTACTTGTCTGCTTGCCTAACTGACTGAATGCCTGCCTGCTTGGCTTGGCAGTGTTGCCTGGACGTTTTGCTTGCTTGAGTCACATATGTACGTACATACAAGTATGGTTGCCTAAATTACAACAATAACTACAACAAAAATTAATAAAAAAAATAAAAAAGAAGCATGAGAGTATAAATGTGTAACTGTGCAGTTAGTGTTGTGTGCCTAACACAGCTTGTGGGCAAAATGACAGGCCAGACAAACAGACAGACGATCGAACACGCGGCACATGGGCTTTTTCATAAAAACCAAACCGAACCGAACTGAACTCAACAGAACAGAATAGAACAGTACGAATGAATGCTTTTTAATTCAGAAAAAGCAAAACGAAAAACGATATTAAAAAAAAAACCTCCTCGTTTATCACCCATCCAATACACCGACGAACGAACGTACGTTTATGTCTCCTTAAACGTCGCCCTTATCGTCGGCATTGTATAGCTTATAGATGGATGGATGGATGGATGGTTTGTTAGTTGGATGGCTGGCTTGGCAGGCTGGCTGGTTGTTTGGCTCATTTCTGTTTTGGGTTTTTTAATGCTATGGCAGGAGCGAACACAGGGGCTGTTGATATTATTTGTTAGTGTAACACAAACAATAAAAGCAGGGATGATTGGAAAAGTCGAAATAAAAAGCAGCAGAAACTTATGGCAAAATTGCTGCTAACGGTTGGCTAGCTGGCTGGCTGGCTGGCTGAATGACTCTGGCTATGGCTGTATTCGTACACGCTGCTTGTTATGGCAAAGGGGGTCGGGCATACACTTGTACCTATGCACTGGAAACAGAAACAAAAATACAATCGCTGGCAAAGCAATCAGCAATCAGCGTTATATTGTCTGACAGCCAGCCAGGCAGCCACATACTCAAGACACATATTGAACAGAACTCAACTTGAATAAACTGGCGGGCAGTATGAACAAAGTGGGACAGGGAAAACTTAAATTGCAAATGACAGTACATTTTCCAACAAACCAACCAACCAAACAGCCAGTCAACCAACAACACTTTCAAGCCAGTAAACAGCAGCAGCAGCAGCAGCTACAAAGAATCAAAAGCAAGATAAAAAGAACGAAAGCTTGGCACACAAACTAAAAGCATTTGAAAAAACTCTCTCAGCTCTCGACATCATCATCAACACAATCACAATCACAATAATCATCATAATCATTCACTTCATATCCATTTTCATCATTTCAAAACAAATAAAGCTCTTGTGGAAACTTTGACAGGATATAGGAATAGAGGAATAGGTATGACAATGGCAATACAAGGCAACACATAGCCCCGAAGAGGAAATCATAAGGCTTTCGTTTCACCGGCATTATAGTTTGTATGGTGGAGGGGTTGATTAGAAATGCAGTCATGGTGTTGTTGTCGTCGTCGTCGTCGTTGTGACACACACGCAGGGTAAAATTTCATACAACATAGCAACTAAATTCACATACACAAACACAAACACAAACGCACACATCATTATACGAGGTCAGGTGGACAAATTTTAATAGAACCGAGAGAGAAAGAGAGAGAGAATCGTCTCAGAGTCAGTTTGAATGCTCCTTCAAAAAACCTATCATGGTCCAATAGCAACTTCAATATCCACACTGTTCTAGAACGGTCGCTCCTTGACCTGAAGATTCTGCATTCTTTACTATTCGCTATGAAAAGTTCACTCTTTGACGTGATATGATATGATGACACCCAAGCTACGCTAAAAAGCAAATACAACTGAGAAGACACTTCGGGAGACCAAAACGTCAATAACTAGCCGAACCTGCACCTGTTTACGTTATTCTTATCCTTTGTATTCTACCCTCGTTACTAATCATTCTCAATTACACACACGTCCGAACGCAAACGACAGACATTCATGCTTAACTCCAGCTAGTTAATGACTATTAGGGGACCCTAAAACTACTCCATAAACTCGTACAGGACAATCACAGACACACACAACATTTTTGTTGGTTTGGCTGGGTGTGTGTGTTTCCCACAAAACGCTTGGTAAGAGTTACAAATTTTGCCCTGACATCTAAAAACCTGCATGCCATGCTGCTGCTAGTTGTGCTAAAGAATCTACAACAAGTAGGCACACTAAAGCCAATGAGCCAAGGCACTCACAGTTAGCGTTCGACGAAGGGCATGGAGAGAAGGCAATGGCACACAGAGTAATCAACATTTGCCAAATCATACCACCAGAGTGATTTAAAAACCAACAACAATAAGAAGAAAAAAAAACCCCAACTCCTGTAACTAATCAAACTCACTGCAGCATGGCATACATTTTCAAATACATACACTCACATTACATATAGAGACACATTTGTGTCGTTCTTCTCATACTCATTTAAATGAAAAAAAAAACGAACGAATCACACATGTATACATACAGCAGAGAACGATTACAACAACAGAACCAAATGGAAACCCGAAGCCAAATAACACGACATGTACGAGTAGTAGTTTAAAGCAATTGACGCATAAAGGCAGTCCATGTAGTACTATTGAGACACAAATACACACACACACACACACAGAAATTAGTGCCAGAAGAAAAAGTAGAGATCCCAGATGAGGGAGAATTTTTTAAGAATTTTTTCTTTAAGAAAAAGTTTGGCAAAAACAAATTATTTGTAAGCATTTCTTGAAAACTTCGGTTAGTAGAAACGATATCAATTTATAGAACAAGTCCAGAGTACTAATTTGAATGTGTAGGAATCTTTTTTTTTTAAATAAAACCTACATCACCATGTGAATCTTCTCTTTGTGCAATGTTTATTGAGTAGTAAGATTTCTCTTCTTTCGCGGCCAGTCAGGCTGGGATCAAGTTCGATACAAATGTTAACTGAACGTATGAGTGATATAGATTGGAATCCACAAAAATAACCGCAGAAGAGGAAAGTCCACTTATACTTAGGGGCTTAGGGGGAAAAGTTAAAAATATGGTTACACTAAACTGGAGATAACCCACCCTGTTGAGACCCTATCCTTTTTTATAACAGCGAGAGCTCTTAAGAAAACTCACAAATTAATGATGACGATATTATATTCGTATTATATTGGTTAACAATCTGGCAACCTTGTTTTTTGTTGTTGCCTTAAATGAACTGAGACTTTCGGCTTTCGTCACTACCCACATGGCCCAAAGTGAGAAAGACACTGAACGAATGTCTTGAAATTTGAAACAATAACAAATACATTTTGGTGTTATTGTTGTTGTTGGTGTTGTTTTTGTCGTTATAGTATTTCATTTTTTTTTTTTACTTATTCTTACGACTATGGAGTCAAAAAACACCTAAAATACATTAAAATGCTACAAGATGAAACGCAAAACAATGAAAACAATAACAACAACACTAACAATAATAATAATAATGCTGAAAGCTACAAAAACAACAACAATATTGGCACCTAAATTTTCGAAATAGTTTCAAAGCATCGGTGTCAATAAGCATGAAATGAAACAAATTCCAGACATTTACGAAAAAAATAAAATAAAACAAAAAGACTTGCCAACAAAATGCTGACAAGATAAGCAGGCAGGCAGACAGAAAGACAGACACACACAGACAAACTAAGCGAGCCTGTGTAAGAATTGTCAAAACAAATGTACTGAAAAGCGAGTAAGAGGCAGAAGAGGACGTACATTTGATGACAAGCAAATTTCAGAAAAAAACGAAAAGCCAGAGAAGGAAAGGAAAAATTGAAAAGCAGAAGAAAAACAAAAAAAAAACACCACCACACATCAGCATGTTAAGCAAAGTCACATGCATACATACATATGTATATACACACTCATACAGTACATACATACATACATATTTTTATACTGCCTGTCACTAAAATGTTTACGCTTAAATAGAATTTAAAAAGGAGAGAGAGCGTGTTCAGCAGCTCCTCTTTCATAACAACAACAGCAATAAGAATAGCAACAAACATTTGTAGCCAGCCTGGCAGCCAAATAAGTACACAAGACATCAGCATGTCAAGTTAACTAACCCGCCAGTCAACCAGCGAGCCAGCCAGTCAGCCAACAAGCAAGCATAAATACAATAACAAGCGTTAAACAATAACGATGTAACAATTTTAAACCGAACAACAACAAAAAAAGTAAGGAAAAAAACACAACAAAGTACTAAAGTAAAGAAAAAAAAGAAGAAGAAGCAGAAGAAGTGCAAACACAACAGAAACGAAACTGTTCAACTAAAGGAAGCAGTAGACGTTTACGACAGCCACAGCACACACACACACACATTCGTACGCTTATGTTTAGTCGTAAAATGAGTTTAATGTCGCAATACGAGCAGAGAGAAAGAACATTGAAAAGGAATAAACAACAAATTCTACAAGTAGCAGAAACAAAAACACACACACTCTCACTAACAGTTGCACGAGAGAAAAGAGAAAGAAACTAAACGAAGTGCAAAGAATGGCAAGTTAGCACAGCGAATATTTCTATATGAGAATGTGTAAGCGAGGGTTAAAAAAAAGACGGCACAGGAAAGTCAGTGCTTTTCAAACTTTTATTTGGGAATCAAATTGTGAAAACAAAAATTTTCAATTTCCAAGAATACTGTGACAATGCCTCGTAACAAGTCCGAAATCCGATTGACAAATCGTGTGTAAATAGAAATTTTTATTTTAAATGATTCCAAAACCACGCTGGAAATCAATGGCCTCAGTTAAAGAAAATCAATTCCAATCAATGTTTATCCGACAATATTTCCGACAGAAACTCATGCTATTAGAATACGTTCGCGGAAATGTCACTTTAGGAGAATGAGAGGTACCCTCTACACCTTTGGAGTGTTAAGAGACTCTTAAAGCCTTTCAGAGGAGCACGATTACCTCAAAAATGGTAGGTAGAGTTCTTAAATCTTGTTGACGTGTTAGGTAACTTGAACACTGTTACATTGGATTAGATTTTTGCTCGTGAAAGTCAAGAGATAACAAAATATCTGCTGACGAGACTAGGGGCAAATTTAAGTAATTCTGGAAGCTTACAAAAAGCAACTGAAAAGAAATACTTGGGAGCTGAGAGCAGACTAAATGTACTGCTTTCTGACTCAACTATACACATCAGCGTCAAGCCAACCGATCCATAATCCCTAACTATACAACGAATAAGGGAAGGGATCCACAAAAGATTGTTTAGTGGTTTAGAGCCCTTTTGTGGGATTAATTGGGAATCAGATTGTTTTGACTCCATACACAGCTGAGGAGACAGACTGAAACCTAAAACTTTTGGGAAACCCTGGTTTTTCAAATGGATCCACAGTAATAATTGTATGCCATAGCATGACAAGCTTTTACGTTCAAAATTACGTACGACGTAACAAACTTACGAGACAATCGTCAAGCCAGAACAGTAAAACTACAAGAATGGAAATGGTAGAGCAAAGAGAAGAGATAAAGGCAAAGACAGAAGAACTCAACAGGACCATATGTTTGGGTTGGGGTTTGGGTTTTACACGCTTTATTTTTTTTTTTCTTCTCTTCATGGATTTTTCTTTCGTTTTTTTTTTGTGACTTTGAAGCATGAATAAAAGGAAGGAAACGACTTGAGTTGAATATTGTTGCTATAGTTCTTAGTGTTGTTGTTATGGTGTTGACGACTACAACAACAATGAAGAAGAAGATGATGGTAACGATAATGATGATGATGATGATTATGATGATTTTAAAAAACATTGTGTGGTGGTGCTTGCTTTTTTCTGTATATTTTGCGTGTGTGTCATTTAGTCAGTCAGTTATATGGGCAGCAGTTAAAAGAAATGAAAGAAAGCAATCAAGACACATTCATGGGCTTATATTACTGTTTTAAGCTTCCCTTGCTGCCTGCTTGCCTGCTATGCACACACACAACAAGCATGTCAGCCTGCCAACCAACCAACCATTAAGCAATTGTCGTCGTCCGTCGTATAAAGCTTTAGTTTTTGTTTCTGTATCGTTAGTATCGAGTCGAGTATGTGTATACGTATGCTGGCAACACAACGCTGCTGAAGTTATTAATGCGATTCAAGGGTACTTTGAGCTGTAGGTAGAGAAGAAAGCTAAGCTGTTTGCATAAGAAGCATGGGGAGAGAGACTTTTTTTTTGTATTTTTAGTTTCTTGTACCCTGCTGCCTTTAATTTCCGTCTGTAACTTTGCCAAAATGTCAAATCATAGGAAAAGTCCAACAACGTTTCTTATGTACATACCTACACAGATTGTGAGACCCTTTGGGAAAAGAGTAGGGCAGGAGAAACAAAAAGAAAGGTTTATGGGGTAACTCACACAAGCTGTTGCGCATCCCTTATGAAAATATCAAGAAATGGTGGAAAATGTGCTAAGAGAAAGGGTAAATGGTCCTTCGGTCTAAGTTCTATTCAAATATTTCTTTTTGTATATTTCTTGCAACTTAACAAATTCATTGGGGCGGGCAACTCTGCATAGCATTAAATTGTAGTCCCTGTGCTGGACAGAAAAGTTATGAGTATTGTACCATCACCGTTTACAAGGTTTAGAGATGCTTAAGGATTTTGCCTTAATACGAAAGAAAACTTGATAGGTTATCAAGCAAGAGGACCTTTGGTATAGGGCTTTTGGAAAGAATGAAAGAAATTCTATGAGCGCTTATTTAATAAGACTTTTTAAGGCAAAAGCTCATGCCATTGGAAGTGAAGTAATGTGACTGTTGCAATATTAAAGGCACCCATACCTGTAATATACATATACTTTCGAATAGTCAAGTGGCTCTTACAGTCATTCAATAGATCAGAATCGTCTGAAAATAGGTATGTAAGTTACAAGACATTGGGTTTTTGGACATTAAGTTTACGAGGGTAATGAAATAACAGGCTATCCAGCCAAACGAGAGTCACATATTCCCTAAACAGCATTGAGCCTGTCTGCGGACTATCTTAGAACCGTAGAAAATAAATACTTAGAGACTGAGAAGAGCTTGCATTTGCTGTCTCCGCTGTTTGAATTTGAGAAAAAAAAAAAGCAGAATTTTTTTCCAAATGGGTTCGGGCAAATGTCATAAGCTGGCTGAACAAAAGCTTACGAAATTGAAACTTCAAGTTGTGAAGTAAGAAAAGCAAAAAGAAAACATGCTGCTAGAAAATGATGAAAAAGCAAAATCAAAAGCATAAGGGAGTCAAATTGCCGCCTGATGCCTGTTAAAACTAAACGTTGTTATTAAAGAACCTGATAATGATGATGAAGATGGCGGCCAAGTATATGATTGTGATGATGATGATGATGACGATGACGATGACTACGACGAACATTGAGTGAAGCAGCAGCAGCTTTTTTCTTATTATTTTTCTGTAAATTTTAGCTGGTGTATGGCAGTTTCATTTTTCTCGTTCTGTTTTTTTTTTATCGTTTTGTTTTGTAAATTGTGTGTATGACTCACTTAATGGCGGTTGGGTCTGGCATGGCCTGGCTTGTTCTGTTCTGGTTGTTGGAGGGTCGTTAAAATGATGGAATTGCAGCAGTTTGGTTTTTTGCTTTTGCCAGGCAGCATGGCAGGCAGTTAGCCAGGCTGTTTCAATGGATAGCTGAATGGCTGTCTGGTTGGATGACGATTGTATGCTTGAATGAATGTTTGTTTACTTACAGCATAGTGTGTACTCATCAGGACGAGAGCAGAGTATATGAATTTGTCAGAGTATATGCAAGGCCTGTGTGGCAGTAGTTAGACACACAAGCAGTCCAGCAAAACAAAAAAATTTTAAAATACACACAAGGGTCATAAAACACAGCATAGTGTGCCAACCAGCCAGCTTTTTTCCTGCGTTGCAATGCTGTTAAGCAAAAAAAAAACCCCAAACTCAGAGCCAATAATCAAAGTCAGCCAAACAACCAAACAGCCAGCCTGCCAGCCAGTGTCATTAAAAACAAGGGAGTTGTAGCAGCATTGCAGCAATGATGGCTGGCTGGCTGGCTGGCTGGCTGACAACGGCGAGCATTATACCCAAATGTGGCAAAGAGCGTTCACACAGCTAAGCTATGAAATGTTTGTATGTTTGTCTGCCTCTATGTATACCAATGCGTTTGCCTGGCTTAATTCAGCTGTACATACATATATAAGTGCAGGCATAAACAATTTTTTCAAATAAATTTGCAAATGAATCGAGAAAAAGAGAGAGAGAGAGAGAGTGAGTAAGAGAGAATACGAGATGACCCATTCACGCTATGCCAACGCCAACGTCAAATCAAACCAAACCACATGGCATGCACCACCAGTTCATATCACTGATTGTTGTTAAAATTTGCATTCAAATATGGCATGAATATCGTCATCATCATCATCATCACCATCATCATCATCATTATAACCAGCCCGCGTTTGTTTTTGTAACAACTACAAAAAATAAAAAATTAAAAAAAAACAACGTTAAAACCCCAACAATACATAAAACAATCACAGCGACTCATTGGCAGCAGGCAAGCAGTGAGCAAAACGAAAGCAAAAAACCTATAATGGTGAGGCAGTAAAATTCGTAATCAACTATTCAGAGAAGCGTTGCTGTATCCAGCCACAGCAGAGAACAAATTTAACCAGGTTGATGCAGCCTGTCTAGTTATTTATACTGTAAAAAAAAACAATAACAGCAACAACAAATATGTCGAAGACATTCTAGTAGGGCCATAACGACTACGTATTGAGCTAAGTAAGCAGGCAGGAATGGCAGGACAGTTGTCAGTCAGATTACTCTTATGTTAGCTCGAGACTGGTACTATCTTTCACAAAGGCATTTAGAAGGAAAAAAGAACATCCTAGATGGGCGGCCTCGGATACGGAAAATCTGGTCACGGCTGGAGGAAGAGCGCACAACAAGTCCGCTTAAAATGCAGATAGAAACGATCGGTATGGTTGTTGGGGACATTATGGAACATTGCATTATAGATACGCATGGGAGACGCATTGGTCTAGCGACACCTTGCTAATGATTCTGAAGAAGCTACAGAAATGAGGAGACTGTTCTTCATCTACTAGGTACATGCCCATCACTATATCAAGGAGAAAAAGGCACCTTGACGCCTACTACGTACACAAATAATCTGAAGAAATTGACACGCATTGATATTAGCAGTCTCGGTGGATCCATAATCCTTAAATGGTCAGGTACGTACCTCTGCGCACCTACTTAACTACCGTTTGAAAAACTTTAACCAAGGTTTTGTGGGAATTCATTGCAAAGTTTCTCAAAGAAACAAAATTGGGAGAGACATTATAGGCCTATCGCGTGTAGCCTGAAAGTTGAAGGCATTTCCCATCAATCTGGCAAAGGAAGTTATTAGAAAAATTTAGACAAGTTAACTAAACCGATCAAACGCAGTTCCTGTAGCGTGAATCCATATTTTTTTAATTTCAGTTTGTTGGTGTTACTAAAAACCATATGGCTGGACACAATGTAGCCTGGTTCTGCTCGTAAAAAGCTGAATAATAAAATATATATGTACGGGGATATGGTGATATGATATACATATATTTAAGAGGCCAGCTATAACAACAACATCAAGAAGAATCAACGACCACACCAAATAACCCCAGCAGTAGTAGTGATAGTCGTAGTAGTAGTATGAGAAAACTAAACATTATTTTTGGGCTGTTGAATATCCATACAAATGTTTAATGCATTGGAAGCAAATATTCTGTTTTTATTTCTGTTTCTTTTTCCTGAAATCTAGTCACATACATATGGACACACATGTGAAAGAAGAAGAGAGAAACAATGTGGAAAAAAAAATTGTGGAAAAAATTATTATTGATATGCAGCGTAACAATAAGCTTTTAAATGCAGGCGGGCTGACTGGCAGGCATAGGCATAATATGTATACCGCGGCAGGCATACGCTTCTGTCTGGTGTCAGCAAAATGTGGTGATATACACTGCCTTCTCCTGCTGTCCCTACTGCTCCTTCAGTAGTCGTGGTGGTCTGTTCAGTGTTAATATGTATTTGCTAATGGTATTGAAAATGTATTCAGTATATAATGCACACACACACACACACACATACAATTTTCCTGTTTTTTTCCTTTATTTTGCCATACTTTAGTAGAACAAAAAGCCTATTTATTCCACTTCATTACATAGTTGTTGTTTTTGATAATATTTCCGAATATATGTATAAATTTCATACATCTATAGAATAATATCCACTGTATCCACAACTGTAGGAAATATAGGCGAGGAAACTGAAATAAGCGATGAAGCTAATAGCTTTCTTATCGACAAAATATTTAAGGCATCGACCAAAAAAAGGAAATCATCGACAAAAGATGCAAGTCATCGACCAAAATATGAAAGTCATCGACAAAAATGCAAGTCATCGAAAAATATATGCAAATCATCAGCCAAAAAATGCAAATCATCGACAAAAGATGCAAGTCATCGACGAAGGTAATCGACAAAAAAATGCAAGTCATCGAAAAATATATGCAAATCATCAGCCAAAAAATGCAAATCATCGACCAAAAATATCCAAGTAATTAGCTAAAAATATGCAAGTCATTGGCAAAAAAAAATGCAAGCCATAAACCAAAAATTGCAAGTCAAATTAGAGGACAATAATAGGCAATAATTGTGACTTTCTGGGGGACATTGCTGACCGAAACTGTTTTATGTTCACTTCAATAAGGATGACAACACAGACTTACACAGCAAGTTCTGTGTTTTTTTTAATTAAATTTAGTGTATAGTCGGTATTACTGTAAGGTTATACTGCCATATATGTATAGAACACTAGAAGAAAGTTTCAAAGATTTGTGAGCAAAAGCTTCTCTCAAATTTTCTGCATTTGTTGGCCTCAATGAATTGTAACTGACCAACTGTTTAATGTTTCTAATGTTTATCGGGCAGAAATCTAAATACGGACGACAGTGTGGACAAGAATTTGTTATGTTCTCAGAACACCCGCGGAAGATATATCGAGAGCTATGCTTGAATGGAACCATTAGGGCCATCGCTAACCTGGAACACCATGGAATTGGGCTTTGAATGAATGTACTACTAAAGGAATGTCTTGAAATCAGATTAAACTAATTGCTAGAAAATTATAAAATTATAAAGAAAGTCCCTGTAAAATACAGATTAAATTATATTAAATTATAAAATCCACCACGTATGTTTTCTCTTGATTTTTTCTTTTGTTAACAACACTTGTTGATAATAAATTAAAATTTTTTTTCAAGATATAGGTATTGTATATCAAATCAATTACATCAGCGATTTCTTTTTGTTTTTATTATTGCTTTTAATAATTGCATTTTAAAAATAACAAAAGCAAACAATTGTTAAGAAATTAAAAAGAAAAGCGAGAGCAAAAAAAAGAGGATAAATATTTATTTTGTTTGTTTTCGTTTGCCTATAAGAATGTTTATTTTGCAATTAATCATTCAAAATCTCTAGTAATATATGTACATATACATTTATTTACTTTTTTTTTTGTTAATTTTCCTTAAAAACGGAATAATAAAATAAAATAAATTTTTAAATTATCTATTTTTGGCTTTTTGTAAAGGAAAAAAAGATGCGCCATTTTTTATTTTTTTTCGTAATGATTAAAATTTTAAATATGAATAAAAGAATTTTGAAAGAATCATGTTTTAAATATAATATTTAAATACATACTATATTACAGTTCATTAACAATAATTACACTTCTACGAAAGCTACGCTTTCCCTGTTGTAATCTAGTTCCTAAAGACTAGAAATTTTTTTCGCACATAAAATATACACAGAAATCTAAACGGTGAATTAATAGCAGAACTGGCTCACTATGTTATCTCACTTCTTAAGTATGATTAATAAATACAAGTGGCTATCGTATTGAGAATAATCAGAAAGTTTATAAAAAATTAAATCAAAACCAATGGCGCCTATTTAAATGCTTCAAATAAAACGTGCACAGGATTACCAATCTGTCACGGGATTATTAATTTAACACAATTTTAACTACTCAAAAATAACAAATTATCGCTTCAATTCTGAGGATAATTATATGCAGAATGATTTAAAATTATAACTAAGAATTAATTTTCCTTGTTTATGTTATTTTTGACTATACTATACTGTTTTTTATTTTATAAATATTAGAATTGAAAAATTTGTTCTTTTTGTAAATAAATTAAATTGACAATTTAAACATTCGATTCGCAGTAGAGATTTTTGTTGGCAAATTTTCAAAAGAACAAAGACCAGAGAGATAAGGCAAAAAGACATGTAATAAAAATTGTTTAGAATCTGCAACGAATACTACAAATGGCTACTATAGCACCTTAGGAACAAAATGTATAAACTTATCTCTGATTTGAGTAGTTGATTGAAGAGAAAACCCGGGTAAGTGAAGTACTAGCTAAACTTTAAAAGTGGAATCGCGTTAATTTCTAATAAAATACAAACTTTCGTTCGGTAGTAAGTATAAAGCTACAACTTGAAACCTAAGGTTCAAAAGACTTAGCTGAAAAAACTAAAAGCCAAGCGATTAAGTAATTATTTATGAACACACCAAAACGACCACCACACTAGTAGAATCGCTCACTACCCACTAACAGGGCACTTTGTGTCATAAAGTATATTTTACCTATTTGTTTAACATACTGCTCATAAATAACTCCTTTCCCCTTTGAGGCATTTAGCAACTACACGAAACACAAAGGATATACAACATAGGCCAGGTGTAAGTTTGCAAACTGTTTAAACACACAATTGTTCTTATATGGTTAAACATAAGATCATTTGCTATTGCCCTGTGGCTTCTTTTTAAAGCATTTTTTTAGCCACATGACTACTGTCTATCCGCAAACTATGACAAATCCATCCTATGACCATTGCAATATTTCCACATACATATATAGGCATTTATAGGAATCGTGTTACCGTGAAAAACCTAGTCTGTTTGATATTGTGAGCGCTACCTGCCAACTTTAGCTGTCATATTCATAATAGGATAGGACTCTCCTTAGTCCTTTATTTAGTTAATTTCTTCCCTCTGCGTCCTCTCCGTTTTGTGTTTTACAGTAATTTTAATGGTAATTTGAACACCCGCATTATTTCTCGTTTCTGGATAGAGCTGTCCTCGGTTACAAATGCCTTCGTAACCTAATCAAAGTTTCGTTGTCACATTATCTTCTGTTTATTCGGCAGACGCGAAGATCTCCACACGCTTTCAAAGTAGTAGTACGATGGTGGTTTGAATTTCTGGTCGATATTACCATGACATTGGCCTAATTTTACTCAAGAACGGTACACTATGTTGTTGCACTTATTACAAGGTCTCTACGATCAAAAAACGACATAGATCTTGAAGATATGTACATAAATATGTCAAGATTACGAAAGGAAATAAATAAAAATAAGGCAACACAATTATAATCAATATGTTATTAATTTCCTTAAAAGTTCTTTTTTTCAAAAAGCATTATTCTATAGTGACGAACTGCTTGATAAACGTAGAATGCCTTTTTATTAGTTTTTAGAAAGTTCGAACAAAACAAAATAAATGCAAAATAAAAACAAATTCAAGATAATTTAAGACGGAAAAAGGAAATCAACAGTGGAAATAATATGAAAAACATTACAGACAATCATATCCTATTAAAGAATACCCTAAAGAATAAAGTAACTTTAGAATATCTCGGTGGACTCAAGGAGATCACCAATAAAAATAAAAAAACAATGATTTTAAACGATGCAAAGCCTTTGGAGATTAGCACAAAAATCGTAAAATAAATGTGTCACTGAGTTTACTCATGGCCGAAAGATTCCATACATATGAGTAGGCGAACCAACTCTTATTAATTATTAGAATGCCCCAGTTTAGGGTTTTTACAGTTTTATCGTTAATGAGAAATAACGAAATTGTTCACAAAGGGAACGATTTCCTTTTATGTTTTATACAGCCGTACACTAAACTACTGGGTCATGGAATGATATGAAGCCAATGGAAGGAAATTTAACTAAGCCAGTATTAGAACGTAGAGATCTGTAAAAGCGGAAAGACTTAGATGGCTGGGACATATACTTAGAATGAATAAACAAAGACAGTCTTTGAAAAAAGATGCTGCCTCCCGTCAAATGAACTTTCAAGTGATATTTTGTTTTCTTCAAATCCTTATAATCATGTTATAAATAATGTATAAAATGGAAAAAATGCAATTTTGTAAACGAAATTCTGCTACAAAATAGAACTCGAATCACAAAAAAGAATAAAAATAGTCTATTTTAATCAATATTCCTTAAAATTTTTTAGAAAGATAGTTTCTAACAAAGTTTAATAGAACTTTCCAGAATTAAGAAGCGGAACGTTTTCTTAAAAAATTCTTTAAAATCACAATATATTGTTCAAAAATATCAGTCTGACATAGAAGATATAGAGAAATTATTTCTTTGGACTTACCATGTTCGTAAGGTGAAAAGGTGCCGGCATCTATATTTATATAAGGATCAATTTTTATGGAAGTCACATCCAGGCCACATTGTTTCAACAGTGTGCCAAAGGAGGATGCAATAACGCCTTTACCTACACCACTTATAACACCACCGGTCACTAAAATGTATTTCATTTTGATCACTACAACAACAAAAAATATATTAAACTATTATTATGCTTATATGTGCACATTAATGTATAAAAACGAACCTTTTTTATTACTTAAAAATGTTTCAAAATAATTTTTATTAAATTTAATTGTAGACGGACGCTTTTTTCTTTTCTTGCTTTTCTTTTTCAATAACTGGTCAATCTCTAAGCAAAAAGTAAAACAAAAACAATTGCTTGTTGTTGCAGTTGTTGTTATTGTAAGAGACGTCTTCTCAATGGGATGCTATGCTAATCAAACAAGCCAAGCAACGCAAAAAACACGCGGTTTGATTTTAATTTCTTATTGAATGTTTGTTGCTCGGTGAAGGGGTTGTGGGGATATAGTGCACTTTATTATAAATTTTATTAGCAACAACAAACCATTTTTTAATTGCGCTGTTTTTATTATTTGTTTAGCAGCATTTGATAAGCTTGAAATTATTGAATTTTCCTTTTATATTTCCTCAATTCCTTTATATATTATCTTCTCTATTTTCCAGATTTTATTCTTTTTACACCGTTTTGTTGTTGTTGTTTTTTATTTATGTCTGTCACGTTTTTCTAACACAACTCTCTTTTACTTTTCTTGCTTTAGTATTTAAATTAATATTTCTTAATATTGTGCACAAAATAACGTTTTATTTTTTAATATATTTAAGTTTTTTGTTTTATTTCATTTCTTGCAAAAATTATTTCACCGTCCACGTTACTTGCACATGTTTAACTTGAGGTTAACGTTGCCAACTATTTAACAACTATATAAACATATGTTGCGCTTTTTCTTTTTTCCGCATATTCCGTTAACAAAAAACGCTAGATACTTTAAAATATGCTTTACCAAAAGGCGTTTAATTTAAAGTTTTATTCAAATTATTTTACAAATAATTAATTTTAATGGTAATGTTATGTGAAAAGTTTAAATTTGAGCATTTTTTAAATGATATCCATAACAATAAAAGATAAATAATATTAGTAAATTAATTTTCTTTATACGTAGAATAGGTCACTGGAAAGTCTTCACTCTTCGTTCATTGCAGACACGTTTATAAAAGTGGGTCAAATGAAACACAATTATTAGGGAAAAATTAAATATCACAGGAGAAATGGAAAGGAAGGAAAATATAGGGGAAAATACAGTTATCGCACTAGCTATGTCAAAATGTCTCCTATTATGACTATCTAGTAACTCTCATATACACTAGGTATGGTGTTATTTTCTATCACCAGCTCACTTGCTTCATTAAAAATTCATTTTGTTCTGTTTTGTATTCTCATCTTTAAGCACTTTATTATTATTTTGTATTGAATCACTTTGTTTCGTATCGTTTTCGTGTTGGTTAAACATTAAATGCAACTGCCAATTCGACTACGGCGACTTCATGCCGTATAATAAAAATAATTATAATAAAAAGTATACAAAAAAATCCTTTTCAAATCAAATCGTAAAGCAAAATAAATTAAAACATTAGCGAAACATTTGTCCTGTAGTTGTTGTTCCCAGCATCTCTTACTTGGTAGCTTCTTGTTGCTCGAACAAAGGATACTTTTCCAAAACTTGAGACCATTGTAATTTGCCGGTCGATAAATCCTTCACGACATCAATTACTTCATTAATGTCCACACGTACTTGCTTCATGCTGTTGCGATCCCTTAAAGTAACGGTATGAGGCTCTTTGAGTGTATCAAAATCAACGGTAATGCCAAAGGGTATGGCAATTTCATCGGTACGAGCATAACGACGACCAATAGAGCCACTGGAATCATCTACTTTGTGGGAAAGTTCAGCCTTAGTTAAGGCCTGCGACAGTTGGCGTGTAAATGGTTGGAATTCTGCATTATTGGATAAAGGCAATATGGAGCATTTTAAAGGAGCCACCACCGAAGGCAAGGTAAAGTAGCAACGTTGTTCATCGCCATCACGGCAAAGGAAATTCTGTTCTAATAAAGCATACATGATGCGGCCAATTCCAAAGGAAGGTTCTACTACACTGGGTATGATTTCCTCTACATGAACAGTTTTTGTCGAATGCTTGACGGATATGGTATCAGAAGTGAGTTTAAAGCTGGAACCCTCATTTACATTAAGTGTATATTCCTTAGCTTCAGTTAATTGTTGTTCCACGGTTTTAATATCATCTAATGAAAGCTTGCTGAGAGCATCAGTTATGGTTTTGGCATCCTTTTTGAAAGTTTTACCCAAGGCTTGTTTATTGGGTACAATTTCCGATACCTCTACGGTTTTGGGAGCAGGCAAACGCTTCTCAGCAACCAAACGTACGCCAGTGGCCTGCATATGTTGGCCTAAATCATAGGCAGAACGATCAGCACATCCCACGCATTCTACCCAACCGTAACTGGTCAAACACTCAGCATCCCAACAATCACAAGCATAATGGGCCATTTCATTGCTCATATGCTGACGGAAACGCAGACATTCGGGTTTAATGCCTATGGTCATTAAAAATTGATGAATTCTGGCCATATAATAACCCAAGGTTTCATTCGCTACTAGACCAGTCTTGACAGCTTCGCCTATAGTCAACTTTTGAGCTGATTTGCCATCCATTTGATTGCAAGCCGAGTACAAAGTCATCACAGTATTGGCTACCAATTCAAATTTGGGATGATCTTTTAAGACGGGATCACAGAAATGTTCTATTTCAGCCATGGTAAACTCTCTTACACGAATTAAACCGGAACGTGGTGAAATCTCATTACGGAATGAATTGCCTATTTGAGCTACTGCAAAAGGCAATTTGCCTTGATTGAATTCCAATAAACGTTTAAAGTTGACAAAGATACCCTGAGCAGTTTCAGGACGCAAGAAACCCTTCACCAAACCAGTTGGACCAATTTGCGTGGCAAACATGAGGTTAAACTCTATGGGTTCAGTCAAATCATTGCCTGTCAAAGGAGACTTGATATTGAATTTTTGTAATATGGCAGCCATTTCGTCCTTATTCATGCCATCCAATTTAATAACAATGTCCTCACATTCAGCTTTTAATTCCGCAGAGGCTGTTTTCTCTTTGCTTAGCTTTTCCAGGGCATTCTTAATCAAATGATCTAAACGGAAACATTCACCAGTTTTGGTATCTTTTACCATTAAATCAGCAAATCTATCCACATGACCGGACGCTTTGAGCACGGGCTCAGGTGTTAAAATGGAACAGTCTACCTCCAGCATTTGTTCTTCCAAACTGAAAAATTGACGCCATAAGGACAGAATATTCGATTTAAGGGCACAACCCATGGGACCAAAATCATATTGGCCGGTTATGCCACCATATATAGCAAAACTTTGGTCGTAGAAAAAACGTCTTTTGAGCAAATCCTCCATTTTTGATCGATCAAAATTCACTACATTGGGTGTCAATTCCAATTCCTTATCCTCTAAAACTTTTTTACGCAATTTCAATTCGGCAACTGCCTTCTTAACATCAATTTCAGCAGCACCATTGGCTTTCAGTTCACGCACCAGGTTGCCTTGCTCCAAAACCAAAGCTCTCAAAGGAGCCAATTGCTCTTCCATTTCGGGTGTAGCCATAGTCTTCAATTGTAATCTAACGTTTCTCTTGGTTTTTTTACTGCCCCACTTTTGTTCAGCTAAAGCTGTTTTATTTCTTATACTCTGATACAAGGGTGATGCAAACGATTGTTGGATGATTTCACCACCAGTTTTATAGGAAAATTTTCGTTTTTGTTTTTCCTCTGCTGCTGCTGTGACTGCTACGCTGGCAATTGCTTGATATTGTTGGGCTAATAATGGCTTTAAATATTGCAATTTCCAGGGAAGATTATAGATTTTATTTAACACCTGCAAAGACATTTAGTTTCTGTTATAATTTTTCCAATTTTTAAATTTACATCACAATTAAAAAAAGCCGGAAAATCGAGCAAAATACAGTTTTGCCAAAAAGAAAATTTACCTTCACACATGTGAATAAAAGAAATGACAACTAATATAATGACGGTGTTACCAGATAGAAAAGCAGTGGAGTGAAATGAAAATGTCTCATCTATATGTAAACAAAAGAGAGTATAAAAACAGGGATGGAAACTAAAAAAAACATTAATATAAAGCGTGAAATTTTCTTGCAACATGCATAAGGGATGGTCTATAAAGAAGAATCAGCAAAAACCTTAATAGTTTAGTTTAATTTTTAATAAATGCTGGTTATATTTTTTAAGCAACACATCTTTTTTGTATGAAATAGACAGCAGACTTCCAGCTCTGCTTTTAAAAAGTTGTGCCAAGTTTTAAAAACAATGCAGCTGTTATTTCACAATATTTTCTTATAGAAGAAAACATAAACAAATTATACCACGTGTGGAAACGGAGCACCAAAAATCTGTTTTTTTTCTCTTTTTTTAATATAATTTTGAATAAATATACTTTAAAGAAAACATTAAATAAAAATAATATGGCGGACTTACATCAGTTCAGTGATGCTGAAGAGGATGAAGAAACTCCTAAACCCTATAAGGTAGCGATACTCTGAATTACTCCTGCAAGCTAGTGAAGAAATAAAAAAAATTCTTTAAATTTTAGGAAAATCTGGTGAATGATTTTAAAAAACTTACCGTAAAACATGTTATGTTCAAGGATTTGGAGGAAAAGCATGTGGACTCTAAAGACAATCTGCAGGAGATTTTGAATCAAGAAGAAGGCGATGACGAAGAAGAAGAGGAGGAGTATTACGATGATGATGAAGCCCAGGATTACGATGATAGCTATGACTATGCAGAAAACTATGCGGGTTATCAAAAGCAAAACCACAATCAAATTTCTTTAAGCACAGGTGGAGGAAGTGGTGGTGGTGGGGGATCTAATGCTGGCCAACGTTTAAGCAGTTATCAGCCCAACGAAAAGCTTTTCACACGCTATTCGGCTCGCATTAATGTAGAAAAATACGATCCCACCACAAATATGTCTGCTCAGGCGGCTAATCGTTTGGTAAATTTCGGTTCCAAACAGGATAACAAAGTGAAAATACGCGACAAACATGATCGAGCTACAGCCGAACAGGTTATGGATCCAAGAACGCGCATGATTTTATTTAAACTTTTAAATAGAGGCTTAATACAAGAGATTAATGGCTGCATATCTACGGGCAAAGAGGCCAATGTGTACCATGCATTGGCCCGTGATACAGACGATGAGTTTGCCATTAAGATTTATAAGACTTCTATTTTGGTTTTCAAAGATCGCGATAAGTATGTCAGTGGTGAGTTTCGTTTTCGCCATGGCTATTGTAAATCGAATCCTCGTAAAATGGTGCGCACTTGGGCTGAAAAGGAAATGCGCAACTATTTGAGAATGTATAACGCTGGTGTGCCCGTGCCAGAGCCAATTTTATTACGTTCACATGTTTTGGTCATGAGATTTTGTGGCAAAAATGGCTGGCCTTCACCTAAACTAAAAGATGTAGAGCTTACCACTTCCAAAGCCCGGGAACTGTATAGGGATTGTGTGGTTTTAATGTGGAAGATATACAACAAATGCCGTTTGGTTCACGCTGATTTATCGGAATTCAATATTCTAGTGGAAGATGGCCAATTAATTATCATTGATGTCTCCCAATCTGTGGAACATGATCATCCTCATGCTTTCGATTTCTTAAGAAAGGATTGCACTAATATTTCGGAGTTTTTCCGTAAGAAATCCGTAGCCACCATGACCGTTAAGGAATTGTTTGATTTTATTACCGATCAAACCATAACGGAAGAAAATATGGAAGCCTGTTTGGAAAAGATATCGGAACAGATTAATGATCGTGATTTTGAAGCGATTACAGCTCAAGAAAAAATAGACGAGGCCGTGTGGCAGAATACTTTTATCCCCAAACGATTAGACGAAGTGCGTTACTTTGAGCGAGATGTAGACAAGGCAAAAAAGGGTGAAAAGGCCAACTTGATTTATGGTAAAATTACCGGCCTTAATGATCAATTGGAAGTGCAAAAAGAACCAGTTATTTTAAATAATCAAGAGGCTAAAGAAAATGAAAAGAATCGTAAGGAAAACAAGGATTTGAAAACAGAAGATGAGGATGAGAATGAAGACGAGGTCTCCGACTCCGAAGAGGATGAGGACGACGAAGATACTAAATTTAAAAATTCTTCGCGACCCCGTGATGAATCTCCCGATAGTAAAAAGGCACGCAAAAAGGCTGTTAAAGACGCCAAAGCCGAGAAACGGAAAGTGAAAATTAAGAAACATGTTAAGAAACGTAAAGAAAAGTTGGGCACCACGAATAAGAAGTGAAGCGTAAATTGTATTTAATTTTTGTTACCTTGTATATTAACTTTGTATGTGATTTAATTTCTTAAAGAACATTTTTTAAGTTACAACAAATTTATTTTTAAAATAAAAAATTTCCATGTAAAGATGAGTGAAGAATAAATTGGACAAATTTTCTATAGAAAATGCAAGTCATCGATTAATTTACTATAGAAAATCTAAGTCATCCAAATATGGCAAATTTAGGTCCTCAATGGAAGTAAGGAGCCATATATACATATGTGGGACTGGTGTCTCACTCCTTTTCGCAAGGTGTGTAGTAACATGGGCAAGCCGGAGTCTAATGGACATATTCTAAGTCCTGCTATGGCTTGAAATATTAAGGAATTTTGATCGGAGTTTATTGGCTTTGGTGAGTTGACCTCTGTTAGGATTTCTAACATTACGAGTCTTATTTCTTTACTCTTTGTTTTGTTTATTTCATTGTACCGCATTAAATTAAGTTGCAAAGAAGGCTATATAAGATTGCTTAAGGACAAAGGACCGCAAAAAAAAAAAAAAAAAAAAAAAAAAGGATGTTCAAAAGCGAAGATAAAATATTATTTTCATTAATCTTTTGCTTTATTTATACAAATATTTACATGCTTTGTAAAACTATAATTTAAATTTATCACAGCTTTTATTTTATTATTTTTTTTTTTTGTAAAAAAAAAATCGTAAAGAAAACTTTAAAATTAATTCGAGACCAAACCTGACTGCATATTTACTAATAAATTATTATATAAAACCCTTTTATATGAAATACAGCGACCTTGGGGTTATGGAATGTTGTTTGTTCTGTTTGAAATAAATAACAAAAAAAATTTAAATATCCTGCTTATGTCTAATTCTGCCCTTATGTCTTACAACGCCTCCTTAAGCTAAGGTATAATAAGGATCTGAATAAAACTAATAATAAAAATAAATACAAAAATTGCTGTTGTACGGTGGCTTTTTCCAAATCTAAAAATTTCAATAGAACACGAGGATCACTGAAATGACAATAGATTTCGCTGCAGTCCAACGTTTCACGGCCATAGCCGAAAAGGGTTAGAACCAAAGCCACTACACTGTCACGCATGAAGCTGGTTTTCATGGATAAATTCATGAAATCGGGGATTTGGGGAGCAAAATCGAAACCATAAATAGCCAAACCAATAAAACAGGCTACAACCATAGGACCCACCACAGAACCGTTCTAAATAAGGAAAAAAAAAAATAAAAAATACGGAAAAAAGAGTATAAAAATAGAGGCTTTAGACAAAAAACAAAATTCCTACCGTTACGCTAAATGTAGCACCTACGGTCAGGCCTAAGCCTTCGGCCACGAATGAGGTCATTAGACCTACTGCTACAAATATGGCAAAACGCCACCATTGTGGTGGAAAGCCAGTCATCCAATAAATAATGCTTAGATACAAAACGTTGTATAAAATCTAAAAAAAAAAAAAAAAAAAAAAAGTAAAGAACGATTTATTTTTAAACACAAAACAAAAATGCTGTGATAAATTTGATTAATTTATAGTCTTACAAAGTACGCTTGAATTTTTGTATTTAAAAGTAAATATAAATCTATAAAACCAATTTGTCAGGAGAAAAGATTGATTGCAATCTGCAAGAAGACTTTTCGTTATGCTGTATGTGTATTTTTCATGACGCAATAGGGCAAATTGCAGGTTCGACAGGCTTTTATGGACCTGGATGCATCATTGAAGGACAAAATAGCTCCTCAAAGAGAATATGAATCTATCGGGGGGAAAATTTTTTTTTTGTCGTGTTCAAATTTTATGAACAAAAATAATTGGCGGGTCGATATTAAAAAAATAATAAAAATAATTTCGGAAGTGTAAAAATAATTTCTGGATTGTAAATTTTTGTAAGAAAATATTTGTTGAATTTAAAAGCTTTAAAGAAGTCAGAAAAATTAGTTAAAAATATATTTTTGACCAGAAAAAAACTGTCGGATAAAATTTTAAGAGAAAACACTTGTCGGCTGTAAAGAATATATTTATATGTAAAGAATATATCAGGCTTCAAAGATCAAACCAGTTTTAACAGAAAAATGGATTAAAAAAATTTAAATTGTATATGAATATAAAAAAATATTGTCGGAATAAATTTTATCAAAACTACTTTGTGAAGTCTAAATCATTTAACGTGAGTCATTTTTAAGACAAAAAGAATTTTTAAATATATTTTTGAGCGGAAAATAATTAGTCGGACGAAATTTTAGGAAATCAAATTTGTCGGACCTACATCTTAATATTTTTAAATTTGAATTGAAAGAGAAATGATAAATGATAAATACCTGTAGAGGCAAACGACTGGCGGTCAGTGCCATATAATACGGTGTCAGGGTATACCAGTGATTAAAGGTTTCCTTTTTCATAATTTTAACTTCGGCAGGATCTAAATAAAACAAAAGAATTCAATTAAATACTGGGTTACGAATAAAAAATTTACATCACAACTTACATGTTAGTATGGGTATGGTTACTTGGGTATAGGCAATCGCCAGTATGGTACTGATGCAAAATTTCAAATGGGCAAACATATATTTGCCCTCATTGCCCAAATTATAAAAGAGTATACCTGGAAATGCCATTTAAAAAGAATTAAAATTAAACTTTTCCATGGAGAATTATCCAAGCAGATAAAGAAACGAAACTCACCAAAAAAGAAACCCACCATAAAGTGATGTATCATCTGTATGATAATGGGTATGCGGGCTCTCAAGATGCGCAGAAACATAACACGAAACAGCACACAGAATTGTGTGAAACCGGAAGTGCGTTCAGTTTCAGTTTTGGTTTTAAGACTTTTCGCAAATGCTTTCATATGATCGAACAGCAACGTGGTACCACCGCTGAATAATGTATTACCCGTGGGAGTTTTAGTGAACAAAGAACTAAGGCCAGCTGATTTAATGGGTTCCGTGAAAAACGTGGCAACTGCATGGCGAAAGACGTAAGAGTCATCGCTATAAGGTGGCGTAATGCCATCAGTATTGCCTTTAGCATTCGAGTTGTAAAGTGTAGGAAGAGACGCTGTGGTATAAATTAGTTTACCATTGTCGGTTAGAGAGCTTAAATTGTTGACCAGTTGGGCTTCCTCAGAATCGCACAATTCAATAACTATAGAAAGAGAGAGAGAGAGAGAGAAAGACGAAGAAAAGGGTTTAAACATTAATTTTCTGTCATCAGGTTCCTTTTCTTGTACTCACTGTAATCCGAAGGTGTATAATGCTTGGGACACTCCTTCTGGGCAAGTCTTAAAAATGACACTAAAGCCTTAGGCAGCCCTTGATAAACACATTTCCCTTGGGCCAGAACAAAAACACTATCGAAATACTGAAATGTTGTAGCCGATGGCTGATGTATGGTACACACTACGGTATGGCCCTGTTTGGCCAAACGACTCAAAAGCTTGACACAATGTAAGGCGGTAACTTCATCCAAACCACTGGTGGGTTCATCTAAAAATAATATCTTGGGATTGGCCACCAGCTCCAAAGCTATTGATAAACGTTTCCTTTCACCGCCACTCAATTTATTGGCCATTACCGTACGCCTGTGATTTAAATGGAGATTCTCCAATATGTCTGTGATCATTTGTTCCCGATTAAGATCCCGAGATTTTTTTACCTTCAGGTCACAGGCCAGACGCATTAGTTCCTCTACGGACAACAAGGTTTGATGATGATCTTCTTGCGTAATGTAGCAAGAGTTTTTACGATCGATTTTTAAGTGTCCCGTAATGCCGGTTGTGCTGGAAGGAAAACGAATTTAAATTTTTTTTTTAAATGCAGGGGAGAAAATATTGTCTGTAGAAATAAAGAAAATTAAAGGGTTGGGAAAGAAAGAGGGACAGAGAAAAAGTGAGAAGTAGTGAGAGTAGGATATAATATACATGTATAGAGTCTTACGTTGGATTTAACCAAACCCAACAGAATCATTGTCGGTAGAAGACCATACGCTACTGGACAAACAGACCAAGCACAGATAATTAGAAGCAACAGTCGAATTGTTTTAACAGAAACCAATCAGTGAGAGGTTCGAAAGGGATTTTATTAGTAAAAATTATTGTTGAATTAAATTTGTATTAAAAAAATTTGTTTGTCTAGTTTGTGTTCCAAAATTAAATTGTGTTCATTCAATACTTACCAATAACCAGATATAGCATTTAATAGACTACTTTTGCCGGCTCCTGATGGACCCATAATAGCTGATAATTGGCCATTACGAAAGCTGCCACTTACACCTTTTAGTATTTGACGTTGGCCCACGACTTTAACTGCAAAAAAAAAATTAATTAAATTCAGTAAGTAATTATTAATAATCTAATTTAAAAGATACATATTTAATTAAGACATAGAAATGAATAAATGAAAGCATGGAATGTAATAAAGAATGATTAAAAGGCAATTTGTATTCATAAATAAAAAAAAATTAAATTAAATTGTATCTGTTTACACAAAACGTTACAGATAGGTTAATTAATTTAATTGTTTAGCAATTGATTGTTTTTGTACTTAATTACAGCGGCGTATTCTAAACGTGATCTTCAGGTCATTTATATAATTTTAGGGAGTATAATTAATGTATGGATTAGAAGGTCGAACAATTAAATTGTTAATGCATTTAAAGCAATTAAAAAAACTTGAATTATAATAAAGTATTTCATTTTATTTTTTATTTCATTTTATGATCAGAATAAAAATGTGTTAGCAAGCAAAAAATTGCTCTTAATTAATTAATTAAAATAAAAGCAAAAAAATTATTATAAAATCAAGATTACAATCATCAAAACACACTTAAAATTCCTAGGCACGCCGTTCTATACAATTGGTACTCCCTTGCTAAGATAAAAAACAAAAAAAAAATTAAAGAAAAGACAAAATAATCAAGCATGGCATATACCCACCACCACCCCTCACACATCCAAACGACCATTCCAAAATAAATTGATACAAAAACAGTGTAACAAAAACAATAATCGTAAAAATAAATATACAACCAACAATAACAGCAACAACAAATACAAGTGCATGCTCTTATTATGAAATTAAAAAGTAAACAGAACGTGTAAAAATCAAGAGTATATTAAAGAGACAATAACAACAACGATTACAATGAATAAAAATCAAAACACAGACATATTGGCGTACTGAATGCTGGTACCATACAGTGAAACAAGTAAGTTAATGTACTACACAGCCTACTTTTAATGAAAGAAACTTATGAAGCTATACCCTGTAGTTAATATTTATAAAGGTGACGAGGGAATGCCATAATGTAATGCATCTAAGAAAAGTAATTACAATTATTAATAAGATTAACAAATTAATTATGTACAAGGTTTAGTTAAGCTTAATTGGTTCATATTGTACGTTGCAAGAAACATGCAATACATAACGGTAATTTTGTTATTCGTTAACAAATTACTTAAGTTACTGCAGTGAGTAAGGGGAGGAGCAATCCCCACAAATATTGATGCAAGCCACAGTTACTTTCTAAAATAAAAACAAAACCCCAAATTATTCATCTGTTTACCAACACCGTAACACTATAAATAAAATATGCAGGTTAAGCTAATATGTGTTAGTAAGGTAGCGTTGATAAAATGAGAGATTATTGAGTTCAATGAACTATTAATGAGCGTATAACGTATATATTGACCCTTAAAAGGGACCATTAAACGACTACAGGTTTTGTTTTCTTGCGGTGAAATGTTTATTTTAAAAATTTTTCCTGCCAGAAGCTATAGACCAAGAAATATTACAATATTTATAGCAATTTAAGCAGACACTTTTATAACTTTTTTTTTTTGTAAAGAACAACAGATAAATATGCGTAATAAAAGAAAAAATTCAAGAAAAATAATTAATTATACTGAGTGAGGTATGTAGTATATACCTGCTCTGAAATGTAATGGAATTGCGTTTAATTTCCTTATTGCCAGCAATTTTTAACAGATCATTTGTTGAAATCTTAAGAACTCTTTAGGCTTTTTATAGATCTTTTGTCTTGTAATGGGCTATTTAAAGGAAATGTATGTAGAAGGCTTTCCATTTAGTGATTTCGAAACCGCAAAATCTTGCAAACCTATTAACCACTTACGAATACGGATCATAAGTAAAAATGGTCAACATTTTTACTGAAAACGTGGTGATTCAAGCGTGTCTGTTGTTTTAGGAAAAGCAAAAAAAAAACTGTTAATAATTTCAATACCATGGAATAACCCATATGGTGAATATTAAATAAATATTAAAGCTTTAGGGAATACACATATGTTGAATGTAATGCATATCCGTTATAGTTTCTTTTTTTTGAACATTTAAATACAATAAAATGAAATAATATTTACAATAAAATTTTCTCACACTTATCAAGGCAACAACAACAGCAAGAGATTCTATTTATTTATTCTATTCTAGTCTCTACAATTGTATTTATTTATTTAATATCGCAATTTAAAAATAAACAAAATCGTGCTTATTACTCGCTTATCTGCCTCCAAAATCAAATTTAATTGAAACATTGGCGCACGATTCTAAACGATTTTATTGTATATATATGATCTGCAATAAAAAAGGCGTTAAAAATAAACAACAACAACCTGGTATATGTTAATTAAAAATAATTTCTTATTTTTATTTTATTGTTAATAACTATGACTTGACTACTGTGTAAATATTGTAATAACTTATACAATAGTGTGAGGCATTAAGGGTATTTAATAAAATTGCAAAGTTCTACGGACAAAACTATAACTCATGAATGAATGCACTTAGATTATAAATAAAACACCCACAAAATTTAATCATTTGAAAAAACTAACTCTATCTGGTGTTCACCCTATTAACGTTTGTATGATCAATCTCTATGAGAAGAAACGTGATCATAGTAATTTTTTATTATAAACAATAATTATTCATTAATTTTAATTAACCAGACTTGTAACATGATTTCTTAAACTATAGATATACAGACAGCTAAACAATAACAAAATTAATTAAAAAATATAAAAATCCTATAAAAAGCCACTGAAAAGTCAAAAGATTTATTGATAATACTTAACGTGACAGGAGAGGATTTATTAAGTGACGATTGAAAACGTAAATTATTAACATGTAAACGAAGTGATAAAAATTTAATGAAGTTAAGAACACATTGAAAAAGGCAGATAAATTTAAATTCCGGTTCTAAACATGGTTTGATAGATGTCAAAATTATAGAGAATATTAAAGGATTGTTACAACATCTTTTAACGGAATTTGCCAAAAAGTTTTTGAATCTTGACTCCAGGATTGGTATGGATATTCATGATATAACTGAAGAGGTTTTACAAATCCCCAGTCAAATAATTCAAACTACACTTAACCTGCCTGTCAAATGGCTGTAGCGTGCCTGTTAATGTAGTTTGGCACCGTGAGTTCTTAGCGTTTGACGTGGAGACTAAGAAGCATTACTCCTTGAAGATTGTTGTCAAACTCAGAGACTGATTGGATCCTAAGGCTCTAATAGAGTTCTTACAGTCACGCTCGTGACTTATGCTGACTTATTGGCTGCTTCACGATCAACGCGTAGGAATCCGCTCGAGAAGAAACGATGTCAGTCATGGCCAAAAGTGATTACAAAACAGTAAATATCTCTGCCTGATAAACACTACACTTGCCTTATTAGTATAGACTCGACTGTAGGCTTTCAATTTAAATACACGTCAGTTAATTGACCAGAAACAAAAGATCAACGTACGTTTGAAGACTTTAAAGTAATAACAAAACCGGTAGAAATGAAATTTTAATTTTCATTTGAAGTCAGTCAACCGGCAACTGGGTTAAAAATGCTTTTTGAATTCGAAATGCAGATTAAAAAATGCAGGAATATTTTGAAAAATTCAAATTCAAATTTAATTTGAACAACATTTGACAGAATAATTCATAGCTGATAATTGAAAAGAATAAAAATTCCATTTCATTGAAAGTGTATCATCTTCATATAAAACTGTGGTCACGCATTAAAGTGACGTCAGGAATTATTTATGGGATATTGGTTAGGTACGCGAAGAGACTTGGCAAATAAAATTTGCAGCATTTGTAGATCAGTTGAGCTGGAAGAGAATTGTCCACCTTATTTGCTAACGTTCACTAGATTTGATTTAGAAAAACAGCCCTTCTCTCCTATCCTATACGATGTGTCTTATCAGATAGATCAGGAACATTACGAGATAAATTTCTAATGCAAGTGTGCATTCATTAAAATAGCAATGGAGACGATAAAAAAATTATAAAAATAAATTAAAATGTTTCTCGTTTTCATTTCTGACAGATCATTAAAAATGCTATCAGGTAAATAATAATTAAAAATCTAATTTAATTTGGACGGGTTTTATTTACGAGCAGACTACACTATTATTTTTATTAAACCAGCAAAAACAGTAATTAAAAATTATTGCAATAACAAAAATACATCATTATTGTTGAAATTAAAAACATTAAACAAAAAATAATTAAAAAAAAAACAAATTCAAAGCAGACAGTGTGTTACTAACATTTAAGGCAAAATGACTTTTGGACTTAACATACAATAGAGATTTATGAGTAAGTGACTTAAATTGACAGATTCAATCTATTTTACAGCAAGTATACATCCCCATCAAGTCTAGATGCAGATACGGAAACTACTTGTCGCTAAAGAAAATCAACTTCTTTCCAAAATTCTATTCATACTGCAAAATATGTATTCAATTTCTCTTCTCTTTTTTTGAAACAACATCACTTCACGTTTTTTTCACTTTTGCCCGTATTTAATCGTGTGGTAATATATTGTCATGTTGTTATTGCCAATCAACCAAATAATTTGCTGCTACCACAACTCAAAACGAGTTGCAATTAAAGCCACAACAACAACCAAAAACAAATGAAGCAATTAATCCACAGAGTGTGTGCGTGTGCGCGTGTAGCCACTCAGTCTATAAAAACAACCGTTAGTCGGTATTGACCAAATTTGTAATACTCCGGTTGATGTCGAGATTATGAAATGCTGTGATCTGTGAATTTTGCAACTCAGTTTTTCAGCGAACGTGTCCAAAATTGAAAACGAGTAATTTCTGGTTGCAAAATATTCTTAAAATGGAAGTAAAGCCAGAGGTGACCATAAGTAAGTACGAGTTTATTGCTCTAGTTGAAAAAAGTATGCCAGAATAGAATAGTTCAAAAGGCCAAACGTAAAAATATTATTATTCCCTTGGCAATTAATCTAAACAACATAAAAACAAATTTCAGATGCCACTTGTTTCTCTCACTTTCGTGTCACTTCCTCTATTTTAATAAAAATTGCCAAACACTGGCTGCATCATTGAATTTTCAATTTTGAATGTCATCGTTGTTTACAAACACTTCTTCACCACCCCCCTCCCACAAGACATAAATTTAGTCACTCTTACGGCTACCGATTACTGTTTAATATCATTGGCACGTCCGGTGCGTTGTTAGTGGCAATTAAATATTTTAAGCAGATTAGCAAATTGCCTATAAAGTATATTCACATGGAAAATTGATATTTCCCTAGTAGCTTACTAGGTACTTTGGAAATGAAAATCATAAAAAAAACCATTACACTGTCAAACAAAAATAATGTTGCAGAGTTCTCTTATTATTGCCATCTAGAGGTGCTAGAGTAGTACGATCATATGATCTGTTTTACTTTCTGACCTCTATCTATCATACATGGTATCCCCGATCTTGATGCCATTTTCAGGTTATTTTTCGATGTGTCAGAAAAGATAACGGCTGAACTAGTGCTTGATAAGCAACCAAGTGTTTCCTTCTGAGATAAATTTATGCCGCACAGGTTCAATTTTCTTGTCATTAAGGCGATTCTAATTCTGAACAATTCAATTCAACTCGGGCAGAGGGTACAAAATACTATGTATCTGACAGTCAGATCGTCATCCTAGCATACGTATCTAATAAGGTTGAGTTGAGATACGATGAGACTATCTGGTCAATCTGAATCAGCTAGCCATGGAAAACTGAGTCAAACATGTATGTAGGTATTCAAGAAAATGTGGATTCAGATGAGCTTACGTCGATTATAGAGCCAGAACCTTTGTGTGGAGTGGGAAAAGAAATTTGGTAAGGTATACGCAACGAAAGGGAAAATGGAGAGAAGCGGAGACTCTTCTTAAGCCACATGGTTTTCGGGCAATTTAAACTTGTGTTGGGTAATTACAATGAGAATATCGTTAATGTCTTTACCCATACAAACAGAATGAATGAAATATGAGCTGTAAGTCGATTAATATAATCAACGTCATACTGAATATAATTTAAATTTTAATTATCGTGCATTGTAGATTTCTGTTAATTTAATTAACAGTTTGCCTGGGCTGAACAAATATTCCAACACTAGAACGTGCTGTAGGTATTGCAACGTAATTCCCAGTAACGAGTGTTAAGCAGCGTCATTTTGTTCAAAGTTTATTATTTCTCCGAAAAACTACAATTTACAATTATATGTATTGGGTTATCCACTTAGGGGGTTTTTCAAAATCATCAAAGTGCCAAAGTGTGTTGTTTGCGAATGTGTATCGTTAAACAGGCTATAAACGCATGATTGGCAACGATATATGGTTGCATTACGGCAACACCAAGCGCAAGAAATCATATGTGATTGCGATACTGCGCCAAGGCAATGTATTGATGGGATCAGAAGTGTTTGATCCATTATGTGCTGCTAAAAGTGAGCCAGGCTATCACAGGAGGCCTGTACAAACAACAAAAAATTCGTTTGAAGCGAGTATTGACAAAAAAATATGAAAGAATATGCAAACAGAATATGAATCCCCCAGACGGATAACCCTTTAATGGAAATAATAATTATATTTAATTAAAATCGATTAGTTTTCAAAAACTTAAAATATAAAAGCAAAACACAAGAAATTAAACTGACAATTATCGTTGAGGTGTACATAGTATTTGATGGGTAACCTATACCAGTAGATAAGAGATTAGTCAGGGTCTAGGTTAAATATATTCGCGTATGTAAACAACTTGTTAATCTGTATTTATTAATGTATCCGCATTTGGGATGTCTAGTCATCATATTGCATTAATATGCACCGGAAATAGCATGAAATTAAATGATGAAATGATGAAAGAAGAAGCGCCGTCGTCATACTGATTTTGGAAAATGCTTTGCAACGATATTGCTAGCGGCACAAGGGAAGGACGTTGGAGTCAGAAAGTCATCTGAAAGATGGAGATTCTTCTGAGACCAAATGTGTTTCAGAAAATCTAAACTTTTGTTGAGTAATTATAATAGGAGGTGATTTGAAATTTTACAGCAGCAGTCTGAGGTTGAAATAGGTTGCTCCCCAAACTCAGAAGAAAACACCCGGGTGATTATCAAATATTAGGCAGTGAGTTACATTTACTGATACCGAACAACATACGGGAGTTGCAGGATATTGTATAAGGATACACTATATAAATTGAGGGCAGTACATTAGATCGTAGGACACTAGCACCTCACGTCCTTGATGTTTAAGGTTGTAAAATTTAAAAAACTTCTTCAATTTACATAAAATACATATGCTTTCAAAGGCATGTAAATGATTTATATGTTTTAGCTACCATCTTTTAATTTAATTTATGTTAAAATAAAATTGATTTACTCACCAATGTTCTTTCTCAACTCAACAGTATAATAAACATCTTGAAATTCAACATCCTTTGAGTCGTTTATAAACGATGACAACTCCATGATGGTTGTTGTGGTAATGCTGTTGTTGGTGATGTTAATGAATATAGCAACAGGAACAGTAGGTGAATATAAATACAACAAGACAATCTCTCTCTATTCTCTAACTGTGGAGAATATATGCACTTTTAAGTTCTCCCTTCTTCTTTATTTTGAGACTTGTTTTGATGTTTTCTGTGGTATTGTGTTTATAGGAATTATTTTTTTTAAATACAAACGAATATTAGCGGCTTAATGCTTGAATTCACCTTTTAATTATTATTAATGGTTTTGTGTTATTGTTTTTATTGCTAAAGGTTGCCTTCTTACGTGTTTACAGTGTTAATATGTTTCATTAGCAACATGAGACCGAAACATGTTTGCAACAGTAACAGATTACTGCAGGGAATGTAATCAAATCACAATTAAATTAAACTTTTGGAATTTCAACTGAAAGTAAATAGAGGAGAACAATTAGAATTAAATTATTTTTTTTAGTATAATTATAAAAATTAATTATAAAACTGTAAATATTTACATATGTATGTGAATCCTGTATACACTATACTATAATGAGATAAGTGTTCATTAGCAACACGTGTAAGAAATTTGTTTGAAAAATGTATGCAACACCGACAATTAATCAAAATAAGGCAATTGCAATAATCTCGAATCTATCGATATTATAAACTAAATATAATTGAAAATACAATAAATCTTCATCAGGTTTTATCAAAAATACTTATGATTTATAGAATACAGCATTTCAGTCGATATCTCAACACTATCAGCAGTAGTGCAGTCTCAAATTGTGGTCGCCAGATCATCATTGCGTTTAATGGACAACTGCAAAACTCGTCATGAGATCATGAACAGATATTGTTGGTATTACAGCTGGACCTTGTGGAATTCTAGTAAATTATGCTTTCTAAAGGGGCTGCCAATTTAAACTAACCTTTCCATTCTATAATGAAGCTCCAGTGCGAGACCTTACAAAAGAACCCAACCAGTTTCGATCCATTGGTGAAAATGACTGAACGAACTAGCATTGGCTGTTCCCACTGTTCTAAAACCTCAAACCCACAGTCTCAGAAGCAATATACATAATTGGTGGTTCGATTTAGAACTTCTTTCGTCACCACTGGGGAAACGACATTCAGAATGTCAGAATAAGCTCAAGCAGCAGATGCCATTAACCTAAACCTACATCATGCTTATGGGATTACGGATCGCATATTATGGTCTTTCGACCTCCCTGAAACACAGCACTTAGGAACGGCTAAAAACAACTCTTGAGGACTTGACAGGGGTATCAGTGAAAGTTTTTGTTTCTTAACGAGGTGTAAACCAGTAACGCTAAAATCATCCCGTTGTACGGCGGTTACATGTTTCCAGAGTTAAGTGAAGTAGCCAGACAGAGACAAGTTTGGTGAAAATCAGAAGGAGTGGATGATTTCAGTTCAATTTTTCTAAATTTCTTGCTTGTCATGTTGTTACATTAGTAAAAAGAAGGGAAAAACTGGATTTGTTAATAAAATTTTGTTTATATTTAATTTTTTTTTAAATAAAAATAAAAAAGAAACAAAAACTTTCCAGATTATTGTTACGCTTACAAAATCCATTAAATAAGACGTAAATACAGTGGCTATTTAAGCCCTTCACTGATTTCACCGCTCAACACTGAGATTTGGAAACCTAATGTTACGGAGCTGTTTTGTTGTTGGAAGTAAAATGTAAAACGGAATAAACAAAATTTCCATAAAAAACAGAAATAAATAAAAAAAAAAAATCAAAACATTTCTTAGAAACAACAATATGGAAAAGAAATTAAAAAAAAAAATACGGAAATCGAAAACGGGAGTAAAAAACCACCAACAGCTGGGCATTAAACAACCAACCGGTATTGTCAGTCCCAACCAGTCTATCAACCGAATATTCCCTCAGGTATTATTGTGTTAAAATGATAATTTTCAAAAGAGCTAATGATTTAAATTAACAAAAGAATCTATTCTACACTCTTTCATTATATTGGTTTTGCTTTTTATTTTATTTTTCTTAAAATTTTTATTAATTGACTGCCGATAAAACAAGTTTTTCTTTTTTTTTTTTCTAATTAGACGGTGTTGGATGACGTTTCTCCAAAAAAGCGCAGGGGTTTACTACTAAAAAAATTGTTTTAAAAATAGTTTTTAAATGTTTAACCGCTCAAAAGCCGGTATTAATTTATTCACAAAAATACAAACAAAAAAAAAACAATATTTAAAAAAATAAACATTTTAAATGTGAGACATAAAAGGCATATTTTTGCATATTTTAACATATTAGATCACAGCACATATCATCATAATTCATTGGTAGTGCTTATTTAAGAACCAAAGTGCATTTAATTTACTTTTCCTGTAAGTGTTGTTAACACGCGATTTAAAAATAAAAACGGCCCCTGAACCTCCTTGTAAGGTATTACTGCAACAGATCTCCTCTCATTATCAAGCAGGAGCTTCACAATGCAGTTTCTATTGAGGACGACAGAAGGCAACCAAATTAGATTGGCGTAAAACTGCAGCGAGAGTCTATCAACAATTATGGACACCAAATTGCTAAAAATTATTCAATTTGTAAACCCTTCAGATTGAGTTTAGCGTTTTAAAATCGAGCCAAAATAACACAATAGTTGGGGTCAATAGTTGCGACGCGTTTTGAGAAACCAAAATGGCCCCAAGTTCTAATTGCACTTGCATCCAAGTAGGGGAGCAATCTAAGTCAACCAAACAACAATTCTTGTTTTAGAATTATCCTGAGTTTAGAGTGGCAAATCGCATATTTATTTGCTAAACAATTGAATTGAATTGAATTTGGTTTTTAATTTGTGATTGAAATCGCTGTCATCTTTGCTTCGCTGAGTTATACTAATAAAAAAAATTGAATTTATAATGCATCTGAATATCCACTTGAATTTATTTGAAGAATTTCATTTCAGAAAACACTGTTTATTGAAGGGTTTATTTGTAAAAAAATAGAAACAAATATTAACAAAACTGCGCATTTCGGAAAAAATGTTGGACTTTTATCGGGTCCAAAATACAATGCGATTCTAAACATAAAGAAAGAAAAATAAATCCTGACTCATAAGTTCATTATTTCACTCTATAAAACTGAATGTTCTGCTACATGTGTATTAAAATTGACCCTGAGTGCAGATGTAGTCCAGAATAAAAACTATTTATGTGTGCGCAAATATTTTAATCTTTATAACTTTAAAAAAAATATATAAAATGCGGGAAGAAAACGTGCAAATTATAAAGCTGAGATTAGGAGGAATGTAAATGGAATTTTTTTTATTAAAGCATAAAAAAACTAACAAAAAAAATTAGAAAAGTCACAGGTTATTTGAATTGAAATTGGAAACAGTGCAGTGCAGTGCTATGCAGTTTAATTAATCAAAGCTCAACGTGATTAAAATAGAAAAGGAAAATGACTCGCTATCAGTTCTATTTTTCCAATAAAACGCATAAGAGTCAAGTCTTTGATAATGATTTCCTATTTTCACTATTCAGCATGTCTACTACCTAAAACGTCTAGTCAGTAGACCTATTATTCTAACGTCTCTTCTCTTTCTACCGAACCCATTTGTTGGTGAGCACATTGGCAAACGCCACATCCTTGGAATGAGAACATATTCTAGCAAGGAAATGAAGTAAGAAATAAAGCGAAGTAAGCTATGGTCGCCACTTATTACCCAGACCCTAGTGATAGTTCCTCTATCTAGTTTTGACACATCCGTGAAAGTGGGCACTCCAATCCGAATTGAAAGTTACCCACTATGACAGGAGGGTCATTCTGTTCCCTTAAACTAGAAATAATAAAGGACTTTCGTGGACTATTGAGCCAGTGATTTCAAAAGTTCTATCCTTACCACAAGAAGAAATACATTAAGAATACCGGAGTGGTGCTTCCGGCCGCAAAGCCCTTAATAAGTCAAGAGCAACTTTCCTATCCTTTTTTGAAAATGTTTCAGTTCATTGGTTCGTAGAATCCGGTTTCATTGTGGTTGGATATGCGTTCAGCATCCTACAGAATCCATAAAGTAGAGAGAATTACCCTTGTCCGCGTTGGGATCAGATTTCGCAATCAGTAATGTTCGGCACACACACGTTTAGGACCGGCTTTGGGCCACAGCAGTCTAGTGATTTCCTCTAGTTGATTCATTGCTTTTGTAACACTGTATGAACATACATTTGTAAATACATTTCTACTTTTAAAAAATGTTTAGTAACCAGCCTACTTAATGCTTCAAGGCCATTAGAAATCCCAGACCTGTCTAAAGTTAAAATACAAGTCTGTCTGCTTTAGACGCCAATGGAAATTTATAGAAAATTTTGATTGTAAAAAAGCGATATTTATATACATATGCAATTAAAGAAATGAAAGCAATAATTTAATTAAAAAAAATATACAATAAAATTTTGCTTACCTTTGATTTTATTGGTTTTAAACAAAATATTCCATTGCAAATTAAATTCATTTATTTATTTTCAATTCATTTGATTTTCTTCTTCGATTTCAATTAAAACACCATAAAATATCAAACAATTCAAATTCTAAACACTTTATTTCTCATTTTTAATTGCAATTGTTAAGTTTTTCAAATAATTTCTTAAATATTTTACAATTCCTTTATTTTTCGTATGCTTCTTATTACTTTTCCTTTTTTGCTTCTTCTTGTTTTACTGCCAACCTCTTACGCGTACCGTTAACAACTGTTTGTGTAAAAAACAAAATTTCAACTAAAAAGCACAGCCAGCAGACCAATACAACCAAACACATCATAATTCTATTCAACACACCAACACAACAACAATGAAGGGGGGAAAAAAATCAAAACAATGCATATCAACAATAAACACACGTTACAAACATTCAATAGAACAAAGTGTAAACAAACCAGTTGGTTAGTTGCAAAGAGTGAAAAAAGGGGATCATATGAAAAGAGAACAAAGAAGAGATCATAACTAACAAATCCAAATAAGATACAACATTAATAAGGCCAAGCACATGGTGTTTACAAACAACAGTGTTGCCGTTTTTAAATGTTTCTAACAAAAACTGGTTATTTTATGTTATGTTGTTATTTATGTGTAGATGTTTCTAGTTTTGATTTATTCTTTTTGTTGTCAAAAAGTTGTTGCGTGTGTGTGTGTGTGGTTGATATTATACTGTTAAAATATATATTTAAATTGTAACGGTATATATGTACATATGTAGTATACATATCAAACACCCTGTTTTGAAATATTAATACAGAAGCGCCATCTATTGAAAAGTAGTAAAATGAGACACACAAAGTACTCAACATTAATACAGGCTAGTGAAATAGTAATTTCCCCTGGAATTATTGAAACCCCATCACTATTTTCCCATTTAAAAAGTTGGAAAAAAAGAAGTAAAAAAATTAAACATTTTTTCAAAACAATTTGAATTGAATTTGAAAGATATTAGAGGGGAATAAATGAAATGCTTTTAAACCTGGTTACAGGTCCACTTTTTCTCCATTTTTTTGTTTGTTTTATTGGTTAAAAAAGAAATAACAAAAGTGATGCTATTTTTAAAAACAAATATTAACAAAAATTTCTAACACTAAATAAGTAAAAATGTCTTCTTTTCTTAAAGGAATTAAAAGTTATTCGTGAAAAATTATTTTGATATTTTTTTTTGAGCATTCACGTGATGAAATTTTGCAGGTGGTGGGAAGTTAACAAACCGTTCCCTAACTTCTAATTCCTTACGTATTTGTTCGTGTTGTTGGTTGACTTATTTTCATTTTTTTTAATACTAAAATCCATAGACGGGTGATAGTTAAAAACAATTTTTTTTAATTTTCATTAAAGTTTTGTTTACAAATACCACCCCATCCATGTTCTTAAAAATATTTTGTTTTAAATTATTTGAGGCAATTCAAATTGTAGTGAAATGTCTAAGTTTTTTTGTTTCTTCTTTTCAACAATTTAACAACTATAATATACGACAACACTGTTTAATACTTGAACAATATGATTCCGTGTTACTGCTACTATTTGTTAAATGACTATAATCGCTCGTCTGCAAATATATAGAGAAAAATATAGTTGGGGTGGAGAGTAGTAAGTGGTATAAGTACAACATACAACAAGTTATTGGTTATAAATTAAATATTCGGCCGCTATAATAGGTGCTTGCTTAAGATATATAAGAAAATATTTCTATGGCCCCCTTAAGGTGAATGCAACATTCCCCAGGATTTCTGTAGTAACGGGTTATCCATTCTTTGAGGTTCAATATAACTTTCATAAAGTTATGATTTTGAAGGATCTTTAATTTCACTGCCCATTACGTACGGAATATAATGCCATTTAAATGACCGCTTCAGGGTTGACTGCAGCAATAGGTTGCCTTAAGGTAGTTTTCAATCACATTTTCCAACATATCAGGCGGAATCACGGCAATTATTGGTTTCAAATACTCTAACGTTAGGGTATTATCCTCATGCACATTGATTTTGAAGTAGCCCCTACAAAAAAGTCTAACGGCATCAAATCTGACACTCACTTCTTCCGAATGCAATAACTTTTCCACGATCACATTGGGTTCTCCGAGCCACAGGTCGATCAGAAGGACCATAAACACCCCACAATTGTAGATAGTTGGCCACACGCGCTAATGTAGTCACGCGTTCTCCATTAAGTAAATGAAACATTTAACCTAATTAAATGGATAACCCGTTACAAGCAAAAGAAACATTTCCAGAGAATAAAAGATTCACTTTTAATTGGTATTAAGGGGAGAATTTAAAAAACAAATTAAAAAGTGCATAATTTAGTAATTGAATAATTTTTAATTCTCTAGGAATTCTAAAACTTAGTTTATTGTTTCCAAGACATACACAAACACTACTGGCCAATTACTATCATTTGGCAAGAAAGATTTACACTCTAAATTCTAATACAACCCGCAATTCGTGTATTAATTCTTACTCCTCAGTTGTAGGACATACAGTTCACCATCCATTCCTAACGACGGATGCAGGAGACTGCTGAGAACGGAAATTCAAAGACTATTCTAAACCACAGTTTGCAAAGGACGCAAGCCCGGCAAATACCCTTACCAAAGAAGGCGGGAGGAAGTGCTAGATCATACCCTTTTCATCACTTTGACCGAGAAACTGGCAGAACTTGTACAGCATGGCGACGATTAGCCGAAAAGAAATGTGAAAAATTAGCGCATCTTGGAGAGTTAGAGTTAAGATTAGGCACACAAAATCGTGTCAAATAGCTGACGATTCTTATTGAGCAATGTGCTGCTTTCACAACTATTTAATGACATGCCATGAGTCTAAGGATCTTATAGACATATACGGAAGAACATTAGGAGTTGTAAGTTGGATATCCAAGAATGTTTGTCTCAAATATTGAATGGGGATGCTAAACATATAGGCTGCAGTCGAATTGGGGTATGTCGACTGGTTTTACTATATCGGCAATTAAATCTCGTAGGATTGGTGGATCGGGTCAATGAATCGATAACCGTATCCCAAAATCACAGGAAATGTTTGGTCGTTCAAGACTGATAAGCGACAGGAACCTTCAGTCGCCATCCACCTCTTCAACTTCATCCAGAGAGGAGCTCCAAGGTGACACCAGCTGATTTTTGTTATTATCAACTCGACTGTCTAATCATGTCAAATTCTGGGTTGTCAACTACCGAAGTAGCGTACGAAGTACCGAATTTCCGCCATGTCTGCCTTGACGTTCCATTTTTCGCTCCCATAAAGTAGGGTGGACTTTATGTTTGAAAGTTATGTTGAATTCAAAAAAAGTCTTGAACGACCAAACATTTCCTGTGATTTTGGGATACGGTTATCGATTCATTGACCCGAACCACGAATCCTACGAGATTTAATTGCCGATATAGCAAAACCAGTCGACATACCCCAATTCGACTGCAGCCTAGGGTGAATAATATTGGATTGAATAGCGAAGAAGCTATGTGCCAAAAACACAGTTTAGATTATTCAGACGCCTCTGCTGTAAACTCGAAGATAGTCTCTGCCGCTATCCATTCTCTTTTCATGATTCTGTTTAGCACAATGTAGGGCTACCAGAAGTTGAATACTGAGGTAAAATTTTTGATTGATTGAACTTAATAATCGTAATCTATCACACTTCAAATGGACTCGCAAAATTGCCATGCAGTAACCCATGGGCGAAGTTTTAGACACCCAACAAGCAAGAGTTGTAAGAGGTGATTGCAGCGGCTGCGAGTTAGATAGTTAGCCTTCAATAAATATGTAAATTCAATAATAGCCAATCTCAAGACTTAAATAACAGCCTAATCATCAGATTTGGAGGCAGAAGACTAAAAATCATTTACTCTTCGGATGCAATTTGATTAATGTAAACTCTAGAAAGGATAATAATAAATTTAAATAATATAATGCTGAAAAGGTAGATTTCAAAGCGTTTAAAAGTCTAAGTATATAGTTTTTTCCAAATAAAATTTTTAAATTTAGAGATTTTTGTTTAGTTTTCTTTTTTCTTCTTTTGTTTTTCTATTGTTTTATAATATTGAATTTATGCTTTATTTTTAATAGTAATTTTTAGTTGGTTTTTTTCTTTTTTAATCATCAATGATTGTTACTGTATTTTATTTAATACCAATAGTTTAAAAGGGACGTGTAAGGATAAGCTTTGCTTTGCATAAAAAGTGCAGTTTTTTTTGCATTTTGAAAACCAATAATTTATATTCTAAACAAAAGGAAGTATTAATTTTGTTGTTAAATAAAAAACGAAAAAAAAGAAACGGTGTGGTTGGTAGTCCTATAGGAAAAACAAGGGCTTAGAAAGCTAAATATGTACTCTTTTAAAGCATGTTTCTGTTATTGTTTTTGTTTGTTTCAGTTAAGTAACTATAATTAAATAAATTAAATTTCTTAATTTGTTTTTCTTTTTAATAATTATTGTATTATAAGTTCTAAGCTGTAGTTGGTTGACTTTGCTTGATTTTTACTGATAAAAGCCTTAAAGGCCGTAAGGAAAGATTGAAAAAATCGATTTAATTTTGCTTTTTGTTTCTTTAATTTTCTTACTGGCTTTTGTTTGCTTTACTAGTTAGTGTAGTAGGTAGGTAGGTATAGATCTTTTCAATTTCTTGTTTTGTTTTTCTATTTGCTTTTGTTATTAAATATAGGGCTAAAATTATTTCTTTCTTAAGTCAGCTTAATTTACAAGACAAAAATTGTTTAAAATAAAAACAAATTAATTTACCCATTTGGCCAATATATCCTGTAATAAGAATTAAAAATTAACTCATACAAAAAATATAATCTAAATTAGTTAATTTACCTTAACGTCATCCATTTCTTCATCGGAGGAAGAGTGCGACAAGCCATTATAGGTTTTAAATGTGACATTTTTCATGAAAGATTTTAATAAACTGGCACTCAATTGGCCAAATTTATAGGGTACCACCGGATCAAAGTCACCATGACATTGGAATATCTTTAAAAGAAAACAAATTTCATATTAAAATACTTTCCACCTTTCCTTTCATTTCAAAAATTTGTAATACTCACTGGCATATCAGCTGGATTTGTTTTAATACCCGGAAATTGTTTATGTAATGGCAACCAACACGACAGTGCCACCACGCCAGCCAATGGTTTGTTGTACGTTAATGCTGAATACAATGCCAAGGCACCGCCTTGTGAGAAACCACCCAAAACAATACGTTCCGATGGTACACCTTTCTCAATTTCCGTATTGATCATGCTTTGTATGTTTTGTGAAGCTGACTTAATGCCTTCCTCGTCTTCGGGTCCCGAAATGTCTAAAGTTTTTAAATCAAACCATGATGGCATACGAAAACCAGCATTTAAAGTCACCGGTTGAGTGGGTGCTGTGGGGCATACAACTTTCATGCTGGGTGGTCTGATAGCAGCCAGAGCACTGCTCCAACCGTGCCTAAGTATTAAAGAAAAATGGAAAATATTTTCATAAATTTATAATAGTTGTTGGGAACCTCATTTTAAGGTTTGGTGTGTATTGCGGGTACATCTAATACTGGCATCACTCATGACACCAATAAAAACAAAATTATTACTATTATCTAACCCGTCCTAATCTGTCTTTATAACCACTCTCGGGTAGGGTGCTCAGTAAGTAAGGCTGGGCGTTTCTTAGCAATTCAATGGCTACAACAATTCTTTGTTTCCTTTACATTGGTTTGCCTCTAAGCATTTTCTACACATACACTTGAGAAACAAGGTCAATTTTGTTGGCACTACAATGACAAAATGAAAAACTAAAAAAAGCAACAAAAATAACAAATATTATAGGCGTTTTCTTTAAAAGAAAGCAGGCTAATGATGAGCCGAAACAAGGCAAGGGGAAGACGAACACACAATAATTGATAAGTTAAAAGCGTACGTACTATCAAATCTAGTCAATAAACATGGACAATAAATTAGTGATAAGGCAGATAGACACACTGAAGTAATAAGAAAAAACTAGGTTAAAAGAAAATTGGAACTTACCCAGTATCACCCAGACCATGCATAAATATGAGCTGTAAGCGAAGAAGAAAAACAGAGGGAATAAAGTACTGGAGAGTAGAAAACTAAGAAGAGCAACTTACCGTAGAAGTATGTCTGGCTGTAGCCTCTATAATTACAGGAGCAATCGACATATTGTTGGTGGTGGCAATTAATATGATTAAGACGAAGAAGAGAAGTAATACAATTAAAGTTAGTTTAATACAATTGTTATGGAAAATTTGTTTTATTGGTTGAGGAATATTTATTGTTGCTGTTTGATGCCTCTATTGCTTATACAGGTACTGGCTGGCAAATTGCTTTCAACTGTGACTGCGACCGTTTGTCTTCTGTCTAATGGAACTGTAGGTAGAACCACCACAATCCGTTTGCTATTGTAACAGAAAAACAAGAAAAGTAACAACACAATGTTTATATAAATTATTAATTAAGTTATTAATTATGAATGTTTTACATTACATTACATTCTCCCTTAATTTATTATAATTCAAATTATTGCAAAAAAGTATTCGAAAAAGTATAAAAAATCGATTTATTTTTTACAAATTTTTTTCCGGCATTAATTTACACACACCACTAGTGAGAGGGAGAGAGAAAGAGCCCTTATTACGTTGGCAGACTTTTTATTTCCCACGTAATTTTTCCCGTTATAAATTTTCTTTTTTTCAATTTTAACACATCTTATTAATAAATTAAGAATTTTTCTTTTAAATATTCACCTTTTTAATTCAATTTTTATTTTTTAAAGAATTTTCTTTAAAATATTTTTACTTTCTTAACAAACGGTAGTTTTTTTCTGGCTGCGTTCACAAAAAAATTCTATTTTCACATCAGCTGTAAAAAGAGAGACGACAAAGAGAGTAAAAAATCTGAGATACAATAAAATTTGACATTGTGTGTTTCTAGTGTTGTAAAGTACTAAGATTTTAACAAAAATAAATTCCTTTAAACACAAGGTTATTTAGAAATGTCGTAAAGCGGTTAGTACACAATTCTTTTCAGTCTTTAAATAAAAACAATTTTATAATAAAAGCCCAAATGCAGTAAATACATAATTTTAAATTTGGTTCTTTCATGTTATTTATATAAACAATAAAAATTATTTTAAATTACCTAACCAAATGTAAGCTTTTCTAGTGTTGTTAAGTATTTGGTTTTCTATAATAAAGTAGTGTTGCTTACAAATGTCTATTAACGGCCCGTATAAATTGTTAACACTTAACAACACTAATTTTACTAAAAAAAAGTGGTGCTTTTTTACGTTATTCTCAGCGTCTTTACAAAAAAAGTATTTTAAAAATAAATTTAAGCCTACAATATTCCGGGAAGGAAAACTCGATACGATGTTTGCTAAGACTAAGTGTAGAGAGCAGAATTCAAAGAGGTTCTTCACTCCATTCGACTTCCTGACTGTTTACACCATTTATATCCCTGCGAAATTGGAATACAATTCTCATACATGGCCCATTGATAAATCAAAGGGGTATAGATTTCAAGCCTGTAGTTACTTTCCGAGTCGTACGAGGGAATCACAAAGGCCTTGATAGTTAGGTTAGGTGAGCTGGAATTGGCAGCCGCCATAAAGCTCCTACAACAGGGTGGTTAGCAAGTTGGGTTCATCCAGCGCATAACCATGTAGGGGCCTCTTGGTCATCAACCGCTTAGTCGATTCTCTTTCTCTAAGCTGGATATCCAGTTTCTAGTGTCATATAATATCCTGATCTTGTAAAGTTACTTATTGCAGACAAAGTGAATATGTAAGTGATCCTGAAAGGTGTACTCTAGGAAATAAATGAAATAAAAATTTCTTTTAAAATTTTTGTTTTGATTTCATGAAATATATTTTATTTTTATTTGTTTTTTTTTTAGCATCAAATATTTTTTATATTTTTATCTTTTTTTCATTCTTTGACTGTCAGTAGTTTTTTATTTTTTTTATATGTTATTTTTTAAATTAAAATTCATAATATCCAATGCCTGGGTTCATTTTTTTGCTCTGCTTTACAGGCTTTACCACGTTCAATTATTTTTGTTTTTCAATATTTTTTAAATAAATTAATTCACATTTACAATTATATTTTACGTTTATTTTTGTTTAATTTGTTGATTTTTAATGCTTAAAATTAAGCAAAAATTAAGCGATTTTCTTGCTGATTTTTTGTTTATTTTTGTTAAAAGTCTTTATAACATGTAATAAGTATTTGTTTTTATTTTTTTGTTAAAGTTTTTTCAAATTTTATTTTGTTATTTTTTAAATTTTATTTATTTTTTGTGTTTTGTTTTTTGGTCATTTATTTTTAATAAATTTATTTTTTTTATTGGTATTTTTTTTGATTTTCTTTTAAAAATATTTTTATTTTTTATATTTATTATTTTTAAATTTAATTTCATAGTTTAGAAATATTTCTTTAATATTTTTCAATGATTTTTTTTTTTCATTTTAAAGATGAATTTCTGTTGAAAAAGGGCGGGTTTCTTTTTTATGTGAAAATGTATATTTCTTTAAATTTTATTTTAAATTTTTGTTTTAAAGCTTATTTTGAAACTTGTTGGCGCATGATATTTTTTATTTTATTTTATTTTAAATATTTTGTTTATTTAATTATTTTTTTTGTATATAAAACCAAATTTATAAATTATTTTTTAATTAAATTTCTTTTTTTTAATTTTAAGCCATTTCTTGTGGTATTTTTTCATGTTTTCATATAAAATTTGTGTGTACATATTTTTATTTTAAGTTTTTTAATTTCATTTGAAACTACTTTAACAAAAATTTTTTAATATTTTTTTCTTTAATAAAAATAGAGAGATAGAGTTAAAGAGTAGTTGCTTTGTACAAATTATAATTCTTTTTTATATTTAACACTGTGCTACAAGAAAAGACAAATATACAAAAAATCTCTTTTTTTCTGTTAACTTTTGTTACACAGTGTTTTAATTCTAAAACATAAATCATGTCTTTTATTTTAAAGTAAATATTGAACTTCACATCCCGGAAACATATTCAATAGAAAGCTCGCAAAAATATGTATGTGTATTAGCCCTTAAGGGTGCTATTACTATCGTCCACAAAGGTGTTTAAGGCGTTAAGTCACTCCTTAAGAAAACAATATAGTTGTTGGGATCGTTATTGACTATTTGGAAAAACCACATCTATTCAAAGAAGATACACTATGGCACAGTTATGTTATGATGTTAGACCGTTGGCCTAGATCCTGGTATTTGTACAGTACAGTAAGTTTTTCATATCTCTGCATAAAAGAAGTCGATCCCAACGATGGAATAACGCTTAATATGGCTATTCAAGATGAGACTGATATGCAGGCAATCTTTATTCATATAAAGGAGAATTTTAGGGCAGGCAACCTTATTACTTATTTCACGATTTTGGGGCGTATACTAGAGGTCTCTATATCATTGCTCAATGTTTTGGGGAATGACGCCTTCCGCCTGCAAGTTTTTATTCTTCAAACTTAAACTCTGTGGATTTGTGCAAAAGTTAAACTACATTTTCTTATTTAAGGGTGTGAGTCGTTTAAGTGAAAAACAATTTTTGTAAGTTAAACTTACTTTAAGAGTTTTTTTAAAAAAGAGAGGAATTGGAACCGTTTCCCTATTTAATTTTTTTTATTTATTTTTTGGTTTGTTTCTTGACTAAGTTTGCTTGTAAGCCAAGCCTTCTAAAAGTTGTTTAAGCGTGAGATTGTTTTTAGTTTAACAGCTAAAGTATACTACTTAAGTTTATTGCAATATTACTACTAGTAATTGTTTAAAGGTGAGACCAACTATTTTTAGTTTATAATATTAAAGCTCTAAGTCTAGTTTTAATAAAACTGCCTACAGTTTAAGGCTAACTTTTGCACAAACAACAAAACCAGAGTTTAAGTTTGAAATTGAAATTTTCAAGTTTGTGGACTCTAGGGAATATGTTTCCTTTAGTATTTGATAGTTTTAGTCATAATATATGTAATTAGATTTGTTTTTAATAATAATAATAATAGTATTTAAACATAAAAATATTTTGTTGTTGAAACTTAAAAACTAAAATCACAGAAATTAGAAATTAGATTTTTTTATGCTTTTTTTCATATTTTCAACTGAAATTTCTATAACAGGAACTAAATTTGTTTGAAAAAAAGAAAAACAGAACAAAAAATCTTTAGAAAAGCAAATTAACACACCGTGAGAGCAAGCAAGAGGAACGCTCTTATCCCCTCTTACTCAACTCATGTAGTCAGTAACTTAGTTTCGTTTGTTTTGAGTATTAAACTTCAGTTTTAAATAGTTTAGAGAGCTTAGAGAGCGTTTAAATAAAAGTGAAACGAACTTAAAAATATTTTAATCCAATAATGGAATTATTCGATAATTAAACAACGTGGCAAATGATCTTTTAAATACTCGAATAACTCCTGTGACGCGCCCGGACAATTGGTTAACTCCAATTCTTGCAGATGCCTTAGTTGTATGAGACTTGAGAGTCCCGAAGAGGTTAGCAGAGGACAGCCGGCCAAAGAGAGTACCTGTAGATTACGCATTGAGCATAGATGTTGTAGACCAAAGTCACGCACCTGGGAACACCAGCGCAAAAAAAGTGCCGTTAACGAAAGCATTGTAGAAATATAGCCCACACCAATATCGGTAATATGGACACATCTGGAAGGAGAGAGAAAAACAACAAGAAGGGAAGGCGATTAGTTAAATAGGAATAAGAAAGTCTAGGAAATAGAGGTTTATAGCAATTGTTTCCTCTTCTCCTGCTTCCCATTTGGTAACTAAGCACTTCACCTTAGTACTATGATCATACGATCTATTGTACTCCCCTGAACCTTTACAGGGTTTCTCCATAATGTTTCCTCCAAGCCTATTGCCATGAACAAATTCAGGATACTGCTCGGTATGTTCGCAGGTGTTTCTTTCTGTTGCACAGATTCAAAAAGTATGTTCCGATGATTCATTCTCATCGTTACAGAATTTGTATCTTGGGCTCTCAACAACCGAGTTATCAACCTCAGGATATATCTTGATAGTCCAAAAGACGTGACTCAGATCTCCTCTTATTGTAATTTTCCAACAAAAGATTTGATTGCCTTAACCCTCTCTCGATGGATGCCGTGTATATGCGGCAGTCACTTGGTATATCACAGCCGCTGACGTCGTGTAAATACGTCAGTTACTTATTGGTCCACACAGACTGATGCCACGTATACACGGTAGTCATTTATTGGTTCACTTCCGTTTTCATGAACGATGACGGCGAGATATGTGGACAGTCACGAAAGGGTTAAATCCGCTGGGTTTGAGAAGAGTCTTTGCCTCTCCTTTAGATAGTGATATGACATTCGAATCGACAGTTTACTGAAAGTTTTTGTTGTTTTTTGTATCCTGGTCACTTCACACCATTTAGAATTTGTCACTTTAGTGACAAATGTCTTCTCAAAATGAAGGTGATAGAAGGAAAGACAATTAATTAATCTACTTTCCCACAATCCTAGTAAATTATCATTTCACTAGTCTAGGGATTTCTATCTCTGATTTGACGAGCATTAATGGGTTTTGAAATCAAAATTTGTTCACTTACCTATCCAATGTTAGCTCCTCCAGTTGATTTAAATCACAGGCAATATATTCTAATGATGCATCGGTTATACGTGGACACCAGGATAAATCTAAAGCTCTGAGTTTTTGTAAATTTTCCGCTATTAATTCGACACCATCGTCTGTTAATTTACTGCAACCCGATAGACTTAAAACCGTTAAATGTGGTAAAGAATGGACTAAAAATAAAGAAGAAGAAAATGAAAATTAATTTCTTTTTATTACAACAATATTTTTGTTGTAAGCAAGAGAATTACAACAACAACAAAAAACCGTATTGTGTTAAAAACAATTCGCAATTGCCAACACAAACGAATTGAATTGCGATGCGATTGAAGTAAATCGATGATGATGATGATGATGATGGCACAATTTGTGGTCAACATCAACGGTTTGGGTTTGGGTTTGCTTTGGGTTGGGTTGTCATAAGGTTTCCCTGCTTTAACAACTTAAACTAATGCCCTATAAACATCGTTTTATTTTATTACACAAACAAAAAACATAAAAAAAACAAAATGATTTGTAAAGATTAATTTAATCTTGATATATACGCTGGCACTCATCTCCTCTACACTTCCCTCTCAATACTCTACTCACTTTCATCTTTTTATTGGTTGTCACATACAAAGATTTGATTGTTTTTTCTTTTTCTATTGATTTCTGTATCACTTCCCATCACTTGCTTACTCACTCAATAGTATTTCGTTGCCAACAATGTTAAGACAATTATGGAGGGAAAGGGAGGAGGCATCCCCACAGATTCTTAAACGTTTTTTATTACAAAACAAAATCAATTTTCAAAAGATTTTTCTAGTTCAATAGAACATTTTGTGGTTGAATTTATATTGTAGAAGAATAAAACCACTCACTCTACTATAGTCACCGTGATAGGTTAGGTAGATTTACGAATGATGTCTGTTGTAATGAAATGTATTTGTCTGTGTTAATTGTATTTTAAAATATGTATACATAGGTGTGCTAAGAAATCTTAAATAACGTTTGCACTGCCTTGCACTTCTTCTCAGTAGTCACTTCAATAACCTCGAACTGTCTATTTAAAGACAATACATTTCGTAAAACCTTTTTTTCTATATTTGTACCTTAGTATAGATTTCTACCCTCTGACACGTGATTGCCTCAGAGAGGATCACATCAACAACTCACTAAATTCTGTGGTCCAATAAGGTTTTGTTCCATTTCTCTATCTTTAACTTCAAATCCTACCTACTTTTTTAAAGGTGAAAATAATATGTTCGCCATTCATATTCCTAGAATCGTGGCTCTCCATAGGAACTAAATACCTTGAGGATAGCACCATAACTTATAGGCGCCTTCTGAAAAGAAAGCTTATCTGGAAGTAGAACACCAAGGGGAGGATGAGAAAGGATTTCAGTTTGCTTCACATTTAGGAAAAGAGGCCAGAGGCGTCCAGTATGTCTATTAATCTGCGGCCGTACCGGTTCCCACGTAATGTATGAGGCTTTTGAGACGGTTAGTCTGAGGAAGTTGCTGAATAAAATGTAAAGATTGGTTGCCGTTAGGAGTACTCCTCAAATTTCAGATTTCTATAGAGATGGTAGTAAAAATGATGGCTACAAGACATTTTTGAGGTTATTTGTAGGGAGGTTTGCTACTTTTTCACATCACCCTCGTAATTTTATATCAGTTTCATGTTAAACCGCTTATTGTTTCTTGCTGTGGATTATGCCTATTTTTTCCAAACGGTAATACGAGCTTTTAAAAATATTATTCAATAATTTAATATTTTGCAAAAAAAAAAGACTTAAAAGATTAAAAATGAGCGTAAAAAGTAACGTTATTTTCAATGCCTTAAAGCCTTTTAAATCCTTTAACTAACACTCCCACACAGTATTTTAAAAAACCTTACTCATGCTCTCTCTCTCAATTTGTTTCTTACTTTTTGCTAGACCCTATGGTTAAACAGAGAAAATAGAAATTTTAGACATTCGCCCACTCTTTAGTTTTATTAAAAAGCACACAATTTTAAAACCTAATAATCCTCTTAAAAAAAATACCAACATCCACTACGATTTCACAACAACAAAATAAAAGGAAAAACTATACAAATAAGTAAAATTTACTACAACAACAACAACAAATGCTTTCAAAATAAATAACCAACAATAACGAAAAAGGCCATGTTTGTAATCTTTAACCCTCTCTCTCGCTCCCTATGGTAGATAGACTCTCTTTTAGTATACTCGCTTAACAGCGAAACATCTCGTAAACCTGAATTGCATAGTATGCGTATGAATGCAGAATAATTATTTATTTAACCGAAAAACTAACAAACAAACACACATTAATACAAACACTTATACTTAAAGGGATATTTTCTCCCAAATCTAAAAAAAAAAACAGAACCAGCCAGCCATTTTGCCCTTATTGCTGCAACAACATCTCAGGCTTAATGTATGCCTGTTAATATGCATTGTGTTGCTACTCTACACTGGATGGTTAATCTCAAATGAAGTTTTTATCTTTATAGATGCCATGTGTATGAGAGCGTCAGACTCATGAGTTTAGTGCTGGTCTAGCGGATTGTGTGTAGGTGGGGGGGTTGAATTTATGTGTACAGTAATGCAAAGGGTTACCAGGTTATTTACGTGAAGAAAGAGTCAAATAAAGTGGGATTTTTAAAGGAAAATATAGAATAAAAAAATGTGAACGAAAGCAATGCAATACGTATACGATTTTGTATTATAAAACCATATGATTTTTATACAAAGAATTTTATGAAACTTTTTGAAACGTAACGTATTTATACAATACAAGGCACTGACTGGCAACTTTAATATTATATATATATATATATACATATATATATTATATATTTTCTTATTAAAAAAAATTGGCAACTCTATTTTATTTATTTTTTTGTAAATAAACTTAAAACATACACCAAAAATAGAGTTTATGGCAACTCTTTTAAATGGAAGAATATTTACTTTTATTACACAAAAAAGAAACAATTACTTTACTCTTCTCTTCTAAAGAGAATCTTGAATAGTTTAAAGTGCGTTGAAGCGTACGTATTCATGTGTGTGTATTGGTGAGCGGTTGAGCAACTATTTGGTTAGCCTAAGGACTGCTGCTATAATGTTTATATATTTTGTCTATTGGACTCTTTTTAATATCAATAACAAATATACATGTGTGTTTGTGTACATTGTTTTAGTATTATTAAATATGCGTGTGTGTGTGTTTGTTTGCTTTGCCTAGCGTTTGGTTAACTGCAGTGCCCCAGTTTGCATTAAGACAACCTTTTAACAATGTGTGTGTGTGTCTTCTTCTTCTTCGTAGACTCTATTTCTCTTTTATTTTAATACCACTTTTTTTTTATTGTTCTTGTAAGAAAGAAAGAAAAAAACCGTTTTATGGCTTTCTCTCTCTTTTTTTTGCTTTTTCTCTTTTATAACTTTTGCAACATTTTATGTATTTTGCTATCGCATTGTGCTGGGGTCGGTTTTCAACATGTGTTAGAGTGTCTGTGCTTTAACAACCGAGTGTGTGTGTGTGTGTAGAGAAGAGGTCATAAGATGAAAATAAACCCACCAGCTGAATCTATTATTTTTTTCTTGTCTTGTTGTTATTGTTGCCACATTTTTGCCTTGTTTTTTACTTAAAAACTTTTGTTGGGCTTCTCACCAGAAACAACAAAAAAAAAAAAGAATAAAAACTCAAAATCAATCAAATTGGTTCAATGCAGCACCCATCGCTATAAACACTCTTATTAACACACACCTACAGAGACTCTAAAACTTAAACCACAAAATATAGATTTAAATTACAAAAAGCAGTACGTTAAATAAATAACAACAACAATAACAATAAATACTACAAAAAGAAAGAATAAACGTAAAATCGCATTTCAACTGCATCAAATTAAAAAAAGTTTGAATTTTAAAAGGAATAAAAAAGAATTTTTAGGGCATAATATTAAGAAACAAATTAAACAATTTCATATTAATGAAATACATACTAACTTTAAAAAATATAAATATATATAATTATCGATAACTTTTGCAAGACACATTTTTTCGATATAATTATAATTTCGATAAAAAATTTTAATAAAACAATGTCTATAACTTGCATGGAACAGGAAAATGCTAAAATATCGTTTAAAATATTATGAAACTTTGAAAAAAAAAAACAATTGAAAAAAAACGATAACTTTTTGTAAAAAAAAAAACTGGAAGCGAAATTGCAGCGTTCTTATGTATTATAAAAAAATCGATAAAAAAATGTCGATAATCGACAATAATAAGTCTTTGTTATCGATAATACGCGTTTATTATTGATAAACAATTAATAATAATACAATAACATTCCTTCATTTTTGTTAAAAAAGTATTTATTAACAATTGAAAAAAAAATTTATTTTCAATTTAATGTTTTGGAGAAAATATATAAAAATTTTTGTTATCGATTGCAAACATTGAACGATAACGTTTTCATATATTTTTCCTCTGTTATCGATTTCATTTCAGCTAGTTTTTCTGCTGAGTTTAAAGGTTTTATCTATTATAGAAATATGAATTTTATTTTCTAACCCGTAATTAGAATTTTAGGTCAAGTATATACATATGTATGTATATGTATCAGTGTAAGTGTGAAATTCTTTATTATTAATAATGAATCCCTTTATTTTATTATTTTCTAAACGCTGTTCTTTAATTTGTTACACTCAATACAAATATTTTTTCATTTCATTTGTAAGTAATTAAATACCACGCGGTCTTGCATTATCTTTCTCTCTCTCCCCCTACTATTGTAATAGTTTTCATAATTGTTTTGATTTTATAAAAGAAAAACCGCAATTAATACACAAACAAATATTAGCTAAGTCTACAACACACACATACACTTATACTGAGTTCCGCGAGAGTGTCACATACATATTAATACAATTCATGACGCCAGCCATATTAAAGAAAAAATCTCTTTATGACTCACGATGATTTATTAAAGACTCTCTCTCATATGGTGAGTAAGCATGTGTTTGTGTGTTTTAAGTGGGGGAGTTTAAGCAACACTTAAGAGCGAGAGTGTTTGTTTTTGGTTTAACGAATAAAAATCTATAATGGAAGTACTTTAGACGCCGTTATTTGTTTTTTTTTCCCACTACAAATGAAAAACAAACACTATAACACAGGAGAGTTATGATTAAGGGAAGTATAGCTTTTGAATCAAAATGTTAAAAATTGAAAGGGAAAATCCATTTAGTTTTCTATTTTAGAAATAAATGTATTTACAAAGCGCACCTTCTTCTCTGTATATGTGTGTGTGTTGTTTGTTATTATAATCTTAGATTAGTTGCTTATAATCTCAGTGTTATTGCCAGAGTATTGATTAGATTGTGTGCAATTGTTTTTTTTTTATATTTTCAGCAAAGAAAACCATGCATTGATTCCATTCATTGCACAGATCTTGTAATTCATTATTAAGAAATGGAAAGAAGAAAAAAATCGCAAAACTACTACAAATTGCGCATATTTAGTAAGCGTTTTAATTCAGTTCGTAAATCATTATCTTATCAGTCTTCAAATAGTCAAGTTTGTTAAGCCTTAAGCTTAGATTATTTATTTCATTGATCTAGAAATTCAAAAAATAATACAAAAAAAGTGTTGCAAAGTGTTTTCATATTAATGCTCAATTGTTACAATTTTGTTTTGTGACCGACACTAACGGGTAAAATATTAGAAAATTGAAATTTTCTATGATTTTCAAAGTAAAATTTACTCGTTTTTGCGATCACAAATTATAAAATTGTAATTAAAACCAACAAATTTCAGTTAAAAATAAAATTCCTTTCTAAAAGAGTGTACATTTGGAAAAAACGAATTAAAATAAGAGATGTGTCTTGCCTTGAAAATAAAAAACGATTTGTAGAATGCAAAGAATAGTTAAAACGATTCATAAATTAAAAAAACCGGGAATTAATTAATTTTATACAATTGGTTCTCAACGTTTTTATATTCTGAACGCCATAAATAATGGCTGGATGTAATCTACCTCTTTATCAACTGCTCTAGATTACAACATGAGATCACGAAAATTCAGGACAATCTTTGTTTATAGGCGCTATAGATTACTGGGATCCTGCCATCTTTTGTACTGCTTTAAATCTGTACAGGATATTCCTAAAATTTCACTGCCAATCCAGTTGCCCGGATGAACGTTAAGATGTTGCTTGATGTCAGTAAGGATAACTTGGTCTGCCTATGTTCTGATAAGCTCTGACAATTTCTTCTGATCATCACAAAAATTATATATTGGGCTTAAGGAGATTCCTATTCTAAGAAAGTCTTCTTTAAGTATACAGTGCCCGATAGCTATCCTCAGGCCGCTCCTTAAATATCTTCTCTTGGTAATTATCCGACAAAAATTGAAATTGTTGCAAAACCATTTGATTTGATTATTATGTCCGTTTGCCTTCATTTTCCTTTCATCGAGTATACCTTTCCAAACATCACTTCGCACTCCACAAGAAGATCATGATCCTTTCAGCGGCATAAATGTTTTCCTCCTGGCAAGTTTATCTGCCTGCTCATTACGTAAATTCAAGATCCAGGAGATAGTGACCATAACTATGGGCAAGTGCCCAGCCCAACTGCTGTAGATTGTCTAGACAATCCCATATTGTTCTGGAATTAATCCAAAATCAACCGAATGCTCAGTTAGAGCGTTAATTTTTATTTTGCAGAGTTTAGTCAAAGATGACAGGAAATTGGCGACCAAAAACCACCGCCGGTATCATGGCTTAGGTCTAGGCGTTGACAAATGAGGTAAGCGATAAACTCCTCATTCTCTTTAAAGCCATAGCTCCTGCAGAAGTCATGCGAGGAACTGCCAAGTTTTTCTACATGTCTTCCAATGAAAGACAATCAGGAACCATAACGCAGACTCGAATATGTCCATGACTTCCTAGGATAACCAAGTCCGTCCAGGTTGGACCACGCATGAGTACAGTAAATAAGGCTTTTGTTAGAGTGGAGCCTTGGTGATCAGGACAGCTGTGCACATTTTCCCTCCGTTCACCGCCACTTGATCCATGTTAGCCTCGTTCCGTTTCCCTGGTTATAATGTTATTTCTCCAGTGAAAGTTCCTTTTGCTCTCCTCAGAAACAAAAGCACACAGGTAATGTTGAAGAAGATAACGGGAGATGACCAGATATTTAGGTAAGCACGATAACCAATGAATTTTGTATTGTAACCTTTAGTTTGTTTGCAGCGGACTGTGTTTGTTGTACTCCATAATTTTGACGAATCATTAATCAGGTACGTTACAGGATTTAATTGGTCGTTGATAAGAGAGGTCTACGTTACTAAATTAGACTCCCTTTCAGAGGCCTTTCATTTGAAGATGCAGGCTACTCGATTAGAGAAACAATCAAAATGGCTGTGCAATGACTCCCAACAGTGGTATACTAAGGAATCCAAAATGTTTCATGGAGTTGCAGTAAAGATCTCCAAGGAGTAAGGCTGCTCCAAAATGCTAGTAGAGCGGACTTTGCTTTCCAATGAAACAGAATAAGCCTGAGGACAATGCCGGTAGCAGTTACAGGTCACTATGCCTGCAATAAGCACTTGTACACGATGGTAATATCCTACGCCTAAGTATTTGTAGTACGTGCTGCAAGGAAGAGGAGTCGAGGGCGCTCAGAGTACAGACTACTGCATGCTTCAAATTTATTTGAACATTTCTTCATACGTCCTATGAGAGGGGAGCAGGCTGATATTCGGCAATCGAACGAATTTGGTGACTCTGTATCTATTCTTCGGCAGGATTATTATTAGATGAAACCACAAAGAGAGCATTTAGAAAATCAATGCCTCAATCGATGAAATTATTATGAGCTGTTTCTTAATTGACTTACGTAATTGGTCATTACAACCTTTAGTCAGGATTACAATCTAGCTTCTCACATCACCCATGACAATTTCTGTTTTAATTTCATCCATGAGTGGCGGGCGGTACCTGCAGTTTAGCGTCGACTCCGAAAGAAAGATTTTTGTGAAACTTTTCATAGAAATTTTATTCTACTTGCAGACTTTTTGCTAGAAATCTGCTGAGAGGAACTTGCCAAAGAAATATTTTTTCATATTTCAATAAATTGATTGATTTTCCCTCAAAATCTCTACAAATTATTGAGTCAAACGCTGTGAATAGCAGCATTCTAAGCATGCTTAATCAAGTCTATAATTGCTTGATTTAAACAAAATTTTCTATTAATATTACGTATACGCCTACGAGAATAGGAAGAAAATTTCTTTCAAAATCTGAATGAATGAAATTTTTTTTCTCATCATCATGTTTTTGAAATTTTAAATAGATTTGTAATGTCCATTGTTACACTAGGTTTAGGTTTGAAAAAAAAAACAACAAAACAAATTGTCAAATGAAATCAAATTGTTTCAAATCATTTTCAAATTCAAAATACATTCACATATGTACGTTGGCTGGCTGGCGGGCTGTTGGCTTAATGCCATATGCTAAACGACACGAGACGATGGGTATTATAATGAACGAAAAAAGATGAAAAAGAACTGAATTGAAATAGAAGCAGAAAAAAAAACAGCATAGAAATCGCCAATGAATATTAGACGACTACGACGACAACACTTTATTTGATAGTAAAATGGTGTGGTTTTCTTTCTTCTTCTTCTATTCCTTGGCTATTGTAACATATAACATAACACCACCTTTTATGGCCAAATCATGGCCTTTAAATTGTTATTATTGGCCAAATATTTGAACATGAAAAATCAATGAATGAATCAATAGTCATCGTCGTAGTCGTTGTCAGTTTGCTCGTTTGAAATTTTTGGATGAAGCAATCGTTGAAACAACAACAGCTTTAAGGCAGATTGTTTAATAGAATTTCTCAACGAAAGAAAAATCAAATCAAATGGTAATAGAATTGGCCAAAGACGAAACCCGTAAGGTAGAAGAAAAAATTGAAATAAAAATCTAAATCGAACGTATGATTAATATTAATTGAGTGTTGCTAGATTTGGAATATCTCCACATATACATATATGTACATACGTATTCACACATGTATTCACTTCACCACACATACTCACATAAGGTTTTGGTTTTGGAAGAAAATATTTTTTCATGTGGGAAATAACTCGCCACGTAATCATTTCACTTCAATATTCATTTATTTCCGCGTATAGGAGAGGGCGAAAGTGCTTATTAATGACAATAGGTTGTACAACTCTATTGATTCACTAAAACATTTTCGCGAAGCTTACGCTTACGTTTCAAAATGTGCTGAAGAGAAATATAGAGACTTGTGTCCGAAAATGCACGTCTGTCAAGTAGAGCGTATACTTTTGTGGCCGATTGGCCAGGGATAGTACAAAGTATTACAGACAAAATTCCTTCTTTAGCCGATTATCTGTATATACATACATACATTGGTGGCCTTATAATTAGAAACGACTTAGCAACATGTATGTTTGTTAATTTGTTTTACAGTTTTCACTGTGTACCTGGGATCCAAGGCTTTGTTTGGAGGACGTCTTACATACGTTTTTCCATCAGATTGGGACAAATTAAACTTAGATTCGTCACTCCAGAGAACTCTGTTCCAGAAACATCGTGAATGTTGGCTTAAAAAATCCTTATTATTACAACAGCAAGAGAATTGTTTTCTTTAAACTTAAGTGGCAATATCAACAGGAACAATCGTGAATCGTTTATTTTCAAGTAAGTGTTTATGATTGTCATGTTTTTGTATAGAAGAGAGCTGATAGTATCGTGCCGACTCAACATGTAATGACACCGTACAACATTGAGAGAAAATACGAATAGAAATTTGGCAGTCGTACAAATCTCTTCGTATCATAATATCATAAGATCGAGAATGCATACTATATGCAAACAAATACATTTACAGAGAAATACCTGTTAAAATTTTACTTTATTTTTGTTTTTTTTACCAAACGTGTAAAGACAAGAAAATCTGACACAAGATTTGTATTCTCCTTTTGAAAATACGTATGGAATGCTTTGTTATTTTCCCTAACACTTTAAAAACATACAATCTATCATGGGCGTTTACCGATATTTTATGAAAGAGTTAAAAAAAAAACAGTGTTGGAAATGTTTATGTTTTTAGGTAAACAAGTATCCCATTTAGGGGATGAAATGAAAGTATTTGTGATCAACCAACATATGTAAATAAATAAATTTCTAAGCATTAGGAAAAGCTAAAACAGATTGTTTTGTTTTGTTTTCTTTTTCTATAATAATATTTGATTTATAAAATTTATTGTTTAGCGTAAGTGCATTTTAATGTTGATATAAATTACCGCATGTCATTTAAAATGACATTTTTAATTATTATGAAAATATCATGTATGAATAAACAAAAAAAAAAAAAAAAAAAGAAAATTCATACATACTTAAAACAGGGTAATAAAACAAACATACATACATTTATTATAGTCTAATATAAATACTAAAATAAAAAACTAATAAATCGCTTTGTTTTATTCTCTGCACCCTGTTTTACAAACTGACATTTTAATCATATCATCACAAATTGTCTTTTTTATTATTTTTTTTTGTGTTTTTTGCATTTTTTGAGAAAATGCCTGACTGAGCACAATTGTCAACAACATTAAAAACCATAACAACAAGAATAAAATAATAATAATAATAATAGAGAACAAAAACAAACATGAAATATCATTTATTAACACGAACCCATATACATACATACATATGCTCCCAAACCAACAAGCCACCAAGCCAGCAAAAGCAAGCAAACAAATTAAATAAAATAAAATATTTCTAATTTATTTTATTATTAAAATATCATCAAATTGTACAAACAAAATTTGTAAACTAATTTATTTGCCTTTCTTCATCTTAATTTAAAAAATAATAATCATAACATTAATAATGAAACAAAATTAAATTTGCATTGTATTTGCAGCATTGCTTTGTTTTAAATGACCTTAACAAGGAGAAAGTAAACAACACACAACACATCCATCAGCAATATTTCACATAAATAGCGAGAGAGAGAGAGAGTTTGAGGGGGAGACACACTGTAGAAATTATACGTGAAGTATAGAATTTAATGGAAGAAAAATTTCAGCATTATTTCGCATCAAGATAGAGAGAGAGAGAGAGAGTAAGAGAAGATTATATGTGGAGTAAAGATTTTAATTAAAGAGAAATTAATAACATGTTTTTGTTGTGGTTGTATTTTAAATGACCTTAACAAGGAGAAAACAAACAATAGCCATAAATATGACTTCAAAACATCCGAATAAAATCAGAGCATACGTGGATTGATGTAAACAGAAAGCTACGGACCTGTTTTTCCACAGTTATAGGCAAATTAATGACGATATTTGTATAAAGTTATCTAAAGAGCGTTTAGAAGAGAAATTTTCTTAAACACCCTTCGGGGTGCACTTTATGAACCGAAAAACAAACGTTATGATGGATTTTTTAAATTATTTTAATTAGCTATTTAAGAACAATGTCTTATTAAGGAAAAGCTTTCAAAAAAAAATTTAAGAAAAAGATTTAAAATTCTCAAAAGGTTCTGTACTTTGTTATCCTAAATAACCATGACAATGCAATTTAGAATTCAAAATGTCACACTTAATTAAATTATTTTAATAAAAATAAATATTTAATTCATTAAAAATATATTCTCAATTTTGGGCAAAATATTTACAAAAAAAAAAAAAAAAAAAAAAAAAAAACAAAACATAATTTTCTTTTCTTTTTTGCTTTCACAAATTTTTTTCCATGTACCCAACATACTACATACACCTTATGGCTTCTTAATAAAGCCTGGTGGTAACCATGTTGATAATGAAATTTCAATGGAATCCATAAATTGAAAAGAAAAAATAACCAAAAAAGTTCAGTAAGGAAGACAATAAGAGCGAGATAGAGCGCAATTCAGAGAAAAAAAAGAAGGACTGAGTAATGAAAATATGAAAACCGTTGCTATAGTTACTTAAGCAAGGCCGGCCTAATTGTAATATGAACAGGACTTTTTAGGAAAAACTGTGAAAACAGCCATGGAAATTATGAAATTCATGACATTGAGAAAGATTTTCTGACTCTAATTGAGTATCATAATGAATAACTGATGACGTATAATTAATATTAATTAATTTTCATAACAAAAATATTAAACATACGCTTGGTATACAGATTTAAATTTTTTCTGTATAGAAAATTAAACAGAAAGTATTAAGGCATTAAAAGTATTTAAATAAAGGAATTATGTTTTAAAGCTTCTTTTATTTTTGGTAAGTTTAGCGCTTAATTAGTTAGATCAGTATTTAAACGCGCAGAAACGTATATTGCTCTTAGTATACAATATCTTTCCAACACTGCTTAAAACTAAACTCAGTAAATTTCCCAATTGATTGGTTAAAATCTTTGCTTAACACTTCACACTCTGTCAGAGAGCAAGAGACTCATACTTTACAATACAGTTTACTTGACTTGCCAGGAATTAAAAAAAGACAATTGTTTACTAAATAAACTCCACTTTACCAACACTGTTTTAAACATAAACTATGTCTACTACACACCCTCTGTCTGTTGAAAGTAACCACTGTTTACTTTCAATCACAGAGAGTAACACAGTAAATTTTACTCTTTTGTAGTTGATCGAAAAAACAAAAAATGTTTGTTTACTGTTGTTCACATTGTAAGTAACACACTTTCAGTTTAATAAACAAACAACACCTTCATCAATGCTATTACAAACGTAATCTCTATTTACTATTAATCAAAGAGACCACTACAAAGAACTTGCACTCATCAAAGGCAATTATAGAAACCAAAGGATTCATTTACTTTGTCATAACACATCAAACGTATTCATTTGTAGAAATAAAAAATCACAGTTTTTCGACACTGTTTGAACCATAATATCGAGGGGGAAAGAAAGAGTCATACGTTAACTTCCAATCATTTGAAAGCATTTATAAAATCAAGAGATTCTAACACAATACTGTCTATCTCACTACTGTTTAGCCTTCGTTTACTTTTAATCAATAGAGACCCGCATACACCAACATTTATGTATGTACATGCAATTACAAAATTAAGGAATTTGTTGTTGACTTTGTCAGACCAATACACCTCTTTTGTTTTACAATTAAACCTATACTTTACCAACACCATTTAAACCTTGTACTCTCTGTCTCTTAATAGAAAAAGAGAGAAAGAGAGACACAGTCAAACAGTTAGTATTACTCATTTACCAGCAATTAAAAAAACCAGAGTATTGTTTACTTTTAAACTTAAAGCAAGACAACAACAAGCGCATAAACAATAATATTATAAAACCTGTTAATACTAGTGTTTACAAAGTGTTTATCAATATCTCTTAAAGAGAAAACAAAACAAGGAAGAGTGTAAAAATAGCAAGCAAACGATCTGTTTACATGAAGTAAAAAGTGTTGCCATAGGGCATACAAGGGGTTGTAAAGTAAGGTTGTCTTTTTTACATAAATTTGTTAAAAAAGAAAATAATTTAGTGCTCATTTTTAGAGCATTTGTGGTGGTGTTGGCAGGTATATACACCTGCTATGAGTTGTTCTATGTTTGACCTATAACTGAAGCCGTCTAAAGGAAAAAATTGGCCAAGTAAAGGAACAAGCGTTCAGCTTTGGCCAATAGCAGAGGAATAACGTTCTATCGTACAGGATTAACGAGAATATAAATAAATTTGAAGAGATTGAAAGCGTTACAGGTCTATAAACTAAACGGCACATGGATTCAGGAAGATGGTGCTACATGCTATAGAACTCTATCGATTTCGGTTTTATTGAATAAAAAGTTTCCAGAAAGAGTGATTTCTTGTTTTAGGGAAAACAATTTTCCACCGAGATTATGCAAATTGATGCCATTTTTTGTAGGGCTAGATTAAAGAACGGATCTCCGAGCATAAAATCCCAGTGTTTGAGTATTTGAAGACCAACATTCGACAAGTTATTGCCGAGATACTTTACGCATTGTGCAAAAAGTGGTGGAAAACTACCTCAAAATTTACTGTAAGCATTTCATGCTATACAATTTAATTTTATTTTCACAATTACCTGTTCGTATGAGTATATTTCACTCATACGTCTCCTTGTTTGCACTTTGCGTATGATTATTTGGTGATTTATTTTATATATTTTATCGTAAATAAATTGTTTACGAAATAAATCCCTCTTAACCGGTGCCAAATTACGAAAAAAACCAAAAGACAGTAAATTCTCGTTAATACAGTCAAGAAAAAATCTAAAATTTCTTTAAAATCAAAGACTGGATTTTATGTTTTGAATTTTTTCTGTCACATTTGTTGAAATGTCTCTGTTTTACAAATATTTTCGAATATTATGATTTATTTTAATGGGTTTTCTATTATTGCACACACACTCACAAACACACACATATAAACACATTGTCATTGTCAGATTAAGAGCCAAGAAACTGCCACTCGTTGGTACGGCAGACAGCCAAATTTTCAATTCATTTTTAAAGTTCAAGGTGTATGTTATTGTGGTGGTCGGTTTTTTGCTCTTTGTTGGCCATGTTATACAATTGAACTTAAAAATTCTTTAAACTTTTAAGATTGTAAAGTATTTTAAGCAGTTTAAAGACCAAAGAGAATCCTTAGACTCCAAAAAGTGTTCACCAATTAGAAATAAATTGCGGGAATTCTTGATAGAATTGTCTATTTTGTCAATATTATGTTGACTAAGTCCTGCAAACTTGTCTAATTAAACGAATACAAGTCTCATGAATAATTATTTACAATGGAAATTACTCAAATTATCTTTTCTTTGTGATAATTTAATATTTATTTGCATAATTTTCAATATAAGTGTCCTTCACTTGTTTATTACTGTCATTAATAGCGAAATATTGTCTTTTTTTGTTCATTAAATTTAATGTTTTAACGTTTGTAAAACACAATTCAATTATTTTTAATGATTAACCATACAAAACAATGAAAAAATCATATAAAACACCCACCACTACTCCGTTACAATTCAAACACAGTAATTTGTAGTGACACAACACAATGGTGACACTGTTTTTCATATAACAACAGTTGTATTCATATACAACACAACACATACAAGAAAAATTTTCAGGCGAGCGAGGAGAAGGAGAGAGGGATATAAAATAATAGAATATTAAGTCTCTCTACAATTACTGTAAGTGATGAGTGGGTGAATTAAGCGAGTTTACTGCTTACTTTAAAAGAGAAACAAAAAAATGGAATAAAATAAAATAACACCCACAGGGATGGAGAGAGGGGAAAATAGTTAACCCTCTGTAATATCCAAGGAAGCACACAGTTGAGTTTTAAAAATGAGAGAGAGAGAGATTTAAAATTAAGTCACACCATATTTAATGGTGCCTGTTCGCCTACACAAAGGTTCGCAGCAACAGTTTCTTAAATGGCCACCATCAAACAAAATGTAATGAATTTTTGGATTTATTTTTCGTTTTCAAAAGGAAAATAACACACATATAAAGCCATGACTACACCGAAACTTTTATTTCATTATAATGCTTAAACCTTGCCGTTGTTTGCCCAATGCAATTTTGTTGCCGACAACTTTGTTTTTATCCAATAATCATGTTATCGAAATCTTTATTTGTAAAAGAAATCGTGTTATCAAAAATTTTCAAGTTTTTACAAGACTTCTTACATTTAATAATTGTACATATACAATTTCTATATTTAAAATAATAATTTTTACCCAATTAAACTCTAAAAATTAATTAAAAGCCTTAAGAAACTATATTTCTAAGCACTTCTAACCTCAATTTTTGGATTTCTAAGTTTATTTTCTTTTCCTATGTGTGTGTTACACTCTTTCAAAATCATTTTCTACTAGCTTTAAAATATTTACTCTCTCTCTCTCTCTCTCTTTCAACTTGTTTGCTCAATATAAATAAATTGCAAGAGAATCTTTTGAATAAATTTATTCCCTGAAACAAGTGTTAATGTTGTTGTCGTTCACTTTTTTCGCTTTTCTCTTGCAGTATTTGTTTTGTTATTGTTATTGTTGCTGTTAACGTTACTTGTTTTCTACGAAAATTGTTTGAAAGTAATTCAGGCATGTGGCATTATTATGTTTATGACAGGCTCTATTTACTATTTACTGTTATTGCACTCTTTCTCTCTCTCTCTCTTACACTTTTGCTTTTGTCTTCTTTTTAGGATCATTCCTTTGATGTTGTTTACATGCATGCATACGTGAGTTTTTAGAGCAGGCAATTGAGTTTTGTAAACACATCTATACACACAGGCTCGTTTGCTATTTGCTGGAATGAATGCACACACACACATGCATACATTACGCTTTAACGTACTACATTTGTATTAAGGCATGCATTTATCTAGTCTAGTTACAAAGAAAAAAAGGTGTGTAGAATGATGACGCAGAAAACAAAAACAAAACAAGCATGAGTTAAACACTCTTGCATACACATACACTAATACCATATATTGTATGTTTGCATTTTATAGGATTGTAAATCTTACTACATATTTGCTTGGAGATTTGTGTGTGTGTGTGTGACTTAGTGAATCGTATACCCGTTTATTTTCCCATCTATTATAAAAAGAGCTGCTTATTTGCGCTGCTATAGTGTATGTATGTATGTGAACATATGCTTGTATTTACTTTGCTTTGAAATAGGAAATATTTGTGTTTGTTTCATATTAATTATAATGATAGTAGGGTTTGGGGTGGCCATATGTTTAGCAGAATTTCTCTTAATAAATTATTTTATTGAACAGAAAAGCCTTTTTTGTATAAAAGGACGGCTTTAAAATTTTTCAATAAAAACTGTAGCACCTCTTTGTGCCTCTCCACAACTGTATGCTTTAGAAGAATTTCGTTTTTCTTTTATAGATTTACAGTTACATATACAAGCATGCAAGTACGAGCCTATTCATACATGAACACATACACAGAAAGAGAGGCAATTAAATGTAGGATTTATTTCGTGTTTTTTTTATTTTCGTTCGTAGCAGTAAGTTCAAGTGGTTTATTTAACACACAGTGCATTCATGGATATGTGTGAGTCTGTGAGTAAAAACCCAAGAGAATTTAAATAAATACACTCACACATACATATATATGTATGTATATACGAATGTATTTGTACATAAATGTAGTATGTATGTATAAGAATAAATGAGCATATGTAACTGCATACACATGTATGTATGTGTCTTTAAAAACGTTTTTTTTTCATTGTTTTTTTACAGTTTTTCTCTTTAAATTGAGGTTAAATTTGGTCTGTGTAGGAGAAAAAAAGCAATAAAAAATACTCATTTCTTGCAGTCAATTTATAAAAAAAAAGCGCGCGTAAGAGAGAGAGAGATTGATGTGGAAGAAAGAGGAAATCATTTGAGAATCCAAACAAAAAAATAAAAAAAATTAAACAAACGAAAATTTGTGGTGAAAAACTAGAATTTGTTTTCAAATTAAGAGCCTGAAAAAAGGTTATAAAATCTTAAGCATATTTAAGGAGTCTCAAAAATATTAAGTTTGCAATACTTTAAGGCTGGTGTTTGTTAAATTTTCAATTTTGAAACAATTTTTTAGATTTTTTCTTCTCAATTTATTATATTTATGCGTGCACTTGCCTATTGAAATGAATTTGTGAATCCACAATTAGCTGACCTAACAAAAAAAAATTCCAAAAACTTTGAATAGACTGCACCTCTTTGTTGGTAAATCTATTACCACCGAGGTGTACTTTGAAGTACATGAATTGATAATTACAGATTACGCGAAATTCGATTCAAGTGAGCATCCTGAAAATGTTTGACCACATGTTTTAAGATTAGCAAACAGTGTTCGAGATTGTTTATCCCACCAGCCTTACAGTCTAGACGTTTATTTCTATCGCTCTTTGGAAGTATACGGTTAAGTATTCTACAGAAACTTAACGGAAAAAGAAAATAAAAATGTTTTCTTTGAATGTGTACAGCTTAGTGGTGTAAGTGGCATCATGGGTAGCATCAACAAAAGTAAAATACACGTAAACAGTTGCCTACTTTTAGGTGCCAAAGTATTTTAAGTAGAAAGAGAGTATGTAACAGAAATAACTTAAGCCTGTATGTACATATGTACATCCCGACATGCATTCGTAGACCTTTGCCAGGGTTAAGTATCCTGGCATAAGAGAAAATACATAATTTAAGTGAGATTGTGTTTGATAAGCCTTTAAGTATGCTATAAAAATACAATATGCATACCAGCTAAGCAACAATGAAATTTATACACCGTTAGGCTTTAAGATAAGTTATGCGAAAGCCGACAGCATATTAAGAAAGTTTTTAAAACGTATTTTCTGAAAGCGTCTAAATTTAGGCAATATTTTTAGCATTAAAATAAAATCTTAAAATGCCTTGTTATAGGCAATTGAGATGGGAATTGTGGTGCATATACATATATTTAGGCGTGGGATACAATTTTCCCTGAGAATATTATGATGTTCTCGGAAAGTCATGCTGCTATAATGTCCATATTTCTACGGTGTCCACCACTGTCCCTATGCATAGACACTCGGAAACTATGTTTTGGCTACCAAACTGAACAATTTTCTACGTGTACCGTCCATATGGCTCACTAAAGTAAGTATGGCTCACAGAACAGTTAATTTTTCTCGCTCTTTTGACTACTCACTTCGTCACAGAGTTTTTGAACAGTAGATGCTGCTTAGAATAATTGTGTCTAGAGTTTCCATAAAGTTTCTTTTTGGCAACGATGGCTTAGCCTATGGCATCGATTAAAAGAGGTAATCTCGACCACTACTCGGAAAGAACAAATTTTTATAAGCCTAAAAATATGCTTCAATTTTATATTTTGTGCTTTAGTTTTTGTCCCTTTTCAAGACTTCAATTCGGGCAAAAAGTAAATATTTAAGCCGATTTTAATATTTAAAAATTTACATTTTCCTTCGTGTTGCCTTATTTCGCTGTGATTTTCTTGTTCATTTCTTTGTTTTCTTTGTCAATTTTAGCTTGTTTTTGCTACACTTCCTTCAAATCCTTGAGACTTTAAACGATGAGAGAGAGAGTAAAACAAGAAAAGAATAACAACAACAACATAACATGTTGTAGGTGGTATGTTTCTTGCCTAAAGCTAAACAGATCATGATGGATGATTGCCAGTGACGACGAAGCAACAAAAAAAAAAAAAACGGAAAATGCCTTTGAAATGGAAAAATTGTTTTCTTTTTTTTTGAAAGTGGCGTAAAACAAACAAAAAAGGCCTTGGGTTTATAATTAAAAAATAAATCATGAAAATGAAAGCAACAACCAAGACTTTGAGCTAAAGATTTGAAAAAGTCATGGAAAAATCCTTTTTAAAGTCTTAAAATGTATTAAAAACAATTTTTTAAGCTTTTAATAAATTATTCAAGACTTTTTTATGATTTATTAGTTGTTATTTTTTAAATTGAAATAGTTTTTCAAACTTTTTTTAAAATTATTTTCTTGATTCTTTATATTTTATAACCTTAAATATTGCTACTCTATGTTAAACTTAAATTTTAACTCCTTCAAATAGGCTTTAAATTTAAAGTGTTATTATTACATGTACAATAAATGTAGTGTAGCTCGTTATTATCAAACACACCATGTTTATAATTTCCCTTGTGCATTATTAAGTTTATTTATCATGTTTAAATCCTAATTAGTTCCTCTTTTATAGGTTTAACCTCTCTCTCACTCTCTCTCTCTCTCTCTTTTAACACTCAATATCAATAGCTAATAATCACATTCACATTTTTGTTACGCTTACAACAACAATTTTTTTCATTATCAGCATCATATTCGTGTTATTAGAACACTGATGTAATCTATAACATATTAGCGATGAGTCAAACAACTCTCTCTCTCGCTCTCTTTATTTGTATACCAAACAGCAATTTTGTACACACTCTGTGGTGAAATAATATTTCAAAAATTTTATTTTTAGCATCACATTTATCTTATTGGAACTACAATGTTAACTACAATATGTTAGTTTTGAAGTACACAACACTCTCTCTCTCTCTTTTTCTCTATTACTCTTTAACTGCTTCTGATAGTGTTGGTAAACACATGAATATCTAATTATTGTATTACATGAACTTATTGCAACAACAATTATGATTTTCCATCATCATTGACAGATTTGTGTCATTAGTACATCAATGTAATATCTAATATGTCTGCGGCGTGTGACACAACAACACACACACACACTCTCTCGCTCTCTCACCTGTCAAAGAGTTTTAATTGTGTGTTAACTCCTGTGCTGGTATAAATCGAAAGATTTCAATTTCCTTTTTTCTACATTTTATTTAACCAAAATGATATTCAATAATTGTATACATTTTTGTTTACTTTTTATGAATTTTTTTCTTTTTTTCAATTTAATTATCGGAATATAACCTCACTTTCTTTATAATTTCCTTTAATATACTCTTTACTGTGTAATATTGTACATGTTTGTAGTTTTTTCTCGCTTTTACAATCTATTTGTTGTTATTTTTTTTTCCTTTTTCTAACTGCGAAAGTTTTAATGAAATTCTAACATTTCTAAACCACAGAATGTAAGAAAACCAAAAACAAAATTACAACCTGTTTTTAACCCTGAACATAAACACATACGCGCACACACTACTGCAAATATAAAACAAATGTGGTTTTCGTTTTAATGGCTGCCATGCACGTAGAACACGACAACGTAGCCTAGCCGATGATGGTTATTATGATGTTAATGACAGTAGTAGTAACAACAACAATAACAACAATGCATAACAAATATGCAAGTTCATCACCATAGAGAACTTTTTTTTTGTATTTATTTAACCTTTAACACGCAATTGAGAATCTAAAAATGTTAGCACACCACCAAACTCTTGCAAATGACTACTGTAATGTAAACAACTGTAGACAAGAACAAAATATAAAAAATAACTGTAATGTACTATGCGAGAGAGTTAAAAGCAAAGAGACAGAGAGTAATATAGTAACATATAACACTCAAAAATTTCTGTTATCCAAATATAACATTATTCTAATCATTGTAACACATATGGCTCTCTTTAATCACCCTGCTTTTTCATTTAGGCTACTATTGCAATTAATGAGCGATATGTTGAGAGTAAAAAGGAAAAAAACCTGAAGTTTGATCGCAATTGCATGTGGTTTGCCTGTTAGAAAACATTGTTGTAAGGAAAAAAAAATTAAAACATATTTTTTTGTTGTTATCCCCTAGCATTAACGAGAAAAAGGTACAAAAAAGAAATGAAAACCAATTTTATTGTTGCCTATACAAGGTTATATTTAAAGGTAATGCTTTTTCGTTACATTTGCAAACTGTTCGTGTGTGGTAAACTAAAGGTACCAGTACATAAGAGAGATTGAAATAGAAGGTGAGAGAGAGGATTTGTATTGAAAAGCGGTAAAAATGCAAAGGTTTCTGTGAATTTAAACAGAGTTTCTTCAACTTCTAAGCTTAGGTAACACAGTGCATATGGGGGGCAATTTGAGTAAAAGAGAATTAAGAATAGAGAGAATAAAGAGAATTTTATTATTGTAACGGCTTTAACTTTTTAGGCTTCATAAGTTTAATTCAAAAATTTCTTATCATTATCGATTAACGATAAAAGTAATAAATTATAGCCACTACAAGTTTTTTTATTTTAAGCTGTGATTACCATTTTTCATGGCTTTGGTTAACACCGTTTGGGAAAACATGATGTTAAAGCAAGAACAAAATTTATAATGGAAAATTACAGTGGTCTGGAAGAATGCAAATAGTAGTAAAAGGTTATCAAGAGCCGGATTGCGACCACTGAGTCCAGGTAGGAACTATTTTACTTTGCCCGGATGCAATACGGAATAAAGAATGCAATACAACATGCTCCATCATTCCATCATCATAAAGAGAAATTCTTGTTTTTATTTTATTCCGATTGACTCACTGTTACCCCCCAATAATAGTATTCTTTTTAACCACAAACATCCCATACCGATTTTGAAATGGATTTTTTGTTTAATTGCCAAGGCAGCCAGGCAATGGGATTTTCTGTGATTAAAAGCCTTGAGGGAAAATGTGCAAAAACGACTATTGTTTGCAATTTAAGTACTTTTTTTAAATTAAAATTAATAAAACAGAGAAATAAAAAGGTTAGGGAGGTGGTATTAATAATAATAAAAAATAGACAAGCACTTACCAATATTAACAATGCCATGATTGGTTAATTCCCAACATGATTGTAAGCGTAATATACTTAAACTATGACTCTGTTTAGGGGAAAAGTAGCCCAAAGCAGCATCTGTAACATGATAAGCCTGAAAAAGAGATACACAGAAAAGAAAAACAATAAATATTTCAATATGAAATAAGAAAAGGAAGGAAGAGAGAGAGAGAAACTTACTTGTAATGAAAATTCATATAAGGATGGCAATAATTGTGCCACTGCACCCACAGCCTCATCAGCAATATTTATACAGTCGGCCAGCGATAATGAAACAATGCGTGGCGTTAAGCAGGCCCATAGGCCAGCCTCGGTAACCTCATTACAGCCAGCCAGTTCCAGTTCAAAAAGACTCTAAAATTAAACACAAAAAACAAAAGAGAATGAGAAAACGAAATATAAAAAAAACATGAGAAATTTAATTCAAATCAAAAGACAATGACTCTGTTCTCTGTGTATGCTCAGTTCTCAGTTCAATGAATAAGTCAACGAGAAAAAGAGGGGCACTGAAAAGTTTAATTGCATCCCGTTGTAGCCAAAGAAGGGAAGAATAAAAGAAAGTAGAAAACAAAAAACGAAAAGCTCAACAGCATAATTAAAGGCTTTCAGGTTTATCGCATAATAAAAGTGTGAGAAGGGAGGGAGGGGGTTAGACACTACAGTTAAACAGAATTAAATAAAGACTGATTGCTGGTTGCCTATGAACATTTTTAATTATAACCGCATTCGTTCACGTATTCTTACGTCATTATTAAGACTTCAGAAAACCGCACACACGTAAACGAAATAAAGGCTTTTGGAAATTATGTGTTCTTTTTGCTGCCTTTTTTTGATTTTTAAAGCATATTTTTACCAGGAAATTAAAAGTAAAATGGGGTTTCAAATCTTCAAACACGTGGCTTCAGGGCTGCTTACGTATCCGCCTAGATAACTAACGAAACAAACCGGTCTAGCTGCGGTGTCTAACATTTTTTAAATTTTGTTTCCCCTTCTTTTTTCAAATACATACATATTTAAAATGTATAGAAATAGAAAATTTTTTCTTTTTAGTTTCGTGCCGCGTCGCTATGATTAACATTTTTCGAAAAACAATTTTTCATAAATTTTCTTCTAAAATATGAAAAATATTTACGACTTTTCATATACAAAGTCACTATAATATTTCATAATTTATTTCTTAAAGAAATAAACTCATAAATTTTAATTTTTAAAAATACAGTGAGTGTGAGTAACCTTGAGTTTAAAAAAAGACACACTAAATTTATGTTTTTTTTTTGTTTTTGGTTAAAAATAGCATTTTATAACCACACGAACAGGTAAAAATTTAAAAAATAATGTGTTTTAATTGTTAAAAAAAAAACAAAAGAAAATAATTTAAAAAATAAAAAAAAAAAATAATAAAAATTTTAATTAAAAAAATTGAAAATTTTTATTAAAAATTTAAAAATAATTCTCAGCAATTTTAATCGCCTTAAAGTGTGCTCTAAACAGCATTAAAACTAGTCAAATTTTATACGTAAATATATATTTTTCTCCTAAAAAAGTAAAAGAGAGACAAAGAGAGCGAAAGACGATGGAAGTTCTCCATTTTATTTTGTGTACATGACCATGCGTTTTATTTATTATTGCAGATTATATTGTTGCATACATTAAGGGATTAAATAATAACAGTCAGCACGTGTATGACATTTTCATAACTTAGGGTTGCCATGTAGCAAACACATTAAAAATTTCCTTAAGTGGAGTTTTAAGTGAATAACTGATGATAATTACATCATTTTATTAGATTTTCTCTCACACTCTCTATCTCTTGTCATTCTACGTGTGGCAGATAGGTACCCCCTATAATTTAATTTGATATTTTCATTCTTGGAAATGATTTCTAATATGATACTTTTGTTGTTTGTTTTTTGTTGTTTGGTTATCGATTATTTTATCTTGAAGCGTTTCTTCTGCTTCTTTTTCTTTGTTCCCTTTTCTCTTTTTTGCTGCGTCAAATTTGATCTGTTAGAGAAGACATGGAATATGAATTTTTTTCTTTTTCCCTTTTTTGCTGTTTTTAGTTCTGTTTCTGTTTTTGTTTCTGATACTTTAGAATATTAAATAGAATTATTATTTAAGACATCATTTATATGGTAATTTGGGTTCTATTTCTAAACAAAATTTCCCTTGAAAAATTACCCCACATTTTCTATGAACCAGGGCAACGGGTCGTTGCAAAAGGGTAGAGGGGGAAGTTTTTGTATTTAAAAATCATTTAAATTTACATGTCAGCTTAACATTGAAGAAATAAAAATTAAAATATTGCTTCTAACCGTTAAACAAGTAATGTAGGGTGTGCTGTCTGAGGGTCCCTCTCTCCTTTAAAAATTGCTTTTAAAATTCTTTGTCACGAAATTATTTTTGGAATTTGAAATCAAATGTTATTTTTTTTAAATTCCTGTTAAAAAATCTAATAATTGTTCTAATTATACAGTGCGTGTCATAAATAAATTTACATTGGAATAGAGTTTATAAAACTTAAATGGTTTTTAAACATGTCTAGTAGAAAATAATTAAAAAATTGTAATTGTAAACCAACCATAGTCATACATCAAACATCCCGGCAACGAAGCAAAGAACCATTAATTTAGTAAAAGCATGAACTTTAAAAAAGTACGTCTTAAACTCTCTTAAAAGCATTTGTTTCCAAATTAAATACTTGCCTTAAGCTATACTATTTTCCATATGAAAAATCATGAAAGTGCAGGTAACCTTAAAGTATGCTTTTAAAAATCTAATACCCCCTAAAATTATACTCTTTACTTGCACATATGAAGAGTTTTAAATATATTTACATATAGTTAAATAACACCCCAAAAATAAATTACAATATCCCTTAAAGCATACTTTAAAATTAAATGCCATCCTAAAATTATACTTTTTTCCCCAAAAAAGAAGAAATTTCATGAATTTTTACATTTATTTTTTTCTTTTTACCTCCTTTTTCAATTCAATGCGTGAAATGCAAATGAATTCATTTGGAAAATAAGAACGTCAAGAGAAAAGTGAATGGAAAAAAAGAAAATTTCGTTTCAAATCAAATCAGGATTTAGTCAAGTAGACATAAAATGGAATTGGATCACAAAAAAGCAAAAAAAAAAAAATAAAAACAATTTTAGCTGAGAATTGTCTTGACAGCTGTTGGTAGCTTTTCTTGTCTTTCTATTTCACCGAGTTGGATTTTGAATAAACCAGCTAATTAAGCCCTATAGGATGCCATAACAAAGCTCACTGAATCATATATACAGGCACGCGGTAATGCCACATAAAGTCTTTCCCGGAATTAACTGACAAATCCTGATTCGGCGGGCTTTATACACAGCATCAGGGCTTCGTATTTAAAGAATGACTCTCTCGCTGAAAATTAACCTAAAAATTTAAAGAATGCAGTGTGATTGATTCGATATCGAGGGATGTTGAAATAATTAATCGATGCATACGTATACATAAGTATCGATAACTGAAGATTCCTGATTTAAATCCCAAATATACCACACAGTATACAGGGAAACCTTACGTTCATGTGAAATTTCTGTAGTTCCTTAGCCTGGGCAGAATTACTAAAACTTTTAAAGCCTGCTTTTAGGCAAAACAAATATTATTAAAGACTTCCGAGGCCATTGAAATTTCTGAAGTAAAATAAAAAATCAATTCATTTAGAACGAGTAACAGCAAACAAAACAATGAGTCATTCATGCTCAATGCATTGAAATTTTATTTTGTTTTCCCAAAACAAATTCTATATTTTATAGTCTATTTCCAGGTGCATATGGTAAATAAACCAACGGCTTTGAAATTAAAAATTTATGCAAATAATGGGGCAAAACAGTGTCATAAAATACAAGTAAAACTCATTGCATTTCGTGTTCAATCATCCAAAGTCATCACGATTTGTGAGCAAATTTATCGAGCCATACTCAGCAGCAGCGCGGGCCAGTAAAATCATAGTCAATACAGTATAGGCCAAAAGTAAAGGAAAGAATAGAATAAATTTTTTTTTAGAAATTTATTTACAGAGGCTTTCGAGAGTATTTTTCATTTTGTTGTTTTACTTGATTAAACGTTTACAAGTCAAGTGTATGCTTACTTTTGCGTGTTTAGTGTATTAAAACTAAATGATGTGCTAAAAGTGTGTCATAATTTATGAAATTTATTTATTTTCCTCTGCAAAGAAAAAACTCTGCTAAAAAACGAGAAAAACATGAATTCTGGCCATTCTATGCTAAAATTATACACACAGCCGTCAAGCAGTGGTCGAAACGAAAACGAAAAAGTAAAAGAAAAAAAACATTTAAAAAACTAGAGTGAGTGGGTGAATGCTTAGTTAGTTGATTGTATGACAGGGGGAATGTGCCCACCACAAGTGCCATAAATGTGCCTTGTGCTGGCTGTTGATGTGTGAAAATGTACAAAAACAATGTGAGCATATAAAATAAATTCCTTTCAAATCTGTCATTTTTCTTGTTGTCTTAATTAAACATATTTTTCCCCCACTTCGCATGGGCCCCACCAGGCCTCTAGCCTAAGACAAAAGAAAAACGGTAACATTTTTTAATTCAATTTAATTGAGTGGAAAATGAAAATGAGCATTAGAAAATCATACAAACAATATAATAAAATCATATCGTATCGTATCAAATATATTATATTTGAATTAAATAATCATCAAATCATCATCAAAATTCTCTTTTCCACATGTGCTTTTCACTTTATTGCAGGTAAATCATATGCATCATTTGCATAGGTAAAACCATATAGGCGTCTCCATAAAAACGGGTTTAAAAAAACTCAAGTCAATTGTGTTGTTCTGAAACGTTTAATGTTCAGTTTTCGTTTTTTTCTACGGAATTTCGAGACTTTCTAAACTATAAGTTACCGCTCAGGTTCTTGCTATGGAAGCACCCATACTTAATGGTTATAATACAGCACAACTAACTACCTAAAGGACAATGTCGATGTCATTTTTGCCACTAGTGACAAAATATGTCTAGGTAAAGTAGGATAACTGATTCATCAGGAAGGGTAAGGTTATACAGGAAATCAATTCAATTCTTCAGTTTGGATTGTTCAGTTACAGATCATAGGAAATGAGAGACCATGAATCTCTCTAACGTTCCGGGAAATGAACACGTTCCGTGAAAAGAACTGTGTCTCCAGCATATGCGTCTTATCCAACTCCGTCTGTGCTGTTGCAGCCCATAAGTCACATGGTGTGTGTGTGTTAATTTTATACGGGTTTTGACCTCCTTCTTCTATCTATGTAAGAAATCTATTTCTTCTTTAATTTTATGTTACATACTATTAAGTGCTTCCTATTTAAGATAAATATTTAAAGCCTATTTGAGGGTGGTAAATAAAAACAAACATCATTTTTGAAAGACGTATTCTTCTTGAGATTTTCTTAAACAAACTTTTCCTCACTCATTATAATAGCAACCATTTAAAAATGCAAAGAAGCAGCCAGCAGCAGTATAACTCATTAAATATTCCATTTTGGCTAGAATCACAACTTTCAAGTCTCACACAGGCACGTATGCTCGCTCAACTGTTTCAATAAAATTAAATCGAAAGTGTGGCAAGAAGACACGAAAATATGAATATTTTAATAAAATGCAGTATTACGTCTTGCATGACTGACTAACTGCCTGACTGACTGCCTGCCTGCCTACCACGACTTAATGTTCGTTTCTCGGATAGTGCTTAAAACTCCTTGACCCCAATAATTAGGCAACGATTTCTTCATTTCATTCAAGCTTTTTCTATTTCCTTATAACTGGGACTGTAACTGTTTTAAATATACACAGTTAGTCAGTCAGTCATTCAGTTGCTTTATTTCACACACATTTATTCTGGTTTTTTTCTGTCTTTTTTTCTATTTTTTTTTCTATTTTTTTTTGCATACAAAACGCCAACATGAAATATTTAAAAGTTCCTGGTATAGCAGGCGAATAGTGTGATACACACAACACACTTTCATTACATACATTTAGGAGGTAAGGAAAAACGCCATGAATCGTAATGTGGAGCAGCATGTCATTTAAAGACCTTAAGAAATGTGTGTGCCAAGTCATAGAATTTAGAATTCTACTATAGAAAATAAAGTCAGCCATTAGGAGAAACCACACGGCATTCGTTAAAAAGAAATTTTTGTTTTAGGGTTTCCAAACTTTTGCAATAGAATATAACATCTTACACAAATGAGAACTGAAATCCTAAAATGATTTGAAAACACAATTCAGCGAAACAAAAATATACCAAAACACCAGAGTCACAATGATATCCTAACAGCTTTGCTTCATGATTTCATAACCGTTAGGGTGGCAATCAGACTATCCACAAATAGCATGAGGATAGTAACACTTCTGACTTAAAGAGCACTTGTTTAAAAGCCTAATGCGTAGTGAATTATCAGAACACATACTTAGCACCTGTGAGCCCTTAATGTATCTTAGAAAGAAATGCCTGGGTGCTTATCAACCACTAGATAGGCAATAGTTATCCTCACTGTTACCGAACAATATCCAGTATTAATATTTATTTTGATTTAAAGCCTATTTAGATTGCTTTAACTGCATGCATGTTATCTAGTAAATGTTGTTATTCCAATAATAGATTAAAAGTATTAAAGTTTCTTCTAGACACCTAAAAGTAGGCACTATTTTTTTTCCGTGAGGGATATCATCTATCCCCAACCACAAATGTTGCATGCATTTTGAGCTTTTACTATCACAAACAAAATTTTAAAAGTCGCCATTCTTATTACCGCTGAAGGATTTCCTTTTCTAATAGAATGCTACTCTTTGAAGAAAAAAAAAATAAACCCCAGCCTAAAACTAGGCAATCATTTAAGATGCACAATTTTCCAACAATATTGAACAAAATCTTTTAAATCTTTCACTCTATCTCTCATATGGCAAATTAATATTTCCATATTTGTTGGTGTTGGAAATTTATCATTGTAACGAGACATTTAAATGTCATCAACAAAAAACGCAATCAAACAATTTGTCGAAATAATTGCATACTTAGAGGCAGGCAGGCAGGCAGGCAGGCAGTTGCATTGACAAGCGTGTTCTCACTCACTAACAATCAAACAAAACGAAACCGAACTGACGATTGAGTATGAATATTTACTTGTTAAACCTCTGGCGCTCCATCTCTCCCACTCTATATGGTTCTGTGTGTTGCTATCGTTTGTAATGGAGCCATAATAATAAAATGGGGGCCACAAAGCCTTTCATTTAAAAGACAAACATGACAGTAAAACAGCACACACACAAAAAAATTGATAAAGAGGCCTATTTTAGGGGGGGGTGGGGGTAATGATAGCATTTTATAGGTGCTGTGTGAAGGGAAATGGAAAATACAAAAATAGATTCTCTATCACTGTCATATTATACAATAAGAGGGCATCATGCAATGCAATTGTTTTTCAAATCAGCTTTTCGAAATTGATGAGTGTGTGTAAAACTATTTTTACGAGTAAAAGGCCCCTCTACTGTTTAGGGGTTCTATCGATTTACGTTATTGTAGGTGAATTTGCATTTCAATTGTTGTTAAACTTTATTTCTCTTTTAATCTTGATTACATTACAAAATTAAAGCCTGCTTTTAGGCTGAAACTTGTTGTTTTTAGAAACTTATTGAATATGCTGCATATTTTAATGCGTTTTTTTTCTATTAAAATCACAAAATATTACAAGGTCATAAATTTATATTGTATTGCTCTGCATATTGTGTAATATTATATATTTTTATAGCATACTTTCAGTGAGAGATTTTGCATAAAAACAAAATCCATTAAATACTTATAGCATATTTTAAGGCATGCGTTGTTTTCACAAGCAAATCAATGTCAAACTTATGCTTTTAAAACACAACATACCGTCATAAGATGTTTTCTTTACGAAAAAAAAGAAAAAAAGAAAAGAAAAGCTTGACATTTTTTTATAAGAAAAAACATTTTTAAAGCATACTTAAAGGCTGTATATCTAGAAGTAAATATGAACCATAAATATAAGGTGCCTCAAAAAAAAAAAAAAAATAATGCACAAATAAAAAGTCAAATTAACTGTGTGCCATAATGGTGCCTAAAAGAGCAATTTCATGAAAAGCACTGCAGTTGCAATCCGAGAATCTTACAAAAGGCCCCAGGGGTAGTCTCCTATACAGAATACGGTGAAATAACCTTCTCCCTATGATTAAAATATTCGTAATATGCACCTCTCCAGACGACCCTAAACTGTTAAGGCCTATTGAAAGACAAATTGGAAAAAGTCTACTCCAACTGTTAGATCTATTTTGAAATAAGAGATATGCTAGGCCCAAACCAAACCAAACTTATATCTTCTAAACGCTGTGGTGGTTCTCGGCCACACAAACTCGCCCGAGTAACTCATTATAGCGACGGAATTTCGAAGAGTCACTCACCTAATTGAAATTCCTTGCGCTCACATGCTAACCTTAACAAATAAATTTTTTAACACATCCTGCCTAAATGCTGTAAAATAAAACAAAAACTTGGCAAGAAAGAAAAGAGGGAAAAAGAAACTTTATAAATGTTATAAAAACAAATCGAAAGTAAACTTTTAGGCGTTTAATGAAAATATCGATGAAATTTAAGAAACTTTTTCTATAATATAACCAGCAAAAGTTTGTTTTCTGTTTAGATTTTATGGGCTTAATTAGCTGTTAATTACCGAAAGTTATTACAAAGTCAATAAAAACATGTTCATTAAGAAAAGCACAAAAAATTAAAGCATACTTTAAGGGGTTACACTTAAACATACATATACGGGTATTGCTTGAGTAAAAAATTTAAGAATTAATGTTAAAGAAGACGAATAGAAATTAAATTAGACTGAAATTGATTTTTTACAACATTTTTGGGTTTTATAACAAAATTTGTAGCATATATTTAGGTGCAAATAAAATCATTTGTAGGGGAATAAGCGCCGATTGAAGGAAATATTTCCAAGGATTTTAATTAAAATTGAAACGGTGTCCAAAATGTTCAAAGAAGGGTTCGATTGTCGCATAGTGTCTGTGAACACATTCCCGACTCTCTAATGGCAATGTTATCAGAACTTTGTCAGTTTTTGAAGGTCACCTCTAACTCAGAGAGGTTAAGTCGTCAACAAGTAAAATTTAGTTATTTTGGAAGCATTGTTACCGTTGATTCAGAGCGTTGAGTTGAATGACACGTGCTCTTAACAAGGCGGTAGCACAAGCCCCGCAACTTGAACTATTTTGTCCATATTACATGAGAACTTAAGAGTCATTTCATGTTTTTGGCTGTTTCAATGGGTCCCCAAGGTCATAACATTAAACGCAGTCAGGCTTCCTTTACGGGGCGACATCAATCACTATATCTACGCTGATAGTTCCCCAACTTGGAAGCATTTGTACTCGCCAAGTTACTGCACCGAGATAGCGCACGAAATGTATAAATAAGTTGTCGAAAATAACCTCCGAGGCATTGTATTTCATGCATAATGGCGAAGACACAATTTAATGAAAAAATTTGTTTGAAAATTTGTTTGTTTGTTATCATTTCAATCACATTAAAAAAAAAATTCGCCAAAGTTTCTCTAACAGCTCTCTGTTCATTATTATTTGGTAGCATACTTTAAGGCTGTTAAAAAAGTTTCTTTAGCCAACAACTGGGACAAGGGTATACACAGCTATTAAATAAAAAGTTTTACTTTTAGCCTTCTATTATTTTTATTTAAAAAGTTTACAGTGCAGTAGCATACTTTAAGGCTGTATTAAATTGATTTGAAATAGCAATTTAAAGGTATATACTTATAGTATACATTCAGGCAAAATTATAACAACAACAAAATGTTATTAAAGTGACAATATTCGAAAAGAAAAACAAGTTTTAAATCAATATTGAATGAACAAAAACAACATTCTTAATAGCTGCTATTAAACTAGCAGCATAAGGCTGTTAAAGTCTGTTTTTCTTCTTCTTTACGGCCATTTATATTTACGGTTCTATTTTGAATAGTTTCTACTTCATTTTCTGTTGTTAATTTTTTAAAGAATTTTTTAAATGAGCATTAGTTGCAGTTTCTAGTGTGTTGGCTTACTAGACGCAAGGCCGTGGTTCAAACTCTAGCTCAGGCATCTGGTCCAAAACAAAATTAAAAATAATATTTTTTTCGGTGACTTCACCTTCTTAGTTTTCTGGCATAACCTCTAAGTGTTAAAAAAAATTGCTCAAAAATCTGTCGTTCGGAGTCGACGACGAAACAGTTGGTCCCGCCCCTGGTTGATAAAATTAACGCACATAACATGGGCGATGTGAAAAGCCCGGGCTAAAGGGTTGTAATATCTATTTAAGTAAGTTAAATAGACCGAGAGGTAAATCTATTTAAGGCCTATATTTTTTTCCGATGTAACTTAAGTCATACAAAGTTTGTATTCAAAAATTAAAGCAAGGTTTTAGGCTTTTTATTTAAAAATAATGCGAGTTTTGTTTGTTTTCGACAAATTAAAAACATACTTTGGGGGGCTTAGAAAAAAACCACAAAAACAACACAAACCACATTTTTTCAAAGTGCTTTAAACTTTTGTTCGAATTTATTTATTATTTCGTACTCAACATGCCTTAATACCCCATTGTTAGCCTTGTTATATGAAATATTGGCTACAAAATAAATTTTTATTGCATACTTTTAAGAGCTTAAAATTTTAAAATCATGTGTTGTTAGCCGATAAACATGCTTAATATGATTTTAAATGTAATTAACAACATTTTAATAAAAAGAAAAATTGCAAAAAGAAGAAATTGCAACACTTCAAGTAAATAGCTCCCTAAGGTATACTCTGTGTGTTGCAAGTTTAACACAGACAGACACAACAGCCATTAGACAAATTAATACCATGAAACTAACTGATTGAAAATTTTAATTATGTATACATAATTTAAGTTTTAATAAGGTATTCGAACAAAATGTTCCATATTTTCAAATAAAGAGCTTAATATTGTACTTTTCAAATAATATTACCCACCTTTAGGAGTGGATTTCATGCTGAAACACATGCTGAAGCGAGAAAGATGGAAACCATTGATTTCCCTATTTTGATTTAAAAAAGTAGCGTTTTTTTGTACTATTTAAAAACTCTTCTTTTTGAATGATTTTAAATTGATGATAATGCTTTAATAGATTTATTTAATATTCCTTTTATGTTATATGGTGATGGCCTACTTTTAGGCTTCAAATATAATGAAATTAAATAAAACTAAATTGATTCATTTAAATCAACATATATGCACACACACACACACACATATTAAACCAATAAACCAATCAATATTGTCATTCATAAATGTACAAACAACAACTGACGTTATTATTAATGGCACCAGCAGAATAAAAACTATAAAAACTCAAATGCATGACATACTTTTAGGCACGTTTGGTTTTTATGGCAATATTTGTGTGACAAGCCAAGCAAAACTTTAATAAAATTAAAATTTTAAATTTATTTCTGTATTCAAAATTCATAAATTTAATTGGCATTATGTGTCTGCGTTAACTTTGCATTTAAATTGCTAAAACTTTAACAACACACTTCTCTCTCACTATATGAATAATTTTGTGGCATAATTTAAGGCACTAAAGAAAAACTTTCAAGTAAAAATTCATACGAAAAAAAAAGCATGAAAAGCCTTCACTAATTAAGTATAAAAACATTTTAAAGTTTCTATTTTTGTTTTGAGTTTACCAACCATCATAATAAAAAGTTTTGTATACTTTTAGGCACGAAAATTTAACAAAAAGCTCAGCAGAAGACAATGGAAGCTTTGGACAACATTTTTGATTATCGAGATTTCAGACGATACTGCCTGCATGCATGGATAGATTATCCATATTACACCTACCGTCAGAAGCTGGTGGGTGAATGCAAAATATGGCGGAAAGAAAACATGAACAATGAATGGCGGACTGCAGTGATTCAGTATTTAAGATGACAATTGATTAGGACTTTTAAGTTTGCGAAAAATATGAAAAAGTTTATGTACGATAGTTCGAGCTTTTGCACTCTCTAAACGTCAAAATTTAAGGAATTTTAAAGTTTAAGATTATTTCTCTTCACTCACCTGCAAGTGATCTAGAAGTGCCTCTAGACCTCGATCCGATATCGACGAGCATCTTAAGGATAACGAATGTATGTGTTTCGATGCCAAAGTAAACGAATGCACCACATCGTAGGCATCATCATCGTTAGCACCGACCAACGCCAAAGCATGAAAACCACGACGTATGAGCGTATTAAACAATTTCACACGATCTGAAGCCGACATTTGCCTCAGTTCACGACACTGCAGCGTTGGCAGTAGACCCGACCAGTAGCGAGGACTGCGATACAAAACATCACGCCATTTCGTACACACTTGGGCCAAAACGCGTCGCTCGTAGGAGGAAAAGTAAAGGAAGAATTTATTTAGGAAACGATCATCCATCATGAGCATCTCTATGTTAGTTATGGGAGGCGGTAGCTTGGGTAAGATCAGCGATGATTGTGTAACAGCCTGGGCAAGTTGTGTATTACCCACATTAACTGCACTTGCAGTGCCCGCATATGGATGATGCATATGGGGATTGGGCAACTGTTTGCGCATTTGTAAGGGTGTGGCCGATTGCGATTTTTGAGCGGCTGCCAAACCCATGGTGGTGAATTGCGGTGTACCTGGTATGGTTATATTCATTTGCTTGGCAATTGAGGTGACCGAGGGGGCGGGTGGTGCACCCAATGGTAGTATACCGGCGGGTGGTGTAGGTGAGGCGGATGCAGATACGGAAACGGGCTGCATGAGATTCGAGTTGATCAACGTTGAATTGGCGATTTGTGAACTTAAGTACTGATGATGCTGTTGCTGCTGCTGCTGTTGTGGTTTTTGGATCATTTGATAGCTGGTAACTGAGTGTGATGAAAGCTGTTGCTGCTGCTGCTGGCCTTGCTGCTGCTGTGGCAAATTTGTATTGCTAAGGGTGCCTGCACGTGAAGGTTTATCGGGTGTGGTGGTGGCTGTTAAGTTTGTTGTACTGCTTTGGGTTTGCAAAAGATTTGAGTTTGCGTTTGTATTGGAATTTGCATTTGAATTGGAGTTAGAGTTACTGGATGAATTGCCCCCGCACAGAGCATTTGTTACACGCTCCATTACAGACGTTTTACCCGTTGATGAAGAGGAGGAGGACGAGGAGGAGTTTGTCGTAGACGAGGACGTTGAGTTTGTTGAGCTGGTGGTGGATGAGGATGTTGAAGATGAGCCCCCACCACCACCACCACCTCCTGTAGATGAATTGTTGCTATTATTTTGGTTACTATTGTTGCTATTGTTACTATTGCTACTGCCATGATGATGTTTCGAACGCAAGCCGAGGCCGTTAATACGCTTGGATAGTTCAGCGGAGGCACGTTCGACCACGCCTTGCGCCGATATCGAGGACATGGTATGCTGAAATAAATTCACTTTGTCGCTGTATTGTTGACAACGGCGACAGGATGGTGGTGGTTTATTTTAACGACGTTCTACTAATGATGGTGGTGGATGAGTAAAACTTAAAGTTTCACACGAGCCGCCTTTAATTGCTCACTCACATGAGAGCTTAGAGTTTAACTCGCTTAACTCTCTGTGAAAAAAACTTTCAAGCCTTTAAGTGGTTTCCGCTTTTGAGCTTTATAGGCTGTTTGAGCAGCTTTTATTAGTAAGTAGTTTTCTTGGTTTTTAGCTGTTGTCTTTTCTCTCTCTCTCTCTTTCTCTCTCTTAATTTTATTCACTTTTTCTCTTCTAAAACTCTCGGTAGCTGTTCTATCAAATTTTTAAATTTCTTTCAAGCTTTGTTTCTCCTCCTTTTTCTTTTCTTCCGCTATTTCCACAACAAATTTTTTCTTGTTTTTACCTAAAAGAAACAACAATTGAAGAAAAAAAGGTTAAAAAAATTTTACAAACTTTTATTGTGTTTATTTATAAAAAACAATCAAAAGTCGAAAAAAATCCAAAAATCCCTTAAAAGAAATTGAAGCAGACCTATATCTCTTGCCCACATTAATTTCGAGTCTAACGCATAGGAAATAAGTTCTCAGATGATATTTAAAAACCATTATCAAAAGTACAAGAAAAAAGTACCAGAAGTACTTTTTAAAAAGTACAAAACAGCACCAGAGGTACCTTTAATACTCTACAACGGTTACAGCACCACTAAAAAAAAAACAAAAAACAGTTCTCGAAAAAAGTACCAAAGTACTATTGGAATTGTAGTAAATTATCAGTTATGTACTTTCCGAATAAAAAAGTATCAAAGAAATTTAAAATTCCTTTTTTTTTACAAAAATTTAATTTCTTTAAATCCCTTTTTCTCACAAAGTTCAGAGGAGTCCATAAACGATGCATCTAAAAGCATTCCTTGTGTGTAGTTAGGTTTATAACCCTGATTACGACATCCCCCCACCCTTACGACATATTCCAACTTCTTTCTTTATGGAAAAGAAAACAAAGTTAAAAATGTCGGCCTTTAGGAGATTGTTTTAGCTGCTGCCGCTGGCTACTTTATGTACAAATGTCTGAACGCGAGCACAAGGCTCAGGCAAAAATTCTCTGGTATTCTATACTCGAGCAAAGCAAGCCCCGCAAAAAGCCCTGACCTACAAAGAGGAAAAACATGTTTTGTTGTTCAATGAGGAAATGAAAACAACAACAATAATAAAAGCAAATAAAATTGAATATGTATTGCATTGTGTGTGTGTGTGTGTGTGTGTGTGTGTGTGTGAATAAGGCCTAACAATGGCCCAAATACGAGCATTATAGTATACAGGACCAACACATACACATGACACAAAACAGAACATGTTTAACAGCAACAAAAAGAGGGAAAGAGATAAACTTGAAAAGAGCGTGGAGAGTTAGAAGAAGAAAAATAACAGGATGCATGATAAAAATAACTCACACACACACATACAACATACACGATTAATCAAATAAATTAAATTTCATAGAATGCGAATACATATACAAATAACTGTTAGGACAAGGTTTTGCTTCTTTTTCTTCTTCTTAGTTAATGTATTTCACGTAATAAAATATTTCTAACATCATAACATAACATACATATGTATGTAGATATGTTCAATTCAAGGTCATTTAGCAGTTTTTTTTTAAAGGAAAATTAAATGTTTTTTAATATTACACTGTGCTACAATAACTCTATGATCAAAAGATAAAATAAATTAATAACTAATAACTTGAACAGAAAGTAAAAAGGATGGAACATAGCAATACTAACAGACAGTCAAGCCGAGCACACTCATCCCCTATGAGGCTGACTAGAGAATAGTATGGTAATGCTTGTGCAAGCTAGACAGAGGAAATGGGGCCTCCCTCTGCTTTATCCCAGGTCATGCCTAGCCTCTATAACTGGAGTCATAAACAGCTGCTCGACTGCGGCTATCAAGACCATATCAGTGATATCTTCCCTGTATAATTTTGGGAAGATGTGTGGTAGATGTAGTGCTTTGATAACTTCACGACTTTGGCCACTTGTACCTAAGCACAGAATTAAACAATAAAAAAAATTCTAAACATAACCACAAAATCACAAAAGCACGTGGTTATAAAATACTCCATAACAGCATGGCTGACATTGATTTTTTTCTTTTGCTTTTAACTTTTAGAAAACAAATTTGCATAATATTAAACCAATTACTTTGTTATTCAATTTAAAAACAAAACAAAAATTTAAAGATCTTTTCAGAAAAACATTATTTAATTATTCAATTATTTTCTTAAGGCTTTTACTTGATTTTTAGGAAATTCTGTATGAAAATTTTATAAATTGTTCTCTGTATTCTGTATATTCATAATTATTCCGTTTATTATTATTCATACCAATGCTCTCTTACAGTATTTCTCAAAAAAATTTACCTCTGACTCTCTGATATTTCACCTCAACACCAAATTGCTGTTGGTTTACATTTTTTTATGCTGGTTGGTGTTTTCTATGAAGACAAAAAGAGTTTGCTGCATTTGGGGTGGTTAAAGAAATATTCCCCCTCCCGCTCGCTCTATGCTTCTCTACATAAATTTCTCTTATTCCACCAAATTCCTTTTTGTTTACACTGTTTATGGTGAAATTTTTCTATGTGGAAAACAAAATTTGCTACATTTGTAGTGTTGAAAGAAAAGGGAGCATAATTACGCTCTCTCTTTATATAGATTACTCCTATACACCACCAGACCCCTGTTTGTTTACATTTTTTTTTGCTTGTGATTCTTTTTATCTCCAAAAAAACAAAATTTTTGCTGCATTTGTAACAATTGAAGGCGGGTTCACCCACAAGTTTCTGAAACATTTTTGGTTCGCACAAAATTTTTTTTATATGGAGTTTGACGTTTCTCTCAGAGAGCGAGAGAAATTATTTTGTGCGAACAACTCTCAGTGTGAATTAAATTAATTTTAAATTTGGTCCGAACCATTTTAGAAAAGGTTGCCACACCATATGAAATTTATACAATACACAAATATTTGCAGAAGTTCATCGAAAGACCCAGGGTCCATGCGATGAAAATTTATAAATGAATCTACGTAATTTAAACGCATTTCGGAAACTAGTGAGTGAAAATACCCTTTGGCTTCTCTTTGTTTCAAAAGTGGTCCTACACCCGTCCTCTTGTTTATCTTTGATTTTCGTTTTTCATAAATATATTTTGCAAGTAATTTCACTTTGGTCACTTCAATGGCGAACAAGAGTAGCAAATGATTTATATCCATCGCAGAACAAGATGTTTTTATTCTTATCAAATAATTCACCACAAATACTGTTTATTTTTTGTTATAAATATTAATTTTTTATTTCCTTATTTTGACACAAATATAATTAACTTTCTTAAGTTTCAATTAAATATGGCAGCAGTTCAATTAAAGATGGTAGCACTGTTTTTACGAACAAAGTTTCTGAAATGGGTGAATCATGCTGCAGAAAACTCTCAGTAAACAAGAAATTTCTCCAAACCAAAAATGTTTCAGAAACTTATGGGTGAACCCGGCCTGAATGTGAAAATAGCAGTACGTTTAAAACAAAGAAAGGCTAATAAAGTAGGAATGCGAAAGAAAGAAAGAGTGTGAGAGTAACAGATAACAGCGCTTGTTTGTGTTTAGGAAAAATACATTATTAATGTATTGCTATTACAACGGGAGATTATTATGCCCGATAATATTTCAATTCAACTAAGGCCGGGTTCACCCATAAGTTTCTGAAACATTTTTGGTTTGGAGAAATTTCTTGTTTACTGAGAGTTTTCTGCAGCATGATTCACCCATTTCAGAAACTTTGTTCGTAAAAACAGTGCTACCATCTTTAATTGAACTGCTGCCATATTTAATTGAAACTTAAGAAAGTTAATTATATTTGTGTCAAAATAAGGAAATAAAAAATTAATATTTATAACAAAAAATAAACAGTATTTGTGGTGAATTATTTGATAAGAATAAAAACATCTTGTTCTGCGATGGATATAAATCATTTGCTACTCTTGTTCGCCATTGAAGTGACCAAAGTGAAATTACTTGCAAAATATATTTATGAAAAACGAAAATCAAAGATAAACAAGAGGACGGGTGTAGGACCACTTTTGAAACAAAGAGAAGCCAAAGGGTATTTTCACTCACTAGTTTCCGAAATGCGTTTAAATTACGTAGATTCATTTATAAATTTTCATCGCATGGACCCTGGGTCTTTCGATGAACTTCTGCAAATATTTGTGTATTGTATAAATTTCATATGGTGTGGCAACCTTTTCTAAAATGGTTCGGACCAAATTTAAAATTAATTTAATTCACACTGAGAGTTGTTCGCACAAAATAATTTCTCTCGCTCTCTGAGAGAAACGTCAAACTCCATATAAAAAAAATTTTGTGCGAACCAAAAATGTTTCAGAAACTTGTGGGTGAACCCGCCTTAAAAGGTTAAGGCAAATAGCTGCACGAAGGATAACGTCAAGTGTTCAACAGGGTGTTTAATAAAAAAAAGAGGAAAATTGAGAAATTTTTAATAAAATTTATTTAAAACAAAATTTAAAAACACAGGAATTGAAAATCGTTTCCAGTTTTGATATAAAAAATGTTAAATATTTTTTTATATTTTATTGCGACACCCTGTATATTTAATATATGTATGTATATATATTATATTATATACATATATTATTTCTTTAAATTTTTAAGGCTTGGGAATATATTTTTTTTTCTTTGAAACTGTTCTATGAATTATTACTTATAAACCCAGGTGATGGTTGGCGTTGGGTGGCTTTTATAGGTCATTGAACTTTTCTTGTTTTTTTTTGCTTTCTTTCTTATGAATTATTAACCCAGCATTTAAAAATAAAATACTCGTAGAATGAGAAACAAAGAAAATTCACTAAAAAAACAATAAAATTAAAAAACATACTTCCAACACACACACACTAACAGCTAATGCGTAAACAGACTTAGGAAGAGAGAGAGAGAGAGGGAAATATTCTCTTCGTCCTTTAAGTTTTTTGCTTAATGACCACTAATTTATTTATACCGCCAGAATTTATAAATACTATGTACATAGTATATAAAGCACAAATATGTACATATGTATTTGAGTGTGTGCATATGTTTGTGTGTGTGTGTTTGTTTCTTTTATAATAAAATTCCTCAAGAGTATGAAAGAGAGAGAGAGAGAGCACGAGGAGTCCTGTTTTCTCTTTATGATGACGGAGTAACATTATCCCTATGTTTGTAAGTTTATGCATACAAATGTGTGTGTAAGGGTGATGATTTTTTATAACAAAAATTTCTAAAGAGTACGAGAGCATGAGAGTCCAAACCAGTATTATAATTATGATGATTGAGTACAACATTGTAATCATGTTTTTATAAAAACCGCATTAATGTTTTGATTTGGTTTGTTTGTTGTTTTCATCGTTAATAACGGAAATTTTTATTTTAAAATAAAGGGTGCGCAGGTTAAAAAGTAAATATTTTAAGTGGTTTAAGCCTTTTTTCATAAGTATAAACTGTGGTTATTGTGGTAAAAAACAGCAGCATTTGAGGGATTTTTATTATTTTAAAACTTAATAATAAAAAAATGATGTTTAAGTAATTTAAAAATAAATTAAGGGATTTAAAAACATTTAATAAATTTTTCAATATTTTTTAAGTTTGGAAACCATGTTCGAACGTACTTTAATAGAATTTATCAGTGATTTCAAAATCAAGGCTAACTCTGTTTAATATCTTGCATGTATATAGGCTGCCCTGGTTGTCTAGTGGGTAGTGTGCTAGGCTATTACCGTGAGGGTCGTGGGTTCGTTTCCCACCAAAGTCTCTGATCTGTTAAACTACACCAATCATATGGTCTAAGTTACTCAGCTCGTAATAATTAGATATAATTTGTAATTGCATTGGAACAAACGAATAAATAAAAAAATCTTTCATGTAAAGAAACAATTTTTCATTAATTGTCATTTGAAATTGTTTTTATTTAATTTTAAAAAGAAATCCCATAAAAAATATCTTTTTTTAAATCTTTTTCAAATTATTATCAAAAAATTTTATTTTTTGTAGCAAAGAAAACTCATGAACCTTATTCTTCATCACTGTCACATTTGTCAAGTCTTTTATCTTTGGCTTGTCTCCCCTGCACATTTTGTGTCAAATAAAAAGGGATTTAAATATTTAAAAAGAAAAAAATACTAAAACACACCTCAATGGGAGGTTTACAATCAAATTTTATGCTGATTTGCATAAAATTTTGTGTAAAAACTTTTAAATTGTTTTTCTTTTCGATTTTATTTTAGTTTCTTTCTTTCTATACTGAAACAAATATTACCACAAATGTCAAAAGATAAACGAAAATTTTAATGGAAATTAAGGAAAAACCACATGCTTATAAAAAATGTATAGCTATTTACAAATATGTAAATGGAAACGGTTATTTTTATTATAATGCTTGGGCTTGCAATTCTGAACGACATACATACAATGTCATTCAAATGGAAGCTTCTGCATGCCGCACATTTTGAGCAGTTTCTCGGTCACATCCTGACGAATGTTGGCATTCAAATCCTCTATCGTTAGGAGATTATAAGCGTAGAACTCCAGAAAAAAATCTATACGCTTCCATTCTCCTCAAATTTCTTTCTAATCTTTCCAATTTCTTTCTTAGAAGGTTGATTAAGACGATCAATCGAATCGAAACGATTCACTTTTCTACATAAATGCCAAAGATTTCTCGCTATAAATGAAACCTCAGGTAGAAGATATTTAACAGCTGACAGTTTCGGTTTTATAACCACTACATTTGTTTCATGAAGTTTTATGAAATTTGTACGGGAGCTTCCTCGAGAGCCATTATAATCAAAAATAAATATAAAATGTATTTTATAAATAATTTCTTCCACTTTTGTCAACTAAGATTTCATAAAAAAAGATTAATGGCACACTTAATATCTTTATCATAATTATTCTATAGAAAACCTACAAAAATTGAAGTTATAAAATTTTTTAATTTTGAAAAAATGCCACTTAAGTCCTTTATGCTTTAACCTACCATTCTATTTGACATTTAAAAATCACCGTTATAAATTTAATTTAAATATTTTGGTTTTGTTCTCCATTTATAACTATTTTTTCCATGCCACACTCCCTCACCTCCCGCTTTAAAATTATTTCACCTTCAACTCAGCAACTCTCTTTACAATCGTGTTAACAACTGTTACAATAATACAAAAACAAAACAAACAACTGCAATAAATAATAGAAAAATAGACAAACAACAAATATGTATGAGTAACCAAATAACCTGAGTTAGGTACACACATATAGAATTAAATATTCCACATTTTTCTCTTTACAAGCCAAAGTGTATGTCTGCATGTGTATTGGTAGAGAGAAATACAGAAAATCAATAAAAAAAAATAGAATCAAATACTCCACCATGACTAAATAAAACAATAACAACCGAGAAACACGCTTTTCTCTTTCTCCACACTAACACACACACACACACGCAAATGCATACATCCATAAAAGCTGAACTAAACATTAATAGAAAACAACAACAAAAAAACGCCGTTTAAACCAGCAGCCATGACACACAGACCATTTTATTTAGACTTAAGGCAGGCTGAGAAACAAAAAAAAAACGACAACAATACAATAAAACAAAAACAATTCAACAGAACTTCAATAAGCAAATCACGTATATTATGAAATAAACTCACGCTCTTATACAAACACTCATACAAACGCGTATAAGCCATGTTATTATGAGAGATTGCCATCAAATATTAATGCAACCAACTACGGAAACATAATTTGGGGTTCACAATTAATTTCTTTTTTGCTAGATTTCAGTTAGAAGAAGTAACTTTAATTTTATTCTAAAGGATGGTTTTTTAACCACCTTTAAAGATTATTTCGTGCTGATCCAACCTGTAAGATAAACTTGGAAACACTAAAACTTTTTGGGGGCAATAAACACAGAGCTACAGAAGTTTCAGTAAGAGTGAAGTGAGCCTGAAGTCTCAGAATATTTCGGACTGTAACGAAATGATCGGTATTTGAATCCTACAAAATTCAAAATCAAATCATAAAAATCCCACACTTTAGTTTTAATTTTAAAATTTCAGTTGGTCACATTATTCTCTGCTTACATTTCACATATTCACAGGAGGCACATGCATAAAAAGTTACTGTGTACATTATAAGATCAAAGGCAAAAACAACAACAAACAACTCATAGAGAGAGAGAGAGAGAGTTAAGAGTGCAATAATATGGAAACAATACAGCACAGTTCGTATGTTGTTGGTTTCTATACTTTACATGCTTGTTTCACATTAGAGTACGGCGGCATAACTCTTAGTTTTTTGTATTCCTCAAATAAATAATGTAATGGCGGCTGTTAAAATCAAAAAGGTTAAGAGGCTCTATTCGTGTTTCTCTTCGTGTTTCTAGTTCTAGAGAGTAAGTAATACATGTACGATGAAGTATTACAAAGTTCATATGTTTAATGGCAAACAAAAAATCAGCTTAAGATGATTACAACGATGTTTTCATGCATGCGTGCATATGTAGTGGTGTTGTTGCAATATGGTTTCACTCAAATAGCAAAGTTTTACTTGGCTCTCGTACTCTATTAAACTATATAAACACACACATGCATATGCAAGCATATATGCATGTTGTACAAGTAGAAAAACAACAAATTTAAGAAATTGTAAACAAAACAACAAAAGGAAGGAGAACAGATAACAACAGTTTGAATTTATAGAAATGTGTATGTGTGTATGCTTTCTGCTTAACAGTAAGACTAGAGTGAATTGAAAAGAAAAACTCCCTTTTAATGGCATAAGAAAGTTTGGAGAATGTGTCATCACATTGTTTACAGTGGGCTGGATGCAATATTTAAGGGGTCTTTAATAATAAACGTTAAAGGTTATATTAAATAAATTAAAATTAATTAATAATGCAAATATTTATTTAACCAAGTGTCACTCAGTGGTCAGGAAGTGTGTTAGCTATTGAGGCGAGAGCCCGTGGTTCAAATCTCGGGTCAGACATCTCGAAGAAAACGAAATATGTAAAATATTTCCCCCGGATACTTCCTGTCAACAATTTTTTGTCAAAAACGTTTCTGAGAATTAAATAAAAATTGCCATGAAAAGTTGCTCACAAATTTGTTGTTCGAAGTCGACTTTAAAGACTTATGTCTAATATGAACACATACAAAATGGGTGGTGTAAGAAGCTAGGTCGTAATCCTGACCAAAATGTTATCAATTGACCGATTTAGTAAAATTAAATAATTTCCTTTTGTTTTACTTTAAATGTCTTTCTTGTTCTTTCTACATATTTCCAGAATAAAAACTAAATACATTCACGTTTAACAAGCTATCTCAATGGTGTATAAAAAAAACTGAACTCGGTGTCCTAGTGAGTTATTCCAGAATTTCTATGTATGACTTTCTCTAAGTTAATCAAAAATTCTTCCAATTTTTCTCCTCCACCCTCACATTCTCGTCCAACATTTCCATTCAAACTTTTTATTTTCATTAAAGCCATTCGAATATTGGACTTTTTTAAATAAATTGTTTTTCTTTTGTTGAATTAACAAAAAACAAAATATTGAAGATTTCTTTATAAATCTTTCCTCAATTCCACATATAGCCTTTAATTTATTTTATAAAATTAAATTAAAAGAATTATTGAAAATTGCCAGCCTAAAATATGGCATTAAATTTCACTTCCAATTGCTTTTATATAATTATAACGTTAATCATACGACACCTAACACCACACCACTATAGCAATATACCATCATAGGCTATGATTACAATAAAAAACAACAACAGCATTACCTACTAGAGAGAGACAATTGAAAAAGAAAATCAAAGAAATCATATTCAAAAACACTCACCCAAGCTGCTTAACAGGACATTGACGGCTTAAGCAACAACAAAAAAAAACAATAAAAACAAAAACACTCTCTCTTTTCTAAACACTACACTAACAATTTAATTAACAAAGAAGAAGAAGAAAAACTATACTCTCCTTGCTTGCTCATTATAATGCTCTTCTTACAAATCATGTATAAATAACACGTTTTGTATTTAAATTATAGAGAAGGATTCATAAATAGCAATAAGAACAACAACTACTTAGAGAAATGACATCACTTAAGACCAACAACATACATGACCGCTTACACAAACACATACATACATATGCAATAAGAGTTTTGTTTGTTTGGTTTTTTTTTTCTGAGTAATTTTATAACTGTTAATTTTTTAATTTTTTTAATAAAAATTTTAAAGTTTTCTTAGTCTTTTCATTTTTTAAAGTTAATAGCAACAATAAAATGTAAAACCAAAGACCTTTCACTCATTGCAAGAATTTTTTAATGACTTGGCAAAAATTTTCTTTTGAGGAAGTGTTTCATAGCTTTTAAAGAAAATATTTTCTTTATTTAAAAATAAATAAAAAAAGAAAATCATTTAAATTTAAAATACGCAAAAATCACGTGCCATTCTATATTACGTTAATACTTTTTATTTAAGAACAAACAGCAACAATAACAATTTAAATTACGTCAAGTCATTTCAAATAACAAGGAATTTTCTTTTTTTTATAGATTTTCCCCGTAAAACAGTTTAAAACTTTGCTTTAAATAAGGGAGTTTTTTATTTCTATTCTCGTCTTTTCTTTAAGACCCTGTTTTTCATTACTATACATATGTACCTTATTTAAAAACTTCCTTTTTGTTATTTATTTATACAAAATTATAATATTTTTTAATATTTTCTTTTGTTAATACATTATTTTTCTTAATATTTTCAACTTTTTTCCAACCGCCGTTTGTTTTTCTTGAGGCTATTTTATATTTTTTAATTCTTTTTTTCACTTTGGCTACCCACTAAGTATTACAAATAATTTCTATGTTTTACCGTTTTAATAACCGAACAAGACAGCGCACGACTCAAAACTGCATTTAATCAAAATAATCAACATACAACACACGACAATTTTAATGAAAATATTTATGCTCCTTTAGAAAAATCTATTTGACTCTCTCACATACTCTCTACCTCCTCTCTATTGCTAAAGCTCTCAAACTTTCAGCAAAATCAAAACAAATCTCTTTATATTGGGGTTGTTACAGTAAAAAAAAACAGAAGGAGAGTGGTAAAGAGCGCAAGAGAAAGTAAATGATTTTGCGCATTTGATTTGTTTTTGTTTTGCTAATTTACAAACCAAACGTAACTGTATGGGAAATGGTCAAACCAAAATAGCAAAACATAAAATAAAATAAACACTATTGTACGGTTCAAAAACCAGTGTTGCCTTTTACCGAGAAGTTTAAAGAAAAACCCATTCTGAGTTTTATTTTTTAAGGAGAAACAAATTTTAAATACAATTTTTAATAGATAACAAGTAATACAATTAGTATTTATAATGAATTTTAATTAATATTAAATAAAATTAAATATTTGTGATACTCTAGGTAAGAATTCTCACTTTACTACGTGTGGTAACACCACCTAAACTATATTGATAGTAGGCGTAGATTCTATCGCACTGTATCAACAAGACAATGTGCCAACTAATTAACTGGCTGGCTTTTTCAGAAAATTATTGTAAAAGACTTGAAAATGTTCCCATACAAAGTGCATAAACCTTCAGCCGCTGATCACTAAGCGCTTATAACCTATACTCAACGCATTCTATAACTCAACAACTTTTCATCGAAAATCGTCATTATTTTTAACCAGACATCTACCAGTGATAGCAGGAAAATAACTTTAAAGGTGCACTATAGTCCTCTTCTCAGTTTTGACTCAGCAACTACGACAGTAATCGTAACACAATACTCACAAGCCCTATTCACATCAACCTATCATAACCAATTCATTCTCATCAGTGAAAATCTATGCTTTGTCCAAGTTCCCTCTCCACTATTCCAAAACCAATAATTTTTTTGTTTTTATATACGCACGAATAGGATAGAATTAATTCTGCTTGGAATCAGCGCTCTATAAAAGCGGTCAGGCAACAACTGCAGTGGTACAGTTTATCCGCGAACCAGTAATTATTGTCCTTATAAAGTTTATATTATTCACACTCCCCAGTTGAACTGAAAAGTTCGCAACCAATTCCCTACCCCTATCTGGATATAGAAAAAATAATTCAATTATTTTCCCTTGAATTTCTGTTAAATATTATGTTAAAGCCCAACAGCAACACCATCAATAGTAACAGGAAAGTAAACTCTAGAAAAGCCAAGATGACAGCAAAACAAAAACACCACCACCGTTATTGTGATGAATAATTTGAGATTCGAGAGCTCGCTCTTGTGAAAAGATTTATTAAGGGTAACAAGAGAGCAGTTGTAAAACGATGAGAGAGAAATTTGAGTAAAAAGAAATAAAGAAAACTTAAGATTATAATGCTATAATTATTATTAAAGAATTATGGCGAATTTCAACGGTTCTAATTTTAAAATGAATAGAAATATGAAAAAATAAATATTTCTGCAGAGAAAATTTAAAATATTGAATTAAAAATGTAAATATAAAAATAAATAATGAAATAAATTATAAAAAAAAGAAAAACAAAATTAAATTAAATGAAAATAAGGAAAATTATAATAAAATATAATAAATAAAAAACACATTAAATTAAATTAAATAAAAATAAATTAAAAAATAATTAAAAATAATAAATTAAAAAATAAAATAAAATATAACAGAAAAAAATAAAACGAAATAAAAAAGTTTGTTACGTTTCGTTGACGACATAGAGCAACACATTACGTTTACAAAAATTATTTAGGCTGTAAGGCTCTTGTTGCGCCTGTAGCAGTATCCCGGTCTCGGAATAACTAAGCACCTAAATTAATCTGTACTCTTTCATAAACCCTTTCATGAACTAAATTAATTTCTATATCATTTTAACTCCTTAAAAACCCTATTTAATATACTAATTAATTAACATCTAATCTTTGCCTATTTAATACTAATATATTACTTATCTTTTCTTAAAAATAAAAGTTTTTATTCAATTGTTTCTTGTTTAAACTGTTAATAAACCTACATACTAATTAACTCATTCATTCAATCTCTCTGTACTACACGTTTCCTTCCGTTTCCTATCTTAACGCCATTTTTCTTTTTTGCTTTGCTTATACAAAGAAGGAAAAAAAAACAAGGAATTGAAATATTATTACAAGCTGTTGTTGTCTCACCACAACTTTTAAAGCCGTTATTATTTTCCATTCGTACATTCACTCTCTGTGCTGTTCTCTGACGTCAGTAGACACATACAATATAAATAAATGAGTTGTACTAGACAACAACAAACAGCACATATTCTTGCATTTACACAGAAAACAACAACAGCTCAAGCATTACACTAAACAAATAATCGAGGTATTAAGTAAACAACAACTAATACTCTTACAATACAACCAAAAAAAAGGAAAAGTTAAAGGTTTAATGAGAAAATATTGCCAAGACGTAAAAAGCCAACCAAGCATTGACATTCTGCTTTAAGCACATTAATGGAGAAAATACCCTAACAACAGCTGCTACCGAACGTCAGTAACGTCAGTGCAACAGTAAAAAAAAATTACTACACTCCCGTTATAGCTCTCTCATTCTCTCTTCACGCACAGTCATCATAGTACATTGTGCACTTTGTTTACCCTATGTAGTGGTGAATGTTGCTCCCACTCTCATAATTTTTGTTTTTCATGGTTGTAAGTGGGTTTAAACTTTAAAGAGAAATTTATGAAAGTGAATAATTCCTGTCAAAAGGAAATAAAAAACAAAAAGGAATTTGTGTGGGGAACCTATAAATCTAAAAATAGAATATCTAAGTGATTATGGTTTAGTAAAAAGAAATCCATTCTTTATGTATCAAGCCAAATAGACGATTTACCAATTTTTGGGCTTCAAAGGTAAAGTTAGAACACACTTAGAGCTATGACTTTAATGCCCAAGTACGTAAGACAACGTCATTTAATGACCTCCTCTCTATTGATGGTAGCAGTCGATCCTTTTGTGATTGTTTTTGATCATTTTTTTGACTTTTCAAGCTCTTATGTCAGGGCATTACACGTGTAGACACTGTCTTTGACATAGATCTACGAAAAATAACCTTAGAGGCCAAACGGCGCCCTATATGTGGGCGAAGAACGTTCTGTCAATAAATTCTTGGTGCTCAGGAATCCTTCGTCTCAGATTCCCAAGTGCCGGGCAATGACGCAGAAAATGTTTTTTTTTCTTGCCACTACAGCTTTCACAGAAACCGGTGGTATTTACACTAAGAGTGAAAGTAATTACAATTTTATGTCATACTGGGTGTCGCCGTAGACTTGTAAATATAGAAGAAAAATGATTTTAACAATTGATTTCATTGCATACAACACAAAAGTGCTCTCTGCACACCTAAGAAAACAATTAAGTCAACGCTGGCAACAACAACAAAAAAGGAAAAACAATCAATCAATAATAAACACGTTGTTTACATTAACGCTTTACCAAAGATATTAGTTAAAAAAGAATTAAATAAGGAGAATAGAGAGAGAAATAACATTTATTTGGCACGGTGAATACTAAAAATCCATTGAAATTAATGATTAAGCAGTGAGTGAGAGCAGCCTGCAACAGGGAGTTGTTTACTTATAAAGCCTGTTTGTATATGTATGCATGTGCAAACTTGCAGGGTTCTTGTTTTTCATTTAGTTAAATTTGTTGTTGTTTTTGTTTAGTATTAAAACTTAAGGGTCCCGTTTCTTTACTAGTTTTGTTGCTTTACTTAGAAAAACATTTACTTTTACTCTCTTGACAATTTTTGTGCATATACATACTTATGTATGCATATGACTTCTTAATGTAATGTTTACAGTCGAGAGTAAATTTATATGCATGTGTGTGTTGTTGGCAAGCATACATACAATTGATAAATAAAATATTTAATGGAGCATTTTGGCGACAATGAGTCTGGGCTGCTGTAATAGTTTCAGTTTTCTCTTGTTTCTTATTATACATCTGTGTTATTCTCTCTACATAAATACATAAATACACATAGACAATAGTTGTAAATTCTTTTATGGGGCAGGAGAGATAAAATACATTTTTTTCTATTCTACATGTGTTTCATATTTGAGAATCATCACAGCATGGTATTGAACTTCTTCTAATCCCACACAAACACACATTCACACACTGGAACAAAAGCAGACAAGTTTTAAAAGCATTAACACTAACAACAATTAATGATGACTACGACAACATTGAGAGCAACAACCAAGGCCAGCCAACATCATTATAATAGAAAATCATACATGGGGAGTGAAAGTAACGGACTTCCACAGAAAACAAAGAAATACAATAACAAAAATCTTCCTTCTTTATGGAAACTTTATCAGCATTTAGTAGCCAAGGAAACTTAATAAAAGAAAAATTATTTTTAAACAATAGCAGATACACGTACTTCTTAAATAAAGGAAATCAATTTCCATGGAAAAAATCTTATTTTTAGATTTCTGCAGACGCATAAGAGGATAACAAAGAATATTAAAACACAAAGAGATGGAATTTTTAAAAACTGAAGGAGACTGGGTATGACCATAATTGTCACTACTTAGACAGTGATGAGTGCACAGGCGTGACTGGTAGGTATGTGAAAAAAATTAAATGTCTCATTTCAGTCTCATTTATGCTGCATGATCATCGTTTCATCATAAAACATGTAACTTTACATGTAACAGTAAAGCGTTATAGTGGTTGTGTACCCTAGATCTAGTCCCAGAATCCTTGAAGGAGATAACAAAACGTTCAACGGTTACCCTTACATGAGTTTCTGGACGCATGGTAAGAACAAAACTAGCGTAATTAAATGAATTCATATGTGAGAGATTCGCAAAGGAAAAAATGGGATGATGAACCCACTCGTATAGAAATCAGATAAATCTGACCCGCTATGGATATATGCAGAACAAAATTTGCTTTAAATCTAACCAAAAAAAACTTCATAACTTTATAACGGACAATTGGTCTCTATTTCCCAGAAACAGACAAGGATTTTGTAGGAGCAGAGGAATCCAAAAAACATATCTGTTTTTGTTCGATACTCGGAGATACATATAAGGCAAAGAATGCCTGGACACCTAAACATAATTTTTAGACGAAACATGTCTGGCAGATGGCGATTTAAATAAAATCCTCAGCTTCATTAAACTATCGGAGAACATTGCACACATCTGAAACAAACTAGCATGCGAACTTCCCAAAAAGGCGTTGAACTTGAAAGCACAGGTTATGAGGAGTCACGAGCTGCCCAGAACACTAAATGTGGAAATTAAAGTATGTATCTGATTTTGCTTCAATGAAGAGCCTAACGGAGGACAACTTAAAAAATTTCTAAAACACTTACCCTGGTTTCGATTTTTCTTGAACTAGAGGCATTTCCCTCAGGCATGCTTTTAGGTTATGTACATGGACTCTTGCAAGCCAAAATTTTGTTGCCGTCTTTTTTTTAACATGCCAAAGTGAAAAAAATATTTAGGCCCACTGAACACGGAATTTTTGAACAATTAATCCGTTTCTAGGTTTCTTTAAACTGCAATCTTTTCTAAACTCATTGAACTGTTAGATTTTAATTTCTGCATACGTTCCTACACCAAAACGAAAAATTTAACTGACTTCGCGCGCTTTTTCGTGTATTTTACCAGCATTTTGTTTGGCATCTCTCTTTTTTTTCATTCAATTAACAGGCTGTTTCATGTGCATATAAACACAAACCACCCAATCAACATACAACAGCTGTTTACCTTCCCTCGAGCCATTTTATTTTTTGTTACTGTTTTGCTGATATTGCATGATGTAACCACCCTGTCTCGCCTTTCGCATATTTTTGCGGTCGGTGTGCTTTTTCTTCGAGTCTGCAAAAAATTTAATAATTCTACTGAATAAAACTGACCAAACTTTCTAAAAACTCTTTACAAACAAACATAAGCCAAAGAGAATGTCGAGTTATATGAAGATTTTATGTTCTCTTTGCGTTTAAACGTGAAAAAGTGCGTCGAAAAAATTTGTATAAAAAATTTCTCTAAAAAAGTATCACACAACACAATCAACGACAGAGGCCACAAGATAGCTCAGCTACAGAAACAACACAACACTAGGCGAGGTAAGAAATAAAACGAAATAAAACCAACTATACAACAAACGTCAAACATTAGCCGATTGACAGAGTTGTCAAAACTACTTTTTGGCAACATGTGGTGTGGTGAAAAGAATAACATTGTAGGCAGAGTTAAGCAAAACAAATCGAGAGAGTCAAATAGAGATGCCAGATATGTGGGTGCCATGTATTTATTAAACAGTAAAGCAACATGTTGCTGTATACATTGCTTAGAGACTTGGGGGTAAATGTTTATTTAAAAATTATAAATATAAATACTGATAATATATTGAAATAAATAAATAAATAATAAATACTGATAAAGAACATGCTGCTGCGGATTTAGTTTAGCAACATGTGACTTAATGTTTGTTTATATAAATTAAACACAGGTGTGTCTCTACTTTTTCTTTTGAGGCAGGGTAAAATAGCTTGTTTAGGCAAATAGAACCTTATTACACCTTATTGTTTATAATTTTTTAATATATATATTCTAAATATTTTATAAGCTGTTTATAAGAGCTTCTCAGCAAAGGAGTTTATTATTATTATGTGTGCGTTACCTACTGCACCAACGTAGGCGCTAGAAGATTATATCTAGTCATAAAAGGAGGACCCTCTTCTTCTGTAGCTCCTAAAGTTACGACAGTGAATAATTTGTTAAAAACTTTGTTTCTCTTTCAGTCCTCCTATTGCCTTTTAATTATTATTTGTTCTTAAAAATTCCTTGAAATGTCTTCTACACCCGCCTCTACGTCCACAAGTGGCGAGGTTAAATATGTTACCGAAGTGCCTAGTAGTTTAAAACAGTTGGCCCGCTTAGTTGTACGGGGATTTTATACCATCGAAGATGCTTTAATAATCGATATGCTGGTGCGTAATCCCTGTATGAAAGAGGACGACATAGCCGAACTGCTCAGATTTGAAAAGAAACAAATGCGTGCCAGAATATCCACCCTGCGTAATGATAAATTCATACAGATTCGCCTTAAAATGGAAACGGGACCCGATGGCAAAGCACAAAAGGTCAACTACTATTTCATTAACTACAAGACATTCGTGAATGTGGTCAAATACAAATTGGATTTGATGCGTAAACGTATGGAAACAGAGGAGAGGGATGCCACAAGTCGCGCCAGTTTCAAATGTACGAATTGCAATAAAACTTTTACGGATTTGGAAGCGGATCAGTTGTTTGATTTTGCTACACAAGAATTTCGTTGTACCTACTGTGGCAGTACCGTGGAAGAGGATAGTTCCGCGATGCCCAAAAAAGATTCACGTCTAATGTTGGCGCGCTTCAATGAACAACTACAGCCTTTATATGATTTGCTGAGAGAAGTGGAGGGTATTAAATTGGCGCCAGAGATCTTAGAACCAGAACCAGTAGATATTGATACGATAAGAGGGTAAGTTACAAAGTATTTTAAAATTTTTTGTTTTAAACCTTATTATTGTTATTATAATTGTATTATAATAGACTTAACAAACCTGCCAACCAAAGGGGTGATGGCCAAATGTGGTCTGGCGAAGCTACACGTAACCAAGGTTTTGCCGTGGAAGAGACACGAGTGGATATCAATATTGGTGGTGATGATCTGCCTGAAACAGTTGCTGAGCGCAAAGCCAGACCTATTTGGATGACAGAGAGTACAGTTATTACCGAAGATAATGGCGATAATACAGATGCCATCTTGAACGAGGCTGCTCAAAATTCCCAACAAACCAGTCTAACGAGCTCAACTACCTCAACAACGAATAATAATCGCAAAAAGGAACAAGAAGACATTATGGCTGTGCTGCTGCAACATGAAAAGCAGCCGGGACAAAAAGAGAATCATATTAAAGGTCTCAAATCTAATAACAATTCTAGTGATTCAAGTGATGATGAGAATGATATTGATAATGCCAAAATGCGTGAGTGTCACTCTCTCTCTCTCTCTCTCTCTCTTTCTCTCCCTAAGTTTAATATCTGTCAACTTTTTCATTCTTCCAGCTAAAAACGAATACAATAATTACATTAATTCCGAATCTGAAGATGAAAACGAAGATGATGTACCCACTGTACTGGTAGCAGGACGTCCTCATCCTCTCGACCAACTCAATGATGATTTAATTGCCCAAATGTCTCAACAGGAAAAGGAAAACTACATACACGTCTATCAGCAACACTATAGTCATATCTATGATTAAAACAATTTACATTTCGAATGTTATCTTTTCATTTTTCCAATTAGTTAATTATGTTATATACTGAGAAAAAAAGAGAAACCAAATTAAAGTAATTCAAACTTTTCTCAATCAGTCAATCTCTCTCTCTCTTAAAGGCAGTGAGAGTTGATAGCCTCTAATAACAAATAAATTTATAAAAACCAATATTTATATTTAAGAATTGCAATGGGGTATTAAATTTGAAAAGGAATATCACAATATCACTTATCTCTCGGAAACGGACATTAGGAAACATAGCGGCTTTATCATAAGGTTTGAATGGCTTCAGAATTAGTGAGAAAGATTTATTGTGGTATCACAACTGGCCACACTGGGCTAATTGCATCTATCCTCTTGGGTTGAAGAACACTTCTACCTAACAAAATACACTTTTTAAACAAACCTTATTAACGACTGATAAACACGATATTTTTTCAATTGACCTACGCTTGCGAAAACACAGAACCTTCTAAAGTTTAGATGAATTCTCGAATTTTGAAGTTGTAGAATTGTTTTCTTATTTCCCTTTAATAGCCTTCCGAAACCTACCGCTATGCCTAGTAAAGATTTTTAAGGTATATAAACATTTATTATGTTTAGTGCTTACACAGTGAATGTATTAAAGAAATTCGTATGAATTAAGAATTTTTTTCAACATCTTTCATTCACACTCATAAAATAAAGCATTTTTTTATTAAGCTTAACCTTATTTGTGATTTATTTTCATTTGAAATCAAAGTTATGCTATCAAAACACTTCCAAACTAAGATTTTGGCAAATATTTGCCGCTTAAAGTTTATCAACATTAGATGTTTATAAACATGTATGTATGTTATATTGGATTTTTTTCTACAATCATACGTTTTCTATTTGTTTAATTTTAATAAAATCAACATTTGGAATATTTTATTAACTACTAATATTAGTTTTTTGTTACTTATTAGGTTATTATTATTAATTTAATATTTACTTACCTTTTTATTCCTTTTTTCCATGATTTGTGTACGTTTATTTCCAAGAATTGTTTGCTTGCTTGCACTGTTAACTATGTGGTAACACTTTCTAATTAGAGCTCTTCTGTCTTTAATTGCTTTTTGATGCTCTCACTCAATCTCTTGCGCTCTTTAATTTTGGTGAATTTCTTTTCATTTTGCTAAAACACATTCAGTTCATTTTTATTAAGAAGACTTGCTTAACGTAGAAATAAGTTTTTTTTTATGAAAAAACAAGTACAAAATGTGGCTATAAGAGAAAAATTAATATATAAATTAAAACAAGTATAACAATAAAATAGCTTTAAAAAAAGTAATCTACATAAAGAAAGCTTTGTAAGGAATCTACGGTCCTAAAACAAGAATTTCTAACAACCACAGCTACAACAACTATTGAAAGAATACCACACAATATGTTTAACGCAATTAAGTAATTTTTTTTAGTGGAAAAACAAAATATTAAGGAAACAAAAAATGTTAACATTTTTTTAATATACATATCTGTTAAGAAAAGATTTGTAGTGCATGTGGTGTCATAATAAAAGCGGGCATTATTATATTCTTGTTGTCGTTGAATGTCTTGAATTGACCCCGTAATTATAGCTAAACAGTTGTTGTAGTTGTTGCTGTTGTTATTACTCACAATTAAATAAAACTCTCACTGTTGTGTTGCTGCTGCTGTTATTGTCAAATTAATAGTTGTTGTTGCTTTATTAGTGTACAATTAGGCTGTGTATGTCAATATTTACATTTATGTCCATGTCATTTAAATAAAAACTACAACAACAGTAATAATAATAATCTTTACATTGAACTTTTCAAACTAAACTATCTAAAGGAAAAAAACAAAAACAAATACTACAATGAGACCAAAAATTGACAAGGATTTATTGCCTATGAAGGCTCATTATTTTCTATTTAATGCTGGTAAGTTAATGCAATAATTATGTGTATTTTAAATTCTTTTCATTCCCATTCTTAATATTTTAAACCCTTTTTAATATTTAATAGTGTGTAGCTAGTTTGTGCCGCTACGTGCAAAGTCTAATTGTTTATATGCTCCACTACTACAGCTGTTTTATTACTATTTCACCACCACCAACAACAACAACAGCAAGAACAATGAAATTCTAATGATAAATGCCCTAATACCCTTGCCTTATTAGCTTATCTAGTTTAAGTTTTAAACTGTGTGTTTAATTAAAATTTAAAAAATGGAGTTTATTTGTTTATTTAAAAATGTAATGTAACTTTTCAGAAATTTAGAACATCAGAAAAGATTTATAATGTTTTTCTTTAAACGCAATTATAGTTAAACACCATGAAATATAAAAAGAATGCTGCCATTACAAAGCTATCATACACAGGGTCGAAGTTTATGACTAGAAAGCGTTACATACGTAAATGGCTTAGCAAGAGAATAAAAAACTCATATTCTTTTTATTCTTCTAGCATAGCGCGTTGTTCATTTAGCGGTTTCAAAACCAACGCTGTGACGCTGAAAGAACCACTTTATTTGGCCTGCAATTGCAATATTTTGGTGTACTGATCTTAACTGAATTAAATCTTGAATTCAATTTACTGAAAACATCAGCATTTCCTAAGTCTACTAAATCGTATTTAATTTACAAATAGGAAATGGTTAAATCAAAATGTATAATTTAGCTGTTAATTGATAGAAAAATTCATAATTTAGGAATCTTTTAATGTAAATATCTTTTTAACACTTGCATTTATAAATTATTTGTTTGTGGTCTATTAATTCTATATTGTTAAATAAGAACATATTTAGAAAGAAGTATTTTATTTAAACAAATGGTAACAATTATAAAATCATTTTGAAAAGCATGTGATTACTGTGAGAAAATTAAATCAACATTTTAATAAGCAAGTAATAGCAATTCATTTATTCTTGATTGTAGTTAAATATTTGATTTATATATTTATATATATCGTAAAATACTTAGTGGTGGACTTTAGGTATTTAGTATTTTGCCTCTGTAGGGACAATAGTAACTAACAGACCAAAAAAGTAGCGACTCAAGATCACTTTTTGAGCACTACGAAATGCTTATGATAGTCATAATCGAATTATTGTGCTAGGAACTGATAGGGTTTTTAATGAAATTTAAAAAGACTGACAGTGCTACAGATGTAGTCAGACCTGTGTTACGTCATCGTGTGGTTCGACGAAGCAAGAAATCAATCTCTAACCAGACTTCTTCGAACACTTAATATAATTTACAATTAAAAATTATTTTCGTTTATTGCATTAAAAAAAGAAACCCGAATGATTTGTTCTGTTATTTAGTAGGAGTATAAATATTAAACAAAAAAAAGTATGATAAGATTTTATTTATCAACTAAAATACGAAATAATGTGTAAACAAATGAAAAAAGTTTAGAATTTCCACACAAAATAATACGAAAAATAAAGTAACATGAGAAAATGTTGTTTGAATTTATCATCATTCTTTATTTCATTTGTTTGTTTGTTTATTATTAAGAAAAACAATAAACATATTTATCTTTCTTTTTACAGCATAAGTTTATTATTCTATAATAATTTCCTTCAGAAGTATGATATGTTTAGTGTGGGTTTTCCACAGTTTTGTTCTTATCAAAGGAATTTCGAATTAAATGACAGATGCTCTCTTCCTCCTCCTCCGACTCACAGTGGTTACCAAATAGAACGGTTTAACTAAGGGGCGGAGATGATGATTTCTATGATAAAGTTTGCAAAATGTTTCGAGGAATGTTCATAACGCTTTCAATATAATATAATGGTCACATAATAAACCACTTTCGGCAATTTAAATTACAATTATACTGTTTTCTCTTGCAACCTTACTAGGCACTCAAACTCTTCTGTGAACCGTGTTTTGCGCACTACCTTAATCTTTTTTGATTTAAACACACTTTGCTCGCTTTAATTAAACTTCCGTAATTAATTATTTCAATTTCAATTTGCAGCAGACGTAGACCGAGATTGTGTTAAACTTCTGAGTGGATTTGTATTTATGAAATTTTTTTCCTCTTTTCAAGAATTAAAATATTTTAAATTATTTCATTAAGTTTTTACAAAGTCTTCAAATGAGTTTCATTAGAAAAATGCTTTGTTTTCTTTTTTATACACTTTTCTACAAATCTTTTAGGAAATTTAATATTTAAAATGGTTTTCCAGTATTTTTTGTGGTTTCGAGGGCGATAACAGAATTAGCGACACTTTTTAGAAAGGTTTTGGTTTGCTGTATAAGGTTGAACAGGCGAAGCTGGGTTGGCTATATTAGACCGAATGATACTTGGATTGTCTCGAAACGTAGATTCAATCGCCGTTGAAACCAGAGTGCAATGGTGATGAATTTATTTAAGTTCCGCTTTATCTGAAGAAGTAGTCGAATCTGATATTTCTATCATGCCCTTTGTTGAAAGATCTTCCTTCCATGGTGGGTCGGGGATCTTCTGGATAGAAAATTTTTCTTTGTTAAGTTAATTTCTCTTTCCATCGCCCTCGTATGTAAATATTTGTTTAGTTTAATAGTTTATATTTATTGTTATCCTTATGATTAAAAAATATGTTTTTTTTGTTTCGATTCCCACTAGAATACGTAACGAATATAATTGTTGATGTTTTCATTGCATTACCACCGTATTATTATTATTATTTATTACACAATTTATTTGTTTATTATTTATTCTTTTTTTTTGTTCCTTTTTCTCTTGCTATTGCTCTTTGCAATTATCTCATATAATTAATCAAGCGTTGTGTGTGTATGTGTTCACGTTTTGTTTTTAATTTTATTTTTAGGAACTGCACCTGTTGTACCATTTATGCCAACATTGGCTAAACAATTGGGCTATTCCAGTGTGGTTGTGGGCACAATGTATACAATATTGCCTATAATAGGCATGTTAGCTAAACCAATATTTGGTTTTATAGCCGATCGGTAAGTAGGCAAATAAATAATAAACAATATTTTGTATTCTATTCTATTTAATTTATAAATAAAATAGAAAAATGATACCAATCATTCCATTTATGTGATAACAATTATTTATAGTGCCTCCGTTAGTACGTAAGTGATTAAAATTTTAGTTTATGTTTCTAGCACTTACAGACAAACACTCGCGTAAATAAATAATTATGTTTTAATCGGGTTAAATCAAAATATATTTCATAAATGCATACAGGCAGACATATCGTATATATATATATCATATATATATATATATATATATATATATATATATCATATTTCAAAATAAAAAATCACACACAATGAAACTTAATTGGTTGTCTATGGAAAGACCATCGGCATTACTGTATACATTTTTGTTATAAGAGTTCAATTCAGTATAGGTTAAGAATTTATACGTTACGTTAGTTTAATTTTTATTTTATATTTTCTCTACTTTCAGATATCAGCGTCATCGCATGCTATTCATCATATCAGAAATTCTTACCGCAGTTGCCTTTTTCCTCATCATGTTTACACCGGCCATACCAAAAGATGCACCCGCCGTGGAATTTCATTGTCATGCCGGTGCAGCAGATTTACGCTATTGTACCGAACTCGATAAATGCATAGACAACGACTTAAAGCAACACTATGCCAATCAAACGTTAACATGTAAGCTGCACTGTCAGGCGAAACCCTTTATGTGGGATATAATCTGTCAGAATTGGTTAAATTCGCCAAATTGTGTAGACAACACAACAACCACCATGGATATAACAACCACTGTTAATATGGATCATATGCATGTGGAAGGTGACTGTATGCTCTTCTTAATACCCCATATAAAGGGACAAATATTGGGTCAAAACGCAACAATGTTTTGTCCGCGAGAGAAAGAATATTTTAATGCTTCCTGTCGCTTAGATTGTAACGATGAGTATTTGGATAGCAAATTGGGTTTGAGTCCGGTAATAAATAATAAAGCCGCCATGGGCTTGTATCAGTTTTGGTGGTTCTTTGCCATGTTAATTATCTCTTGGATTGGTATGGCTGCGGTAGTTAGTATAGGTGATGCAATATGTTTTGGTATATTGGGAGAACGTACCCATTTATATGGCAAACAACGTTTATATGGTTCAGTGGGTTGGGGTATTTTCTCAATAATTGCAGGCGTTTTGGTAGATAAAATGTCTGAGGGGGTTAACAAGGACTACACCATAGTATTTTGGATGACACTAGTCATTATAGCTTTAGATGTGGTGGCCTCAATTAAATTGAGAGTAAGTTTCTTCTACTGCATATTTGTATTTAAATGGTTTTTGTTTATTAATTTCCTTTTTTGCATGCTTTCTTTCCAGCACACACAAACCCATCTCTCGCCCAATATCCTTAAGGACGTGGGTCAAATGTTCCTATCCGTACGCTGTGTGGTATTCTTTATATGGTGCATTTTTATAGGTTTGGGCACAGCCTTAATATGGAATTTTCTCTTTTGGCATTTAGAAGAATTGGCCGGTTGTGAGGAGACCTCAATGAAAACCTTACAAGGTGCCGTCATGGCTATACAATGCTTTTGTGGCGAATTACCATTTTTCTTTTTCTCCGGTTGGATCCTGAGGAAAATTGGCCATGTGAATGCTATGAGTCTGGTGCTGTTTGGTTTTGGTGTACGTTTTATATTGTATTCGATGTTGCAAGATCCCTGGTATGTTTTACCCATAGAATTATTAAATGGTGTTACCTTTGGCCTCTTCTATGCTACAATGGCTTCCTATGCCAGTATAGTAGCGCCTCCTGGCACAGAAACTACAATGCAGGTGAGTTTTTTTTTATCACAAATTTAAGTTTACCGACTTTCTTATTGATCTCTTATTACTCTTCTATTTACAGGGCCTGGTTGGTGCCATTTTTGAGGGTGTTGGTGTTTCAACGGGTAGTTTTATAGGCGGTTTACTGTTTGCGTCTATTGGTCCTGGTCATACTTTTGAAATATTTGGCATTTCAGCCTTTATTGCTTTTATAGTCCACGTATTATTGCAAATGTATTTGCAACGTCATCATTCTAGTACTGATAGTGATAATGGTAAGCAAATTCCTCCTACCGACAATGCAATTGAAACATTAACTGTAAGTCAATTAAATGATACTGATAATCATATTACCAATACCACCACTACCACCAATGTAAATGAATCTTTAAACACAAATTCCAATGATCCGGATAATTTTACAAACATTGATTTGAATTCTTAAATTCTCTCTAAAAAAAAAAAGACACCGACCAATTGCTTTTTGTTTAATAGCTTTAGATTTCTTAAGTTCATTTTTGTTTTAACAATTTATTTCGCTTTATACTTGCCCGTAATATTAAGACTTTGTTTTTTTTTTTGCACTGAATGAATTTGTTTGTCTTGTTTGTTTTATGATAATTATTGTTATTATTGTACAAATATTTTTATATGCTACACTACTACTATACAACACACATATAATAATATGCCCATGTACTATAATAATAAACTTTTTTGTAAAAATTATATTATAACGCCATATTTTTAAATAGCACACATGCCATCCCATCTATCCATATTTACCTACGTTGCCGTAAACGTTTTTATGATAATGATAAACACTTTCAGTTTTTATTAATTGAAAGTGTACATTGTTGCAGACAGTAGCTGCTATGTACATCTCACTTACGTTGCATTCAATTTACAAATTTGAAGGTTTGGTTTGTGCAGCTATAATAGGAAGTTTATTTTCTTTTGTAATTCTTTAGAGATTTATTACTTAAAATAAATCAAATGTCTACATAGAGGCTGCAGCTGAATAGTAATATTTTCAAAGACTAAATATTTACATGGGTTTTATCAGTTATTTTCGAAATTGGAATTTTCATATTAAATACGAAGGCATACATTTTTATATATTTCGTCTTTGCTAAGTCTTCGCTGTTTAAAGAAGAACTCGGCTACATAATGTGTATATCTCGTCGCATTTACTTTTGCTCAGTTTCGAGAAAATATTTCAATACTGTTTGACAGTGTCTCGCTGCAATAAAAACGATGGATGAAATCACAAAACAAAGGCAATTTCATCTGCAATTAAGGGCGTGAACGTACAAGTGGGAAAATTCTTGTACATCTACGTAATCTTCAAAAAGGAAAAGCTTAAAAATCAACAGCGATTTGGTGCAATTTTTGGAGTAAAAAAATGCTTGAGTTCTCACATCTATAGTTAACTGAATTGGAATAATTGTGTTCAAAGGACACCATGAAGTCTCCAACGAAAAATTATGGGAAAAATTACACTTTTGATAGAAAATTAAGTGTTCATCAAGGCAACTATTACAATGGACAAAATCGTCGTAATCTGTGTTGGCATACTAAACAAGAACTTGTGAATTCAAACCTTATCTCTTACAACTTGCAGAAAAGAATGTTAAAATATCCCTTTCGCCGATTCCGGCAAAGAACTGTTGCTACCGCCATTTGTTGATAAAATTAACACACAACATGAATGGCAATGACGAAAGGGGTATTAGGTCAGTCAATTTTGGGATCGCCCTTGAATGATAGCCTGACTTTAGTATTTTTGATTCCTTTTTTAATATTTGTCTGAACAGCAAACACCGAATAAAAACATCATATATAGAAAAAATTATATAAATGCTTCATAAAATGAATTGTAAATCAAAAACATAACGTCATCGGAGAGAAGTGTAACGTAAGTCAAATTAAAACTTTATTTTGTATACAAAATCAGTTCAAATCTCCAAACTACGAGATATCTCCTACAGCACTACAAAGAAACCGATTGAATGATCGGTTCTATTAATATTTTCCCTCTACTCATTTATTGCACAGTATTTTAAATACATTCAGTTTTCCTATAGAAGAAATACCTTTTGTAATTCATGGTAGAAATTTGATTCATTGCAATCTAATGTTTACACATTTATAGTCAATAAAACTTAACTAATGAATCCCATATAGATTAAAATTTAATACGGCCGCTCTTTCAGCATCATTTCACAGCGCTACAGCTCTGAATAAGCTTTAGTAGGTTATACTATTCTCCTTCATTCAGTGATGTTTTCGAATTTATGTTCCCAGTTTTCTACAATACAATCCTTCGAGCTGGTTTGATCCTTACCTAGCTGCCTTATAGGTGAAACTCTCCATTGTGGGGGGTATAGTATTTTAGACGAAGTACTTACAAAATTTTTGAAACAATTTATTTTCGTTAAAATAAAACTTAAATCAGTTACGGACCTAGTGTTTATCTTTCTGTTGAGATATTTGCCTTTTACAATTGCATTTAAGTAGTTTTATTTTTTATTTTAATACAATGTTATCTCATTCATTAAACAGAATAGCTTCTAACTCATTTTATTTATTACGACACTTTGTTTTAATTTATTCTATCCGTATTTTATTTATTTTGTTACTCTTTTAATTAATTTTGTTTTTGCTTTAAATGTGACTAACAATGTGTTAATTTTTTCTTTGAAAAAAATTTTTTTTTTTCAATAATTTTATTTTTAGGAACAGTTAAATATTTAGCGCCTACTGATGCCATGCATATGCTTAATGATCAAGAATATATAATAACATAGACTGGACTGTTATTTTATACGATATGATGTTGTATATCTAATTATATATTTAGTTTTCCTCGTTTAGCATTAATTAATTAATTGAATGTATGTGCGTATGTGCGTAATAAGTATTTAAGTTCATTTTATGTATTGTAGTTTAATTTTTTTTGTTTCTTTTTTCTAATTAATTAATTTATTAGATTTTGTTGAGAAGAAACATTGATTGTACTTTAAAAATCCTCTGAGAGAAGAAAAATGAAAAAATGTGGAATGAAATGAAAAGTATGTGTATTTATATGTTTATAGAAACAAATAATTTTAAATTAATTTAATTTATAAATTTATAAAGAAGAAAAAAAATTGATAAGTTTTAAAAACGAATTTCTTTTAATAAGAAATTTGGAAATAAAAAATTAGAATCTATAATGCATGATGGATGTAGTGTTTGTAAACTGGTCATTTAAAAAAGTATTTATTTTTTATTTGTGTGCAAATTAAGTTTAGTGAAAAAGCATGCTTTTAATGATTAATTTAATTTAATATTTACCGTTTTTATTTCTTTATTTTATCATAAAGAAGACCAAAGCAATGTTGTTTTAATTTAATTTTTATACATCATTTTCTATACAACAAGCTTTTTTAAAATAAAAAAATAATTTATTAAAAAAAACAACTTGGAAAAGATTTTATATTAAGAATAATATATAGTATATAAATTTCATTTACGTTATAAATATATATAAAAAAAATGTTAACGAAAATTCAATTTTTCTTTATTTAATATAAAATTAAAAACTGAAGTCTTCATACATACATACGTACATCATATGTGGTATATTTTCTATTAAAAAAAATACTTTTTTTAAACATTATTGTGGTTGTTTACCTATTAAGGACTCTTCCTGTTGCTGTTTTTGTATTTTACGCTGTAGTTCTTTTTCCTTGCACATTTGTATATTTATGGCTCTTTTCTAAAATCAAAAAAAAAAAAAAAAAAAAAACACGTATAGCCGTATGTAGTATATACATACATACGTTATACAAATAGTATATATTTTATAAATCGTTTTTTTATAAATTTCTTTCTTAAATGAAAACAAAACGTTTTAAAACAAAACATAAAAAAGGTTAAAAGCATAGCTGAATAAAATAATAGAAATAAATGCCTTAAAAATTAATTCTATTTGTTTAATCCCTTCATTTGAAAACCCTGAAGCATATGTGTAAGTATTAACTAAAGCAACATACTACATGCCGTACTAATAAATCCCCTTGCTTACAACAGTTTCTAATACCAAAGTAGAGAAGTAGATTTGAGTACATGTACTGCCATGAAGACAAGCACAAATTTCAAATATCATTTAACCCATCGCTATGGTCCTAAGGTTGAAGTGAAGAAAGGAGACAGGTTTAGGAAAAAAAAAGACGGAGAAAAAAGTGAATACATGACACAAGACAAAAAGCACGAAGAAGAAACAGCTCCACTAAGCGAAATTACAGACATTGAGCATAAATTAGACAGTACTATCCTATTACAAACCTGAGGAGTGCCCAAATATGCGTTTTTGGCAGAAAGTTCAAACCTTCAAAGAATACCATTGTCGGGTTTTCCAACCTCATTCTAATATAGGCTGATAAAAGAATTCGAAGGATTTTGAGATATCTGAGCTAAGGTTTGAATCACAGGCTCTCGTTTAATAAGCCAACACACTACCTACTAGACTACAACAACTTCGTTGTTTCCCTAAATTAAAAATTCCAAAGGATTAAAATATTAATTTTAACAATGCGATAAATGACTTAAAAAAAGGTTAACGTCCCAACTATTTATTTATAAAATTAAATACCCTGACTTGTTTGCCTTATATTTCAATTTCCTTAATTATTTATTTTTAAAAGCAAAACGTAATTATGGTAGCAACACTTAAGAAAACAAAATTTGTCATGAGAAAAAGTAAAAATAAAGTCACTTACCTTTAATACTTGTGAACGTTGATAAATATTTTGCATGTTCTTTTTAATTTTCAACAATTTTTCTCTGCACACTTTAACATTATTCATCTGTAAAGAGTAAAGTAATAAAGATAATTAAATTTTTATTATAACACATAAACAATGTATTAAAAAATCTGATAAGATTTGAAACAATTTACAAAATAATATCAGCCGCATACAACAATGTATTTGGGTTATAAAAAATCTGATAAAATTTTAATTGGTTAAGCGATAATGCTTGATAATGCCTTACTAGGTGCCTATAGACCTTTTTTTTATAACCTACTAGCGATTATAAGTATTAAGTTTTCGATTAAATTTGACAAAGATTGCTATGAAGTGATTGGTAACTAAAAATTCTATTTAAAAATAAAAATTTGTTTTAGTACCTGAGGCATAATAATAATAATTTAAACATCACATGTTTAGAAGTATTAGGAAATGTATACTACTTTTGGAGTAGATATTGTAAAGATATTGCCCAATTTATAAGTATTTATACGTTCTTAAGATCCCGCCATTGATAACGATTGAACGCCGCCATATGTGTGCAGGTCTTTCTACGAACTCTATTTGATATCATCTCGGGTAATATTGCTTAATGGTCTTCGTAGAATGTAACAGATGGCGAGAAAGTCTTTTCCCGTGAGATAATAATTTTCTTTTTTACTAACTTGTAATATCAATCAAACATTTCTTCCAATAAATTAAAGCACTACATCTAATGTTCTATTGTAGTTGTTTAAATATAATGACGATCGACTGTCTCGTTATGCTCAATTAGTAATTATAAATTACCTTGAAATTAAATTCATAGTTCTACATTAAAGTTAATGTTAATTTGTGAAATTAGTTTCAGTAACACATCTACCTGCTTGTACATAACATGACGAAACAAAATGTACTCCTTTTAATTTTAGAGTTGGCAACAGTTATACCGCTTTACATGAAATATTTATTGCAATTGTAATTATTATACAATGCATTACAAAAATTAGTACAATACCAACTAAGGCCAATAACTTGATCTACCATTTATAGTTCTAAAAATTCCTTAAAAAGTATCCATTTTTTAAATAAGAAGTAAATAAATCCTCTCCTAATAAATTAGAAAAATTGTATTCACTATTCGCCTTTTTGCTTTTAAAGACTTTTTGATGCTGCAGTTTCCCATTAATTCACAAACTTTTTGTAAAAAGAAATATTGAAATGATAATTTCTTTTATGTTATAATTTTTATATAGGACTCCTGCTACCCCAGGCGTTGCCGATGTTCTATAATATATTGTTTATACCACTATCTCTGAGTTAATACTACCACCCACACATATCTTCTATGTTGTTTTATTTATTTAATTGTTATTATAAAAAATAAAATCATTAATAAATTTCTTAGTGATACAAAGGCTAATACATTACAAGATAAGCATTTGTATTTAAAAAACTACAGTATCAGGATGTTATTGCGGAAAGAAAATCGGTTGTGGATTTTTTCTCGAGTGCGCAGTATTAATACTTTAGAAAACGTAAACCAAATTATGTAAACCATTAGAACATAACGCTGTAAAATTATTAATACCCTTCCGTTATTTATTTATTTATAAAATATATACTTTACAAAATAAATTCATAAAATATAATTAAAAGACCATATGCGCACAAAAATTCATATTTTATATTTTGTGTTAATTTTAATGTATTCCTGATAAAAGATAAGTTCGAAAACGAATTTTAATGTTTAAAACGTCAAAATAGTATAGGACTATCTCAGAAAAGACAATATCTCCCTTTTAAACAAATTTGTCTATAATTCCGCATGATCATACTCGATTTGTCGAAAAATAAAAGAGGATATTGTTTTAAAAGTTCAAAAACGGTTGCTATTGTGAACATTATTTATATTCCTACTGAAGTTGTTAAAATTAGCATTTCTAAAACTAATTGTACAACAATTCAGGATAAGATTTCCATAACTCGGCCGTAGGTGTTGAAAATAACAATGAATATATGCAAATGATATAAATTCATCAACAACAGGTGTCAACTAATCATCGGCAACATATATTTAGGGATGGTAATCAAAGAAACTCAAATATATAGATCATGCCATCAGAAAAAAGCCCGATAGACGTCGGAAATTGCGGTAAATCGAACATATTTTCAGAAAAACGTCCGATAAATATTCAAGAATAGCATGGGAGTGGAATTCTTCAAAACCTGGGAAAGTGCAATCTTACAATGGAAAACAACAGTAACCAGCCAAGCAAGATGTACATTTATGAAAGGTATATATGGCCGTGCGAATAAAAAGAGAACTACATAATAAGGGAAACACAACTATGGAAGCCTCTTCCATTAGAAAAAATGGAATAAAAGAGCTGTATTTAGCAAGGCTCTAAGTTCCCTTGACAATCGCATCATCGCTCCGGACATTTATGTCTAAAGAAACAACTAAACTATTTAAACAAATCCATAACATATACTTATAACGTTCCTAAGCTATGGTTTTAAACTTATTAATTTATAAGAAATTGATCAACGATTTTTTACATACCATATCTTGAAGTTTAGCCACATCAGCATTGTCTAATTTAAACTTTTCGGCCGACAAATCAATATAGATTTTATTTTGTTTTTGTCTAAAAAGAAACATAATATTTAACATCTACTCCATTGTAATAAAATCTTCTTAATAACTTACATTAACTCCTTAAGTTGTGTTTTGGCTTTGGCTATGGGAGGCGCATAAGATTGCAGTACACCCGAGGTAAGTTGTAAGGCAGCTAATGAGGTTTCAGCCGTTTGCAACGGTTTAGTTGTGGTTCCTGCTGGGTCTCTTGCTGAACCATTGTTTGTGTAATTATTATTATTATTATTGTTTGTTATTGAGATTACAGACTGCTCCAGTTGTGGTATTGCTTCTAAAGCAGCCAGAGGCTTTATGATATTGGATGTTTCAAACTGTAATGTTGTGGCGTCTACACTTGGCGTAGAACTAAAGGCTGATAAATCACCTACAATACTATTTAAGAAATACGAAAATAAGATTATTTGCAGATAATGAAATTAAATACAATGTATTTTATCTATACAGCCATTTAATTTGAATTGTTTTTTTTATAATTATTTTATAGGCACGTTTTTTATTTTATGTTCTGGTATGTTAGTGGGGCCTCAATACAAATTACTTACCTATCAAAGTTATTGCTTTTCAACATTTTTTTGTGTATTTTTTTCTAATTATTAACAAATTAAGCAATAATTTAACTAAAAACAAGTATTAACAAATATTTAGAAAGTTAATTAACAAATTATACAAAATGAAATACTATAAAACAATGAAAACAAAAAACAGAAAATATTAACAAACAGCTGGCTTTGACAGTGAGAAATAAACTCACCACCGTTATGTTTATAATAAAGGGTATAAGCATGTTGCTAAGCAGTACTCAAATAAGCAACATTTTAAGGAAATGAGTTTTTATGCAACAATGTTTATAGACAAATGTTTAAATGATAATACGTTACGAAAGTAGTATTCAAATTTTCTGGTGGCCAACTCAATTCATCTCACACTTTTTAAAATCCGTGCTACACGGATGTTCTAAATAAGGATATAGAAACCTCTATATAGAATTAACAGAAACCAGAGTTTACATCTGAAGATGTCGAATCAATGAAGCACTTTTTATTTGTCACTTTTAAAGCATTCATAAGCTAGAGGTTTCAATATTTTGGGCCAGACATTACTCGTTTAATAAGAGTGGACTGGAAGAAGTTAAAAAAGTTTTTACAAGATACAGACTTCCCCTGGAAAATATGGTCATTACCCCTTAATAGATTGGATGTATGCTAATAGGCATAAGACCCTTTGTTGGGTCCCCCCACCTTCAGCCTACCTACCTATCTAATTAGATTTGGTATAATAATTAATACAAAGTTCTTAATTTTTTATTTATCTATGATATATATTTTTTTCCTTTACTATTCTTGTTTTGTATAAAACTATACAGATTTAAAACAATAGCCATGTTATTTGCATTCGAAATTAAAGTGAAATAGAAAAAAAAACTAAAATTTAACTAAAAATTGTATAGTTATGGAGTGAAAAGAAGTAAAGAAACACAATGTACTTAAAGAAATTAAAACTAAAAATCAAACTAAATGAATACATAATTTAAATAATTTCAAAAATCTGGCAGGACTTGAATGAAATAAATATATCCTTAATATACATAAAAATAATGATAATTAAGTCCCAAACGCTAATGTGTGTCACTCTATATACAGCAATTAAACTTACTAAAACAATAAACACTCATGGTTTTGCTTAAAATATTTTGAGAAAATTTATCACAAAACAAACCAAGTTACAAAATTTTTCTACAATGATGCAGCAGCAGCAATTGTATTTTGAAAGATGATAGGTTTTCGATTATTTGAGCTTAACCCTTTTTAAAGTTCACCAGATCATCAATTTCGACCACCGGCACTGATGTTTTACCATCATCATCCTTTTCCAGTTCGGCTCTTGTACAACGGCCACAACAAGCAGCCGAAGGTTTATTTTCACATTCGCCCAAGGCAGGTGGCTTGAAATTTGGTGTCCAAGGCCCTAAGCTGCCGGTAGCGTAAAAGTCCATGGGATAGGAATTCTGTTTGGGTGTCTTATTGTGGGGTGTGTATTCTATATCTCCCAATACTACCGACAGTTCGTAAGGATTTAATAGGGGTTTGGCAAAAGCAGTACCCCAATCAATGGATAGGCGAGGACAAGCTATTTGTACAAAAGCATCAATATCTGCAAATAATGCCAGTTTTTGTGGAAAAATTTCCGATAACAGTATCGTAGTGGCTTCGAAACCTTTCGCACGTATACGTTTCTCCAGGAATTTGTGTACTCGAGAGCTGCCTTGGCGTCCCAAAGTACCCAATATAATGCCGATCTTTTTAGCCTTCATGGCCTTTTCAATTTCACCATAACGCAGCGACTGCATGGTGCTGTGATCATACTCCTCTATGGTAAATTTCTTTTCATAGGGATCATATTTATAAGCCTGCAAGCAAATAGAAGAAATATTAATAAACTTAAACAAAAAATAAACAAATTTATGTGTGAAGTTTACCTTTAATTGAGGATTTGCTATCATGGCTGACTCTAAATGAAAACGTCCATCTCCCAGGTATATAATCATTCGGGTAGTTGCTGGCAGAGTAGGCGACGTACAACCTAATATTTCTCCAGGACTTAGAGGTTTAGCTTGCGGCACTATTACGTCATATCCTGAAGCTTTGAGTTCAGTGGAAGCTGCTTGTAGTGTCGTCACAAATTGTATAGTACTGACTAAAGCTATTTGTCCGTCTTCTGGCTTAAAATTTAACTTAACCGAATCCAAAAAGTGTAGGGGATCTATTTTGATATCCACAAATATATACAAAACCTTTATGCCTTCGGTTTGATCGACTGGTATTAAACAACTGTGGCCATAATGCACTAGCAATTCGGCTCCCAAAGCTTTGGCAGTATAATCATCAACACAACATGCACCATAGGTAACATCACCCATTATAACTGTATCAGCCTCGGTAAAACGTTCTATAATATCACTTATAACCATGGCATACATAAGCAAGCCTTCGGGTAATTGTAGAGCAACACGTTTTGCTTTCAGTTCTTTGATACGCCATATGGTTTTGTGTATTTCGAAATTGTAATTCGAAGGTAATCTATCGATAGCCTTTTGCAGCACAGGATCATCGAGCAGACTTTGTGGTATGCGATTTAAGCGGGCTTTAGGTTTAAATACTTTTTTCGGTTTAGCTCTGACTACCACTACATCTGTGGTACTTGTGGCGGTGTTATGATCATCGTTAGTAATGGTTTGAGGTTTAGCGCTCATTATGGCTTCATTTGGTTGGACTATATCCAACATCGCGTAACTTCAACTGAAAATAAGAAATGTAATAAATTTCTTTATAATTTTTGGACTTTAACAGTCTGTTTCATTGCCCTCTGCAATTTCAGGTGTTGTTAAAACAAAACCAAGCAATGAACAACCATTGCATCTAATAAATATTGCTGATACAGTAAAATATGTCATTAAACTCGGCATTTTTGCTTTTATATATTTTCTTTAACTATATTTTTTGAGAGTAGAGTATTGAAGTAGTGCCAGTTGGAAATTTAAATTTTTGTATAAAGTTTGAATCCTTTCTCTGACCATACCTACAATATCCTTTTCAAACCGGACAGAAACTAACTTAATTCTTTTCAAACGCATTGTAGATCAAACATGCAACCAAAAATTACAGTGAATCACAAACTAAACACTTTAAGGGTTTAAATTTCAAGTGTTCTTTTTTCCATAAGCTTTTCTTTTTATTCTTTTCTAACTTTAGGACTATCACGATGGGCATTAACCCCACCTATCTACTTTAGTTTTTCAATTAATGAGCAATACATACTTCATATTAAATTATTTAATGTAAAATACTTTTGTTACACACTGTAAAGTTGCAACTCAAATTTAAAAGTAATTGTTCGAACAGTAACTCCATTGCTATTTCATCAATAAATTAATGCATAGGGTAAACAAATTAAAACGCTTAAAATACATACTAAAAGCAAAAACTAAAAATTAGAACACCTTGAACAAGTTTATTAACAACTGACTCACCTTTTGTTTTATTTGTTTGAACTAATGATATTGTTTTTTATTTATTTATTTTTAATTTAATGTCGCACAAGCAGTCTTGTTTCTTTGTTTTGTTTTGAAAACAAATTTCCTGTTTTCTTATATTTGTTGTTGTTGTTTTATTATATTTAAATACGACAACACTAAACACAATTTGTTTATGCCTTAAAACAAATCAAAATTAATTTTTTTTTTCTGTCTGCTTACTTATTAAGGATTTTCAATGTCTAGTAATTTTTCTAACCGTTACTTATGTAAATTACGCGAACCGTGCAAAGATTTCTTTTGGAATGACTTCTAATCTAAATTCACTTCTAAAACTTCTTTTTTTGGCTATGGGCTTTATGCTTACAACGTAGTAGTAGTTGTTGTTGTTGTTGCAACTTGTGTATTGGTTAGCTTCATTCTTTGTTGGTTTGTTGTTTACTTTGGTTTTGTATTGTACGTATTTTTATGTCTGGCCACCATTAACATTAAACATTGAGTCACGTAGACCACTTTTGCACAATTGGTTTCTTACACAGTGTTTAATACAAAATCTTTCTTTCCTACTTTACGTTTGTTCTACAGATGTTACTTTTTTATAATAGAATTTTGTTTCTTTGTTTACCTGTTGCTTTATATATGATACTTTCTTTTATAGTTTTTGTTAAATATTTATGCAATATGTGTGATTTGTGTGTGCTGGATGAATGAAGCACGTTTGTTGATTTTTTTATGATTTTGATAATTGCGCCAGTGTTGCCGCTCTTGGTTATTTCTAATCAAGACTGGTTACTTTTCCTTACTTGCAACACTGGCCGTTAGAAAATTCGTTTGTTCGTTCAAAATACAAACGTTGAATATTAATTCCATCGTATCTGTTAAATTTTATTTACAGTTTTTTATGCTAGTAAATAGATATATTATTTAAAAATATCTTATTTAATTTATTTTTTATAATTATCTCGATAACATAGTATTTAAAAATACCATTAATTTACGCCTTAAACCTGCAACTGTGTAACAGCTGTTAATCTTTGTTTTCTTTTTTTAATTCTCCAACACATCAACAATCAAATTGACTCATATTTTTGTGAAATTTTTTTTGTGTGGTCAAAGAAAAAATAACTTTTATTTTCTTTTTTAAGTAAAATTATAAGAATATTATTTAAATATTTAATTAGTTTATAAAAAGCCTAATAAGTTGTTTTACTACCTATTAACTTAAAAGTCTAAAACAAAAAAGCCTATAAAACGAACAGCAGTAACAAAAAATTGATTTTCTCCATACAGCCCTTAGGCTTTTAAGCTGTAAAAAAAAGAAAATAGAAAATGGTTTAATCATTAAACTCTTAGAACATCCTAATAAAATTATAAATATGTTTACCAATTACCCAAGTATTAAGTGGTTACTTACCACTTTAGTTTTATTTATTAGCCTCCGATGTTATGGAGCAAGTGATATTACCAATCAAGTCTTTGGAGGTGTGAAAGAAGGTATTGTTGCTGCTTTTGGAGACTTTAATTCCGATGAACTTACAGATGTATTCTTGATAAGGGACAATATGAAAGTATTGCAAATACTCTATGGTAAAATTTATATTCAAATTGTATACACAGTTATTAAACTTAATAATTTCAGGTGACGATACTGAGCCCTTATTGAGGAATGGTCCTTATTGTAGCTATGAAAACTATCAAATTGTCAGTGTGGTACCAGGAGATTTCGATGGCGATGCTTTAATGGATGTTTTAGTAACATTGAAGCCTAAAGATAGCAACGATAACATTTACAGCGTTTATGTGCATTGGGGCGGTCCGGAAGGTTTAAACTGTACTAAGGAAACGGAACCAGAATTGTTAAAAACCAAAGAAGAACCTTTAGCTTTAGATTTTAATCGTGATATGATTATAGATTTATATGGATTAAATGAAGAAGGCCAACGTACGTTTTGGATATTCCAAAAAGCGCGTGTAAAACCCGAAGAAAGACAACAAGCACTTCCTGCAGGCACTACTTCATTTACGGCCAGCATTAAGACACCAAATGCGAATGCTTATTTGGATTTAAATGGTGACTTTACAGCTGATTTGTTTGTACAAACTGATAAGTACTATGAAGTATGGTATGGTCGCAATAACGAACCAAAAGAGGATTTTACATTTAATCACACTATAGATATATCTATTGTGGGTACGGAGTATATTCTTGGTCAAGCTGTATTTGCCGACTTTGAATTAGAGGGTGTGGAGAATATAATCTTGCCTGTATGCTTTAAAGATTGCGCAAACTCCACTATACTAGTGCATGATGGTTTAAATTTTCGTGATATCCATGTCAATTTCAAAGATCCTCAAGCAGTAACTTGGGGGTTTGTGCCACCCATTAAAGATGATGTGTATTTAAAAACCATTACAGCTCGCACTGGAGATTTCAATATGGATGGCTATCCTGATCTTATTATGACCTTACAGACCTTAAACGGACCCAAACGTATGCAAACCTTCTTACTGGAAAATGTTCCCAACAAAATGAATAATCCACCATTAAAGAGAACTTTTGAAGTTAAGTGGAATGCTTTAAATCCTTTAGGCAATGATACTGTAGCCGGAGCCTTTTATGATTTCTATCAGGATGGTAAGTTTGTATAACAATTTGATGATAAATCATTTAATGTGTATGTGTATTGCAATAGGTGTTTTGGATGTTATTTTAATACAAAAAACCAAATCTGGCTTATATAAACCCTTGGCCTTTCGCAACACTCTGGATTATGATGCCAACTTTGTTAAAGTTATAGTACTAACTGGTTTGATTAATAAAAAGAATCCGACTTTGCATACTGCCTTGGGCCGCAAGAAACGTACATATGGCACTAATTTACCGGGACCACGCATTACTTATTTTACTACCACCCAGGATGGTGACTTACAGCGCGGTTCATCAGTACAACTGCCACAGTCAGCTTATTTTGCTCTGCAATTACCCTATACAATATTCGGTTTGGGTCGTACCCCCAACTTTGTGGATTCCTTAACCGTTGGTCTGGGCCATATGTATCGTAATTGGACTCAACTTATACCCAACTCACAAATTATTGTAGTACCCAAACCCATTGAAGATCCACAACGCTGGAAGGCGCAGTTATTTGTTACGCCCAGCAAGCTTATACTTATGAGTGTAGTGGCCTTGGGTGGAACATGTTTGGTAATAGTTCTCATTATATTGGTGCTGTACATCAAGGAGAAGCGTGAAGACAGACAAGAAAGATTACAAGAAACTCATCGTTTCCATTTCGATGCTATGTAGGATAGTTTTTAAGATTTCCCCTTTAATATTATATAAATATGTAGGAGACAGTATGCAATTTTGGTTTGAAATTGCCTTAAGAGTGATATTTTTTAAGTTTCTTACATTTATTTCTATCTTGTCTCATCGTTTTAATATTTATTGTTAATTAAAACATTGGCTTTCCTTGAGAGTTGAAATTGATTGGATTTTGTTTCGTTTTATTAAATAAATTTTGTTACTTTTAAGTGCTTATGATTTTCCTTTATATTTTTCCGTTAATGTCTTTGTACTTTGAAAAGTAAATTTTTAGTAAAAACGTATTAATTAACACTGTTTCAATACTAAAAATTACAATATCATTAAATAAAAACACTGGAAACAGAATTATTAAAGCAAACGCAAAAGAAAAAAGTATTTCAATTTATTTAGGAAGGGCTTAGAGATTATAATAATTACCTGAAAGATATTACGCCACAGGATTATGATTTTCTTATCTCTATTGTCGCTACAGCTACAAATCAGCCTTGGAATTTGGTAATTACGCGAACATATTTGTTTTGGACAATCACTTATAAAATTTATATTCCTCTAGGAAATAAAACATGCACAAATTTACGTATTTTATATATTTTATTGGCATTTTATATTGAGTTTCTTTAAAGTGTTTCTGTTGTTTTTAATGAAAAGGAATATTTTTATTAACACTAGTACTAGAATTTTGTTTTTGTTTTGTTTTTCTTATTAAATTAAATTGAAATCTTTCTTATTTGAGAAAAGAAATTCTGCAATGAAATAATAATTATTGTATGAACTTTTTATTTATAAATTTTATGCATTTTTTTTCTTAAGATTTTCTGTTTGTTTGGTTGTTTTTAATTTAAATGTTTATTATATAGTTGTTTTTATTTATTAAGAATAGGTGAGAGAGACTTAAAAAAATATATTTAATATATATATATTGAATTAAACGTTGCGTAAATGTTATTATATGAACGACGATTGGCTTAAATGATACGTGGGTAGTTAAAAATGAGATTGATTTTCTTATTTGACTTAAAAATTTTTTAGTATTTCATTTTATTATTTTATATTTAATTAAACTTTAATATGCAACAAAAACATTTAAAATAAAATTAAAAAGCATTATTGTATTTAATTTTTAATTTCCAATTTGTATAAGTAATCGAAGAAAAAGCATTTTATTCGTTGTTGTAACACAAAAATGAAAAAATAAATAAAAAGTTTCAAACTTAATTGCAATTTTTTCTTTATAACGTAGCATGAAGAATGCATATTTAAAGTTGGAGAAAAAGGCTATTTTATTGAAAATATTCTATTGTAGTAGGGTATGGTAATATGGCAATACGGTTTACTTTTGCTTTGCTTGTTTGTTTTTATTATTTGGCTTTAAATCTTTGTTTGCATATATGTTTTCCAGCAGTTTATATTTTTTTTTTATTGTTTTGTTATTACTCGTAGTTGTATTATTATATAGAATTTAACAAATTAAATTTGAAATTTATTATAAATTGTTATGGTTTTATTGTTTTTAGTTTATTGAAAAAATGAAATCTGTATTTAAGTTTAAAATTAAATGGAAAATTTTGTTATAATTTCTGTTTGTTGTGGTACTATGAAAAAGTTTACTTAATTTAAAATATAAATTATAACTGAAAAAAAAAACATTTAAAGTAAAAATGTATATATGAAAAAATTCCTGATATTGCTAACAGACTGTGCCTTTACACACACATGCACACATACACAAAACATCCTTTTTTTCTTCATATACGGTCTGTATAAATAACGCCATCCTTTCTGTATGTTTTACTCTTCAACCAGTGAAATAATCTCTGCCAATGGAAATTTAAAAAACATTTTTTTATTTCGAATTTATTTTTAAATACGAACTCACCTTTATTTGGTTTTCTTTTATGTTGTCTCACCTTTACCACTATCATCGGCATTATCATCATCATCATCATCGTCGACATCCTCATCGTCGTCATCTTCATCATCGGTTGGTAAATCGTCTTCAGTTTCTAAATCGAAGACGTCATCAAAGAAATTTGAATCCAGTGTGGGTTCATTTGTTTCTTTTCGTTTGGGTTTAATGCAGTAGTCTTCGAGGGTCATGGGTACAACGATGCCTTCTTTTTTAGCTTCAGCATTAGCAGCCAAAGCTTGTTTACGTATTATATTGGGATATTCATTATCTTTACCCTAAAAATAATACAAAAAATATATATGAAAAACAAAATTTTCTTTTTTATAAACAAATTACCCCTCGTACCTGAGAATCTCTCCATCTTCGATACATAACCGAGGCGTCTACATTAGCCGGCGAATAGGTATTGGGTTCATTGAGCAATGAAATTACAGACAACAGTATTGTTCTCACATTTTGCGTAGGATTCCAACGTTCACAGGGCAGTTCACCGCTTTGGGGATCATCGACCGGCGGATGTAATATTGAGATACACAAATCACCATTTTCATAGACATTTGGGTGCCAGACTTTAGTCAAAAATCTTATGGAAGGTGGTGAATATGGATAATCATGAGGAAATTTCATATGAGCCTTAAAATAACCACCCTGATAAAGGGTATCAGGAGGACCAAATATGGCTACCTCCCATTCGAATAGATTGTCCTCATTCACTAATTTCACACGAAAGCCCTCGACTGGCTCCTCTTGCAGGGATTTGTATTCTAAGGCCAAAGCTCTTACCGCTGAGCTACTGGGTGTGGCCAACGTAGAAGAATTTGTGTTAGAGGAAGTGGAGGCCAATGAATGTGACATTTAGGTTAGCTCTAAAGTAAAACCTACAGTTTTGTTCCTTCTTTAATGAATTGGTTACTTTGCTTGTTCTTACTTTAGCTTCCAATAATGTAGTATATGAGAAAGCCGTTTACAATAACAAAAAATATATTAAAATTTCATGTAAAATATATACAAAAATTTTGGTTTCCTTTTTTGTTTTCACAGAGATTTACTGAAAAATATATTTAAAAAAAGAGATAAAAAGAAAATAATAACAATAATGATAAATATAATAATTTTTATTTTGGTAAAAAGAAAAAAATATGGCATAGCCAATATAGTTGTTTCTATCGTATTAATTTTATTGAAAGTTGTATAGTAATAAAAACAAAAACAACAAAAAATTAAATTAAATATATTTGGATGTCAAGCTAGCGTAACATACTGCGCTAGCCAGCATCTCTGCCAAGGTAAACCACAGCTAGCCGCTTAAATAGGCAAAATATACTCATTACGTTGTACCCCCTACATTACACAAATATAAGATAATGGTATACTAGGTTTTTTCAAATGTTTGTAACGTTTTTAATAAGCGGTCTTTCTAAATGATATAAAATCACAGCACAATATTGTTGGTGAAAAATTAGCCAATAGAAATGGAATTCCCCTCGGAGAGGTTTAATGAGTTTACCCCAAATATTCCCGTAAGTTATCGAACGAAATGACGTGTATTAGATTGAATGTAACCATTCTAAAGGTTATAAAAATCATTCCTGCAATTAAGATTTTTACTACTCCTTATACTTCACTGGAGAAATTTAAACGACTGTTTGAAATTTACAACCTTGAATAGCTGCAGGACAGAAATTACTCAAAAATTTATAAATATAATTTACGAGTTGTTTGTGACTGAAAGGACTCCATAGGGAGACTTCGGACGGAACCGGGACGGTCTCTGTTGGATCATAAGGCGTAGAGATATTCCGAGAGGGCTGACGCCCTTGAGAGATTCGATGAAATGTTTGTAGGTTCTAATCCTTCAATCTGCTACTTCGTGGACTCCTCCGCAACTGTTCTTTCCATTTTTGATCTATTTTTAGATAAGTTAGACCAATAGGGCCTCAAAATATATGTCAACCCAAAAATCAATAGTCCTACCTTTGTTATGAAAATATCCTGAGCCAAAACTTATTCTAGTTCTCAATATTACATACATACATACATAATTGGTCATTACAACCCTTCAGTCAGGATTACGACCTAGGACCTACAGTTTAAAGTCGACTCCGAACGACAAATTTTTGAGAAACTTTTCATGGCAATTTTATTTACTCTCAGAGTTTTTGCCAGAAATCTGCTGAGAGGAAGTCACCGAAGAAATACTTTTTGTATTTTATTTGATGTCTGGCCTGGGGCTCGAACCCTGGCTTTTCGTCTAATAAGCCAACACACTACCAACTAGACCACGGCGACTTCAAGTTCTCAATATTATATAAGCTTAACTAGAGACTTTACTATGATTTGTTTATCTATGGGCGCAGGGTACCACGTAGTCTGTGCTTGTGGCAAGTAATTTTTTATTTTCTTTTTTGTGCACTCATGTCTCACGCAAAAAATATTGTAGTTTAAAACAAACCATTTTTAACGTGTGCATAAATGAATTTATGAAAATTATTTTCTTCAAAAAATTCTAATTTAATCTATTTTAAATACAATTTATTTTTACTTTCTTTTTTCTTATATTGTTTGTATATATTTTTTTGCAATTATTGCTTTACATTTCTTTTTTTGCTGAGATTCTTCTTTCTCTTATAACTGTCATGAATTTTTTTCCAAGAACACTTTCATGGCTGCGTCACAAGTCATTATTCTTTGTTGTAACCATTTTATTAATAATTAACTTACATTTCAATTTAATTTTATTATAAAATGACTTTCTCGAATTTATTATTACACACTTTACAATTTCTTTCTATAAGCACTCGAATTTCTTAAAGAAAAATGCAACTTTATTTTGTATTTAGCCGATAATATTTTGTTGGTCGAAACGTATTTAATAAGAAAATGTATGTGAAGGCAACGACAAAGAGAACATACAAAAGAGTTGCCAAGTCTAGACCAAATTTAACATATATTAAAAATGTATTTGATCATAATTAATATAATTATTTCTGTTTTGTTTTCCTGAAATTAAAATAATTATTTCTGTTTTGATAATATTATTTTATATATATTTCATTTTTAATATTGCATTAGTAATTTAATTAAAGGTAACATTCAAACATTTTGCTTCTAATAAAATTTAAGCGTTTTTCTTATTGTTCATTATTTTGTTTACTTTGTTAACCATCCTGAGTGATTGCTTAAATACTGTGAAGGTAAGAAGCAGAATGTTTTCTAATTATGAACTCAGTTTCAAAGGGGGGTTTCTCATCAGCATTAAACATTTTGCCAACGCATTACATTTTTATTCGTGCAAAAATAATTCAAAATGTTGCCTAAATTGAAAATTTCTTCATTTTTACTTAAGGTAAGACTTATTATTTGTAAATTATACACAACATAACGAGATATATACTTACAACAGCGCTTGGAACAAGTAAAACAACAATGCAGTGGTTGTTTGTTTGGTGTCTTCTATGGTGAGGGCACCCTACTCTTGATGGGCTTTAACGTGGAATCCACTATTGGGCAATTGAATTATGAACAGATTCAACATAAATTTCCAGCTGAATTAGATTTATGTGGTCTAGTAAAATTTGGCCATTGTACGGATTCCGAAGCCCATCTGTCTGAAATTTTTAAAGATGTGGACATCACCGATAATCCCATTTTGCTAAATTGCGAATTAGGCACATTGGTAGGTCTAAAGGCTTCATTTTTAATGCATGGCAAGCTGGAGCAGGTGCCCTATGAAGTGTTAACAGCTGAAGAAATCTATCGTGATTTCTGCTTCACCCGGCTTAAATGTAGCTGGACTATTTATACTGAATCAAATCCACTGGCTGTACGCAAGGAAATGCACTCTTTGAGGAAAACAATATCAGGTGGTAGTTTGGCATTTAATATAGAGCCCACTCGAGTTTACATAACTAATGGGGGTGCTCAGGGAGCCGGTTTTAATGGATCCAAAAATAATATTAACAACGATTCACTTATAAAACATATTTTAAGTTCTATGCGAGAAGCTTTGCATTACGATCAAGAGGATAAGGAGAACTCTAATGAAAAGAAAAGCAAAAAAACATCACCCACTGATATACACTTAAATTCAATATTTGGCGCCTTAGGCTGTGATTTTGATATTATAAATATCGAAACATTACGCTCTAAAACAAGGGAATTGTCCGAAACCGAAAGCTCCAATAAAACTATGCCAGCCATGAGCATGTGTTTAAGGCCAGCAGAAAGTAAATTCTGTATACCCATTGAAGTGGAAACTATGGCAATTTTAAGTAAATCTACCAAAGTGGCTCGTTTATATGATGTATTAATTGAAAGTATATGCCGGGCTTTGAGATTATGCGAGCAGAGTATAAATGAACATTTAGAGGAGAGCGACAATAAGAAATTGATGGCTCCTAGAATGTATAATTTCTTTCCTTTGGTAAGACTAATTTAAAAAATAAATTTGTTTTCATTAACTTATTCGTTTTTCTTATTTTCTATAGGAATTTGGTCATTTTATATCATGTTGCTATTTGGATGGTCTGTCTGATGACAACTCCTCTATGCAAGATAAACGTAAACTATTTCATCGTCACTTTGGTTTACCAGTTACACGTCCGTACTTTAGACGTTCCAATGCTTGTATATTCCTTAATGATATTGATACGCATGGGCCTCTGCTGAACACGCATGTAGGTCTAAAACCTAGTGGTGTAAAGGACGGAAAACTGTATTTGGTGCAAGGAAACTATCATTATTATCATTATTTGCAACAACAAATGCAAGATAAAGGTTGGGGCTGTGCTTATAGGTCTTTGCAAACTATATGCTCTTGGTTTTTGCTACAAGGTTATACAGAACGAGCAGTACCCACGCATTTAGAGATTCAACAATATTTAGTTAAAATTGGTGATAAACCAAAAAATTTCAAGGGTTCTTCACAATGGATTGGTGAGTTTTCTTTAGTTATTCCAAAGAAAAATTAAAAAAATATTTGAAATTAACATTTAAGGTTCAACGGAAGTTGGTATGTGCCTACAGGGTTTCCTTAATGTAGACTCGAAAATTCAACATTGTTCCTCAGGCTCGGAGCTTTCAACTATAGCCTCTGATTTGGCTATGCACTTTCAAACTCAGGGAACACCTATTATGATTGGCGGCGGTGTTTTGGCTCACACCATTATAGGCATTGACTATTGTGTACAAACGGGTCAAATTAAATTTCTTATTTTAGATCCGCACTATACAGGTGAAGACGATTTGCATACCATCCAGTCGAAAGGCTGGTGTGGCTGGAAGGGTATGGATTTCTGGGATAAAAAGAGCTATTATAATTTGTGCATGCCACAAAGGCCCATTATGTTCTAAACAAGCAATTTTAGTTGAGTTTTTTCTTTAAGAATTTTGCTAGATATTTATCTGTAAGGTTATTGTATTTTCTGCTGTTGTTATTTTTTTTTATTTATTTTTGAAATATTTCTCGGAAAGTGTAAAAGTTTTCAATGTCAATGTTAGACGGGGATCTAATCTAGTTAATTACCGTTTGTTTTTAAGATATACAACATATTTAAGACCTATCATGTTGTGTTTTTTATAATTTTATATGGCACAGATTTTGTAATTTTAGTACATAATAAAATATTTCCATTATGACCTAAAGTTTAAAATTGATTGTATAACTTGTTTGTAATAAATTTCTTTAATGGAGTGCAATCCATTATGTTTTGTTTGTTTATAGTCCTTAAAATTTCTCGATATAAGCTGTTGAAGTTACTGCCACGGAATTTTATTTCTATTCCCATCCTATTGAACAAAAAATTTCTATAAAACAATCAATTGCTTTGAATTCTTTTATTTTTTTGTCGGATTTCGATCTTTAAGGTGTTAATTCGTTATACAAAATTCTATTTACTTTTTAAACTAAAACTAAATCTTAAGAATATTTAAAAAAAATAGGATCTTTACAATATTACCCACCACTCTTTGAATATTTTTTCCAATACTTTTTAACATCATCATGACCATTTTTCGTAACGACCATAGTACGAGTACGTTCATTTTGCCACACCAACACATGTATAGACTGAGCATAGTCGCGTAGAGTGACGAAATCAGCCTGCGATAGAAATTGATTGTATACCACACCTTCAGTGTAGGTAAAACGATTTCGTTCCATTTCCCACAGTTTTATTTGATCTACTACGGTAGGAGGCAAGGAAGATTTGCATTTTATAGCTGATTCTGTTAATTTCATATTGGGATGTGAATATTGTTCCAAATAACTAATAATTTGATCAGCTGTTATGCCGCCTCTTAAAGCCTGGCGCACTGAATCACGGGTTAGAACGCCTACAACCAGGTTAGGAAACCGATACAACAATTCTGTAAATAGGCCCAGTACAGCAACTTGTAGGGGAGAATCTGTGTAAGCATAGAC